>OY728167.1:1013813736-1014345645 GCA_963277665.1 Viscum album
AGTAATGAAATGGAAAAAGATGTCATGGTAGTTTATCATATCTAAGGATATGAAGATTAATGGTAGTGATTGATTTAAAAAAAGGAGGAAGAAATAAAAAACATGGAATGAAAGTATTTTAAAGAAATTTTCATGGATTTTTTTTCCCTCAAGAAAAACAATCAGGTATAGAGAGAAAATTATTGAATATAATTCACAAGAATAATGATAATTTTTCCAAATATGAATCCAAATTTACAAGGTTATCAAGGTATTCTACGTATTACAGACATAATCTAAATAGCAAGATTTATTGATTATTTGATGGTTAAAAAATTCCTACGAACGGAACTGGTCTCCCCAAATTTATCATTATATAAAGATATAGTCTTGTGTACTATAAAAATAGGTAAAATATTATCTATGTATTATAAATTTATGGGAAATAAAGAGTAGATTAGAAATGTTTTAAACACTTGAAACGAAATTACGGAAAACGTGAAGAAGGTAAGAGTTGAACTTAGATCACATATTAAATATTGAATGAAGCATCACATGAAATTCCTATTAGTAATAAGATATTGTTATAAGTTTAAATAAAAGGTCACTAACCCCTTTATTATAAGGAAAATAAATAAAATACTGATGAAATGTTCTACAGTTTTAAAGAGTTGGGATAATAATCGCATAAATGTTTTAAGTGTCAATGAAACTCTCACCAGAAAAGGCCAAGGGAGAAAGGACAATGTTATGTTATCAAAATTATTGAGAATGAAGTTACTAATGATGTGGTCTAAGATATTTTAATCATCTCATAAAACTTATATAATCCTTTAATTAATTATTTATCATCAAATTCTAATCTATATTCTTTTTTTTTCAAAAAAAATTAAACATTTACTTTTTGATTAAATAAAAAAGTTTTTCTTAAAACCTCATAAGGGAAGTCCCATTGAAATAAATATGTGTTTGGTAGTCCTATTCATGACAAATAAACATTATTTAATTGCAAACATTATCATCGTACCTATGATTGACTTTTATATACTACTTTTAATAAACTAGATTTCAAAATATGATGCGAAAATTTAATTCTAGAAGAATAAAATCTTGATTTATGAGTAAGATGTATAATTAATTATATTTAGAGAATAAAATTCATCATTTTATTTTTATCAAGAACCAACCCCAGTAGCTCTACTAAATTAAATTACTGGGTAATAATAACAAACAACATATAAGGATGTAGAAGGTAATCTTTAAATTGAGGATATACCTATTGAAAGAAATGCATTGATGTATCTTTTGAAGAGTTAACTGGACACCCATAGAGTGTGAATTTTAATTTTATAAAAATTCAATCCATATTTCCATGCCAATATCAAATAATCCTTATATAATGGCCATTTTGGAATTAGTGGAGCAGAAGAAGCAAATAGAGTAGTTTTTAAAAAGGGATTAATTCTCTCTAGTGTTTATCTATAGAGATCCATTATTGTCTTTGTTAAAAAGAAAGATGGATCCTTGATATGGTGTATTGATTATAGGAAAATAAATTTTATTACATTAAAAAAAAGTATCCCCTACCTCCAATTGAACACTAATTTGATCAAATTCAGGAATATATTTATTCTAAAGATTGAACATCATTCAGGATATCATAAAAATAATGTAAATATGAAAGAAATTATTATGATAGTTTTTTAGATGAGTTATAAAAATTACCAGTTTACATTAATCCCATTTGGATTGAACAATGCTCCTTTTGATTTTATGGATATAATGAAAAAAGTATTCAAATAATATATTGATGATTTTTTTGTTGTATTAATTGATGATATTCTAGTGTATTCTAAAATTTATGAAGACCATGAGAATCACTTGTAAATCATTCTTGAGACTCTAAAAATGAAAGAGTTATATGGTAGTTTTAGAAATTGTGAATTATGGACTCAAGATATTTATTTTATTGTCTATATTATCTCTAATATTAGATTCTATATTGATCCTATAAAGACAAAGACAATCCAAGCATGTCTTACACCAACGATTATAAATAATGAACGTAGTTTCATTGGTTTAACATGTTACTATCAGGATTACATTAAGAAGTTTTTATAATTTTTGACCCATAAAAAAATATCACACATAAATAGGTTATTTTTATATGGTTAAAATAATGTGAATAAATATTAGAAGAATTGGAGAGAAATTGGTCGATTCTATGATCTTGAAAATACCAATAGGAAATGGTTGATTTGTAATTTGTAATTATTCACCCAGGAAAGGACTTCATTGTGTCCTTATGTGGAATTATAGAGTTATTTCATATGCATCAAGGTAGTCAAAATCTCATCAACATAACTATCAAATCCCCGATCTTGAGTTTGAATCTATAATATTTTTTTGAAGATATGGAGAAATTATTTCTATATTAAATGATGAGTGATATATACAAATAACAAGAGTTTGAAATATATATTCTAAAATAAATAACTTAATATGTAGAAAACTAGATGGTCCAAGCTACTCAAGGAGTATGATTAATCAATACACTACCACCAAGGGAAGGAAAATAATATAGCAGATGCATTGAGCAGGAAATATCATGGAGTCTGAACAAAATGAGGATTTATAGGGATCCTTTATTCATGGATCTAGAAAAGATGGATATGGTAATTAAAAAGGAAGGTAAAGTATCACTACTCTATGAAATAGATTCCAAACCATATTTTTTGAAAGATATAACTTGTTCTAAATCTGAATTTGAGACTTTTACAAAGAGAAATAATGTTGTGAGTGATGAAAAATTGAAAGATTTCATATATGAAGATTGGGTTTTGAGATTTAGAAATAGACATTGTGTTCCCTCTATACCCGATCTAAAAATGTAATTATTATATGATTTTTATAGATCAAACTTCTATATACATTATGGTATAACTAAAATGTATAGATGTTAGAAGTAACATTTTTGGTGGGATAAAATAAAGGGAAAAATTGCAAAATATGTGTCATGATGTATAGTTTTTCAACAAGTGAAGGCTGAGATTCAAAATCCTATAAAAGTCATGCAACCTCTTCCTATAACTATGTAAAAATAGGATGGAATTATGATCAAAGTTTTCAAAGGACTACTAAGGACTCTTAGAATTAATGATGCAATATGGGTTATTATTGATCGATTTTCCAAACCAAAAATTGTTTTCTACAAGAGAAGATTTACCTCTTGAATTCTTATCAAGAATCTATATTAAGGAAGTATTAATACTTCTTAGTGAATCTATATTGATTGTGATTGAACGAGATCCCTATTTCACATCTGAATGATGGAAGAGTCTTTAGAGGGATCTAGATACTAAGGATCATTTGAGCGTCGCCTACCACCCTAAAACTGATGGAAAATTAGAAACAACTATTAAAAAATTAGAAGACATTTCAGGTCTCAATCACTTTACTTTCACAGTATGTGGGATCAGTTTTTACCTTTTTTATAATTTTACTATAATAGTAGTTTCCATTCAAGTATACAAGTGGAACCGTATGAAGAATTATATGAAAATAGATGTTGTACTTTAACTTATTGGGATGAATTTGGTGGAAGGAAACTTATATGACTATAACTTATTGAAGAGAAAATGAAAAATGTAAAAAATATTCAGGATTATATTAAAGTAGCTCAAATTAGTCTAAAGAGTTTTAATGATGACTAAAGAATGTATTGGGAATTTCAAGTGGGAAATTGTGTCTTTCTTATGGTATCTCCATGGAAGGGTTTTATAATTTTTGGTAATGAAGGAAAATTAAACCCAAGATACATTATACCTTTTAAAATTATAGAATGAATTATAACTGTAGCTTATCATTTGGAAATTCCACATAGACATTCTAACGTACACGAAGTGTTGCACATCTACTTACTAAAGAAGTATATTCCAGACCCAAAACATGATGTCACTTCTAAAGAGATAGAATTATACCCTGATTTATGTTACCGTGATGATCCTATCTAGATTCTAGATATTCGAGAACAAGTGTTGAGGAATCAGATGACTCAGTTGGTAAAAGTACTATAGGAAAACCATAAAATAGTATAGGAGATGTGAAAACCAAAGGAAATTTGGATAAAGAACATCCCAAATATTTTTATGAGGTGATATTATAGAAATTTTGAGGTTAAATTTTTTTAAAGGAGGTAAGAATTTAAAACACTAATATTTTATGGTATGTCTTCATTTTAAATAAATTTAATATCTTGCTTTATAGACAATGATGAGTTCAAACACATCGTGGTCTATTAATAAGTAATTTTTATAACCAAGTTATGATGAAATAGGGAATGAATAGTATTAACTACATTTAGAAATATTTATATTTAATTTTTTAATATCCATCCAAAATATTTTATTAGTATAATATAGGAATGAATCCAATTTAATGCATTAATGGGATATCCTTTTCTAGAGGAAATTTTAACGCCTTTAAATGGCGCACCTGTTGAAAATATTGTTTTTGAAAATTTATAAATTATATTTGAAAAAATAAACATATTTTTTGAAAGAGTAATATAAAAATTTACTTGGTTCCATTTTTGGTATGTTTCTAAGAAGTTTCAAGCTTCGACGAATAATGATAAAATATTGCATTTTAATTAAAAGCACCATTTTCATCTAAAAAATCTAAAATTTTAAATTATATTTTTAATTGGATTTAATATATAAATATATATATTTTTTTCATTTAATTAAATATAGTTAATTGTAATCATGTTCACATTGAATTTCGATATAAAAACAATTCAAACATTTGAACGTTTTGACATTAAAAGCTAGTCTTCTTTTTCTGTCAATGAGATTAAGTATAAATTAATTACAACAAGTTATATTTTTTGAATTTTAAAAAAATGGATTACATATTTATAATATATGGTTTCAAATTATTTAAATAGGTTCATTTTATTTTTGCACATTATGAATTTTAATTTGATTAATTGTTTATTAAAAGAATTAAAATTAAATCATGTAATTGAGGGTAAAAATAATGCTATAAATATTAAAAAATTACTCCAAAACATATACTAAATTTATTGTATGAGATATGTCTTTCCAAAATAATAATTTGGACTATTTTATGGACTCTTAGATCCACTTGGATTACTTTAATCCTTATATAGTATTTTATTTTATGGAAATCCAAATATTTCATACACATGTTCATAATAAGTATTACATCGTTAATACGAGGTTATTCCTAAAATATCTCCCACTATAAATATTAATTTAAAATATAAAACTATTATCATAATCACGGTAATTTAATTTTTGTTTTTATAAAATTTATAATTTCTTAAAGGCTAATACAATGATGATACAATAATTCTTTAATTAATGGGAGTATCATATAAATGATATTAAAAATAGAAAAATAAATATAATTTGTGATAACTAATTGCATAAAATAATTTTATAGATCACCTCTAAATATTTGATAGTATTAAAATGTTTTTTTGAAGATATAAAGTTGTTATGATATTTTAAAAATGTTAAGTAATGAATAGTATCAGGATTGATATTAATGATATTTTAAAATATTTAATATTTGATTAAATGATAAAAAATTCATAAAAATATAAATATCCAAACAATGATTTGAATAATTTTAAATCTATAATCAGTGATTCATTAATTGTATTTTGTAATTTTATAGTAACTATATCAACCCTTAGAGAATAACAACACATGTTTTCATGGTAAAAGTGAATAGATAAGGATTAATGCCAAAAGATAAGGGTAATAATACGACACAAAAATGTCTAAAAATTAGTTTATGGGAATATTTAGGCCATTAATCATATTTTATTATAACTAAATTGCTTTATAGTCATTTAAAATTGAAAATTAATTTATACTAATTTTATATTTTGATGGTTTCTAAAAGTGTCCCTCACCTTAATTATAAAAGGGAACCTCATCCCTTACACCCTAACACCACATTGATCTTTCTATCTCAACAAAACCCAATATATTTCTCATACCAACATTTTTAGAGAATTTATGGAGATACTAGTATTCTAAAACGACCATCCCTAGATCCCTTTAGAAGAGATCTAAAGGATGTTCGTGAAAGAGGAAGGTAATCATTTTTACCAACTCATTCAAGTTCATTTATTCTTATACAACCAATTCATGGGGTTTTTACACTGTAAATAAAAATAAATTATAATATATATATTATGATATTTTCTTATTAATATGGGAAAACCATATTCCACCTCTTATTCGTCCCATGAAAAATGAAAGCACTGCGTGCGCGTAAGCATGACTTACCATCTCCACACTATGGGGTAATTTGTTTTTCATCACCACCATACTTGGATGTCAACATCGTTTCC
Organism: Viscum album; assembly: GCA_963277665.1. Lineage (NCBI taxonomy): Eukaryota > Viridiplantae > Streptophyta > Magnoliopsida > Santalales > Viscaceae > Viscum > Viscum album. The sequence goes on from OY728167.1 coordinate 1,013,820,107, forward strand.
AGGATGGTGAGTCATCCAATAGTGAGATATATGTTAACAGTGTTTCTAGGATGCTGAGTTGTCCAATGGTGAGAAAGATGCGAATAGTGTTTCCAGGATGGCGAGTCATCCAATAGTGAGAGAGATGTGAATAGTTTTTCCCGGATGACAAGTCGTCCAATAATGAGACATATGTGAATAGTGTTTCTAGGACGATGAGTTGTCCAACAATGAGATAGATGTGAACAATGTTTCTAGTAAGGTGAGTTCTCCAATGGAGAGGTAGATGTGAATAGTGTTCTCGGATGGTGAGTCATCCAACAGTGATTGCAATGTGAATAATGTTTCGAGGAGGGTGAGTAGTCCAGTGGTGAGAAAGATGTAAACATTGTTTTTAAGATGGTGAGTCATCCAATAGTGAGACAGATGTGAATTGTGGTTTCAGATGGCAAGTCATCCAATAATGAGACATATGTGAATTGTGTTTCCAGGACGATGAGTTGTCCAACGGTGAGACAGATGTGAACAATGTTTCCAATACGGCGAGTCATCCAATGGCGAGACAGATGTGAACAGTGATTCCAACATCCCACAGTTTTCTACATTTGATGTTATCTTTATTATAGAATGAATTCAAATACATTTCAATTTATTTAAGAATAAATCTAAGCCCATAAATTCTATTTAAATTTTCATGAGGGTATGGGTGCCTTTTCGTGGTCAAAACACATAATATTGACAAGATCCTCTTTTATTGAAAATCTAAAACATATCTATACTACTGCTCCATTTATATTTCCAGAAGGCAAAGAAACCTTTATCATTTATTTTTATTTATTTTTTTCCCTTGGTATGGGACAACTAGTTTTCTTCCTACCATTGGAGTCATGTGATCAAATTGCAATCCTAGGATCATTTCCCCTTGAGTTTTTCCTACTACATATACACACCATATTTTGGTACAATTAGGAAGTGTCGATCTGTCTTCAATAAAAGGTATGTTCAAACTCTATTATTCTATATTACCCAATATATTTCCTCCCATTTATCCTTTCCATGTGATGGAATGTGATCTTTATGTTTCTAATGAATATTTCTTGGGTGTTGGTTGATGTGGTTATGCTGCAGCATTTTCAGGTGGAGGCAGTCATTGTGGGAGAGGTGACCATGATCCATTTTGTTGACCCATTATCCTGAAAATAACATTATTAACCTTTTGAGGTAGGGGATTAAATTATTTTCTATTTTTTACATGGTATCATAGATTAAGCAAGATTTAGACCATTGGATAACAATTAAATTGGCATAATAAATTTTTGAATCTGATTAAAGAATTGGTGTCGATTGTTTGTTATTGGTTTATACCATGAAAATAATTTCCCTCTTGACTTGCTAGAGAGTGTTACATCCCTGACTTTCTTGACAAACATGTTTTTCTTGATGAAAATTGGTAAATATATTAAATCCATAATTAACTGTTGATTAATTGTCAAAATGGCTAGAGAGGCATGTCTAAATGGATTTAGTTATTGGTGAGGTAATTTTATGGAAATACAATTGATGTAGATATGCATGTTTAATTTAATTGGTTTATTAAACTTAAGCATGTTGATTCTTGTTCGAAAAAGTATTAAAGTAATGTTAAATTAATTTTTTAAATAATTTGTGATAGTTGTGATAGATTGTTCTTTAGGTTGCCTGTAGTTGGATTCTGTGAATAATTAATCGGTTAATTCCAGATGGAATAACGTTATAGATGTGTGATTAAATTTAATGCCTTTGTAGGGAATAAGTTGACCACATTTTTTATATTCCAATGTGCCTTGTGCGTTAGAGTTATGATAGTTCATTGTGTGTGAGGGATAAATGCCCTGTTTGAGGCCATGATCCTAGTTGCAATGTTTGTTTGTTTTCTAATGCTTGTGATCTGATGGAAGCCTCATATGGATGTACCTGGAAGGATATTATGATATGTGAGGGTTGGGAGGCTTAGTGGTTGTGGAATTAGTTGATTCATAGAGTGGATAGATGCATCTGTTTATGCATATGGGTGTCAGGGAGGAAACTAGAGGTGATGGAATGGGTTGATGCTGGCCTTACCCATTTAAATAGAAGTTTGTTTCCTAATGAATCTGTTGTTTTTTTAACTGCTATACTATCTACACTGCTTGAGGTAGATGGTATTTATTACCCTCTTTCCAAAAGTGGTGAAGAAATTGGGTATTCCATGTGCTTTTTGTGTTTAGCTTCTGGAGGATGGATGGATCTACGAACCTGCTATAGGTGGAAAAGACTCGACAAGTAGTTCATCTACTCACCATGTTGAGCCCACTGTGATTGGTATCTTAGAATATTTTCTTATAATACTAGGAACAATGGAATGTATTAATGTTGTTAATAATTCAATGAATGATTAACTCATGAGGTTGGAGCTTTCTGGGATGCATTTCTAAGGTTATGTTTTTGAGAAGCCGTGGACTTGGATTGGTTATGCTTGGAGGGCATTAAACATGGTTGTGATGCTAATGAAATGAAATGTGGAATTTGATAATGGTTAATTAATGGCTATGTAATTAATTAATGTAAAGTGAAAATGATTGAATGGGATAATATGAGTTAATAAATCTCTTTAAATGGTTGTATGATTATATGATATCTAGTCTTAACAGTTGTAGTCAAGTGTCCAAGAGACATTAGCTGACATTGAGTATAAGACTAGGTTATTCTCGTAGTGTGGTCATTCGATATATTATATCCTTTACTTTTTTGTTTCTATACGATACTCCACCCTATTAGTTACGTAAAATGACACCCCGATGATTCTGATCCATAAGGGGGTGTTTTCCCCAAAATCTATGTCGGAGGACGGATAGATGGCTACCCCCTTTGACCCCACACTCTTCTCTTCGTAGTTACATGTGCTGGTATGAACGATGGTCTATATTTCCCATTTATGTTTGTATAGGGATATAATGTCTTGTTTTTATTCGCACACATATATTCTGAATGTAGTTTTCTATGGACTACTATAGGTGTAATGTGTATAAGTTGTGATGTCTTAAGGATATTTACTCAGTGTATGGGCTATAATGGCTTGAGGTATAATACCCTATGTATGATACACGCTATGTGAGATATGGTGCCTCATGGAAACCACTAGGTTACTTTTGGCTATGTGGACGTGGTGGCTGTGTTGTACGAGGTACATGTTTTGGAACTTCACCCAGGTGTCTTCATACTAGCCTTTTTGGGGAGAGATTCTCAGGATATGCGACATTAGGAAAAAGCAGCAGACCACTAGGGTAGTGGTAGAGGGGTACCCTTATATTCTTTATTAAATTATATACCCTTATATGTGATACTTGGTGAGAGTAGCCATAGTGAGGCTAGAAACATCGTATACCTATGTAGGTGAAGAGTTAGTTCCACTTCTTTTTCACCGTGCTTTAGCATGATTTCATTACATCTTCACAACTGGATCTAGGGTGGATCCTACTGAGTATACTATTATACTCAACCAATGTTATATAATTTTTTTTGAGTTCAGATAAAGAATGTTAAAGATCAGAATGGTTACTACTATCTTGGGTTTTCCTAGGTTTTGTTTGGGCTTTGTGGTTGTTGTTGTTTTAATTTTTTTGGTACATGAAGTTTCCCATTCTATTTCAGTAGTTTTTGCATGAAATTACATATATTGACTTGGGTTTTTTACCTTATTGTCTGATATGGAGTTGTTTTGTGTATGGATTATCTCTCTCTTCCGCATGTTTTCTCTTAGAGGGTAATGGCTACCATCTGAGTGTTTGCTATACCCTCATTTCTAGTCATCAACCCGAGGCCTACTGAAGGTGGGAATCAAGGTTCATTATCTCACTTCTCCCATTCCTAGCCTAGAAGGTGCACAATTTAAAGGGAGGGGTCATGATTGAGGGGTATTAGAGGGAGCCTAAGTGATGCGATGGATTTTGTATTTAGGAACATGTAAGGTTTCATGGGTTGGTAGGTAAATGGAAGAAACTTTGTTTGACAAGTGCTGTAAACTTGGGAGACCGACTAAGAGACGATTATTTAGGCCCCCTCTGATCTGATGCATAGATATTTAAGATTACAACAAATACTAAATGAAGTAATACTAGTGGAAGGATAGAAACCTAGAAAAGGATCATTCATCATTCTTAATTGCACCTATCTTTCAATGGGTAGACCTTAGGATATGTTTACATAAATGAGAAAAATAAAACAATTAATTAGTGTTAAAGTCTTCCATATTCAAGGTTTTTTATTTTGAAGGTATGGCTCTAGGTTGATGTACTCATCAGGTTCTTGCAAAAGGTGTTCAGTAGGTTGTGCAATCAGATTGCCGTAGTGTAGAGGTTGACGTCGATGACACTTAGAGGAGGATACATTAAGAGGTTTAGTGCTAGAGTCTGTAAAAGTATGAGGAATCTGTTTCATATGCATTCATTAAAGAATAGTTGGAGGAGGTTGAGATAGTCTTCAGTTCGATCCATGCTCAAAAGGAGCATTACAGACTGTTGGTTGTGAGGATGCTACGTGGGGTGGTGAGGACATTTTAGTTCTTGTTCCTAGAGGATCATGAAGAGTTGGAAGTCTCATGGGAGATGTTTTGAGACCAGTTCAGAGTTGGGTTTATTTATTTGAATGCGATGGTGGCCAGTCGGTATGAGATCCTTACCCTTTGGTATGGGATCTATAATGTGCGGGAGTTCGGGATATATTTCAGGAACCTTATATGATATTCTTCAGACATGTTTCTGAATGAGTAGGCATAAGAGAGAAATTTAGAGGTGGATTTTCATCCAGAGATCCAGCTTCAAGTCACCCTATTTATGCTTAAGACCTATCTCAAGGTGGTGGTGAGGTAATCTGTCATTGAGATGAAATTTTTCCAAACTATATCGTCTTGATTGGGAAGTCTTCATGATTAATCAAGAACCAAAGATGTCGTAAGAGGTTCCCTTTTTTTAGGGAAAATGGTTTTCGGTTCGGAAAAGGGTAGGTCTCAGCCCTCAATGTCTTGTTTATCTAGGGTCAGCAGCTCTTAGGCCTATGATATGTGATCAAACACTTGTTTTTATTGTGGCAGTTGAGGTCATCAGTGGAATGAGTTCCCGAACTTTCTGGGAAACCAATATGTGCCAGGTGTTCTTGTCTAGGTTCTTCCATGGAGGCAATTCCATCTGAGAAAACAACAGAATGTTTCACCAACTTTGGATTAGTAGAGAAAATATGGGGAATATAGAGGATTTCCATGTGATGCTCCCCATACTTAGAGAGAAGATTAAAGTCTTATAGGTGGTCTCATTAGGGTCAGAGAGGTCATGGTCAGCTTCATGCATTAGCATTTCCATTACTAGGTGATCTAGACATTATTTTAGGTACCTATTTCTTGTTTTCTACTCAGGTTCATATCACCTTCCCTTTTCCAAGATTTGGTATGTGAGGTATAGAGGATTATAGTGGCCTTGTAATTGATAACGCCACTTGGAGGTTGAGTTGACTTGTTTGAAGTATGTAGAGACTGTGAGCTAGTGCTGGGGAAGAACCACTCTTAGTAAGATTTAATATGTTTACGAATACAACCAAACGATTCCATCCTTGACATGGATTAGATGTATTCAACACATGCTACTATATATTGCTTTAGGAGGAAGGTTGTGTAATTTTATGATGATGGGTATCTATTAGTGTTTGTAGGCAAGTGAGAAACTCATATGGGTAAAGGGTGTGTTCTGTCATTATCATCCTTGATTGGTATAATGATGATGATTTATTTGGAGGTTCATTAGTCATCATTTCCTAGTGTCGTGGAAGAATAAAAAGATGTCTTTCTAGAAGAAGATGTAACATTACCCCTTGATGGGAGATCGAGTTCAGGATTGAGCTGTAGAAAAGCGTGTCTCCTATCTCTATTTCTTCATATAAGATAAAACCTTCTATGTTAATGGATCTATGTATACATATTGATGGGCTGTTTTTATGTGGCTTTGTTCAGCCGAGTGTGTTACCATGGGGTGCACCAGGTTTGTTCATGAAGAAGGCCGACAACATTTTACAGTTTTGTGCCAATTATCATCATTTGATCCAAAAGACTATGAAGAACCGTTATCATATTCCATGGAATGATGAAATATTTGATCAAATGAAGGGTGAAAGTTGGTTCTCAAAGATTGAATTGTGGTCAGGATATCATAAGATTCATGTGAAAGATGAGGATATCCCAAAGCCTAATTTTTGGTGTCATCATGGGAATTAAAAGTTTATTGTGATGCTGTTTGGTGTGAATAATGCTATATCTTTGTTCATGGGTTTAATAAACACCATGTTTTTTTGTGTTTAGGGATATGTTCATAGTGGTCTTCTTATACGACATCCTTGTATAATCCACATCGGTGGAGGAGCATTCAGAACATCTACAAGCCTTTTTGGGAGTTATTCTTTAAGAGTAGCTGTTTGGGAAGCTATATAAGTGTGATATTTGGGATCAAGAAGTTAGGTTCCTAAGATATGTTGTATCATTGGAGAGAGTAGGTGTGGATATTGAAATATAGAATCATTTTTGTCATGGTAATCCCCCAGGATAGTGGTTGAGGTGTGAAGTTTCCATGGTCTTTCAGGCTATTACAAGAGGTTTTTAGCCAATCTTTCTTAGGTTGCGACTCCTATAAAAAGTTAAAACATAAAGGATGGGGCGTTCGTGTGGAATGATTAGTGTTAGAAAATTTTTGAGTATTTGAATTAGAATTTGGTCAGTGCTCTAGTTCTTTGTCTGTCAGTAGAAAGAGTTTAGTTTGATGTTTTTTGAGATACTTTACATCTAGGGTTAGGTTGTGTTTTGATGCAGTATAGATCAATCATTTATTATGGGTATCAGGAGTTGTGTCCCCATGAGTGTAAATATTCCACCCATGATATTGAGTTGGAGTTAGTGGCTTTTCCCTAATGTTTAGGAGATATTACCTCATCAGCAATCATTTAGTGGTCTTTACTAATCATAAGCGCCCAATGTATATTTTCTCTCTTTGTGAATAGAACATGAAATAACATTAGTGGATGGAGTTATTATAAGATCATGATGTTGAAATTTTGTATACACTTAGAAAGTAGAATTTTTTAACAGATGCACTAAGCATGAAGTTTCTTAGTGATGTAGTGTGTGAATTGGGTGATTCTTGGAGGCTGATGGAAGAACTTTCAGCGTTACATCTATATATGAGATAAGTTGGGGGAAGAGGATGACTTCTTTAGATGAAGGTGTAGTCATATCTAGTGCAGAAGGTAGTAGAGTCCCAATTGAGGAATTTTGTGGTGGAGGTATGGAGATAACGAGTTGTTTGTTGTAAGGCACCTGATGGTTGTTATGAGCATGAAAAACACCTAATGCTGTTTTCAGGGAGAGTTTTCATTCCTATGATGATGTGTGAAATGGTTCTTATAGAGTTCCATAGTTCACCCTTAATGGTACATCTTGGCATTAATAAGATGAACAGAGCTTTGAAGATTCAGTTTTGGTGGCATGTGTTAAAGTGTGTAGTTGCGGAGTTTGTGTCCCGATGTTTGGTCTTCTAGAAGGTGAAGGCTGAGCACTGTGTTCTCAGTGATTTACTCCATCCATTAGATGTTACTTAGTATATGTGGGAGGACATATCGATGGAATTTTTTACAGGTTTTTCTTGAAATCGCAGAGGATAAAAAGCTATAGGGGTTCCATTGGATCATTTGATGAAATTACCCCACCTCATAGCAACCAAGGAGTCGATATCTTTAAAGGGTTTTTTGAGGAAATATCTGGGGGAGGTGGTGAGACTCCAAAGATTCCCGAGGATGATAATTTACTAATGCGATCCTCATTCTACCTTCGGGTTGTGGGGAGTGATCCAAAATTCTTTTAGTTCTCAGCTATTTGATAGCATTTATTTTCATGGAAATATAGATGGTTAAATAGAGAACACCAAACAAACTCCTGATGAAATGTTCTTCTCTTGTATACATGATTTTGGAGGTTCGTGGATGAGGCACCTGCCCTTGGTAGAGTTATCTTACTACAATAGTTTCAACTCCATCATTGGTATGGTACCATTTGAGGCCCTGTATGGAAGACCATTTCGTTCTTCATCATAATGGACATGGGTCAAAGTGTTAGCAATTCTTGGGCCGGAATTGGTAGAAGACATGACATAGATAGTTCCAACGATTCCTGAGTAGATGAGGGAAGTAAAATATTATTAGAAGTGATATTTCTATCATAGGAAGAGACATATTGAGTTTGAATTTGAGGATCATGTGTTTCTGAAGGGGACTTCCCATCAAGGGAAGAAAAGGTTTGGTTATGGGAGTAAGATTTCTCCCCATTTTTGGGCCTTTTGGGGTGTTGGCTCATGTCAGAGCCATGGAATATCAGATAGCACTTCCCCCTAGATGAACCATATACCTGATTTTTTTCACATGTTATTGCTCTATAATTATATTTAGGATGACTCTCAGATCATCCATTGGGGAAATATCGATGTTGAAAATGTTGAGACCTTTGAGGAGAAACCTATGGAGATCCCAGACCACAAGGGGAATGTGTAGCATCAGTAGCCTATCCACTTTGTTTGTGTCTTATGGAGAAAAGATGGCATGGATGAGAGTACCTAGGAATGTGAGTCAAATATATGTTCTCATTACCCTGAGTTGTCTGATGTTTATATATTCTCTTGTAACGTCGTTTGTTTAGTGGTTGTATACCTTTTCCACTTATGAGATGGATTTCTCTCTTTCTTGTTGTGTCTTGCTCTGTTTTGGGGGGTATCTCCCCTGGGAGAGTTTTTAGGAGCTGATTGTTGTTTCCTACATGGTATCACATTGTTTCTTTTATGAAGTGGTTGAGATCCTATGGTGGTAAGATATTTGAGAGTGATATTTTAGGGTGGTTGTTTAGACCTATTTTTCTATTTCTGCAATAGGTTGGTTTAGGATTCTCGAGAGAGAGAATGGTTTGAGAGGTATCTAATGTAATTACCCAGAACTATCTGGTCCATTCCTTTGTGAAAATATGGGTTTTTAAGTTTTTTCAGATATCAAGGTGACTTATTTAATCACTTTGAAAAAATTTTATGTTTTAGGATGTGAATAGTATTTCTAAAATGGTGAGTCATCCAATAGTGAGACAGATGTGAATAGTGTATCCAGGACGGTGAGTCATCCAATGGTGAGACATATGTGAACAATGTTTCCATGATTATGAGTCGTCCAACGTTGAGATAGATGTTAACAGTGTTTCCATAATGGTGAGCCTTCTAATGGTGAGACTAACGTGAATAATTTTTCTAGGATGGTGAGTCGTCTAACAATGACAAAAATGAGAATAGTTTTTCCTGGATGATGAGTCATTCAACGGAGAAAAATGTGAAAAATGTTTCCAAGATGGTGAGCTGTCAAATAGTGAGGAAGATGTGAGCAGTGTTTCAAGGATGGTGAATCGTTCAATTGTGAGACCGATGTGAATAGTGTTTCTAGGATGGTGAGTCATCTAATGGTGAGACATATATGAAATGGTGATTCCTCCAATAGTGAGACAAATGTGAACAATGTTTCCAACATCCTATAGTTTCTCCTATATGTTGTTATCATTGATGTAAAATGTGTTTAAATCCTTGTTTTAATGGATTTAAGGCTGATTCAAAGTCCATAAATCCAATTTAAATTTTCTAAATGGTATGGGTGAATTTACTTGGTGATAATGTATAATCTTGACCAGATATTCCTTTAATGGAAAATATAAACCATATCTAAACCACTACTCCGCATAGATTTTCAAAAAGCTGAGATACATTTTTCCCTTGTTCTTCCTTCTTGTTTTTCCTTAGTGTAGGATTACTATAGTTTTTCCTCCCACAGGAGTCATGCAATCAAACTGTAATCGTTGGACCATTTATCCTTGGTGTTTTTCCTACTACATGTGCACCCCCTATTTTTGTGAATCTATAAAGCTAAAATTAATCTTTGATATTAAGTATGTTCTACCTTCGTTCTTATAGCTTATTAGATTGGTTTCCTACAGTTTCTCCTTTCCAGGCGATTGAATGTGATCTCCATGTTTCTAATGACGCTTTATTGGGTGTTGGTTGATGTAGTTGAGATGCGACATCCTCAGGTGGATGGAGTCGTTGTGGGAGAGGTGATAATGATCTGCTATATTTGCCCATTATCATGCTAGGAACATCAAAACAAATTTGAGGTAGGGGATACATTGCTTATCTATTTATTTACATGAAATCATATAGCTAGCATGATTTATCCTATTGCAGTGGAATGAAATTGACAAAATAAATTTTTGAACCAGATTAAAGAATTTTTATGGATCATATGTTATTTATTTTTACCATGATAAATATTTGACTATTTATTTTAAATACAGTGTGTTATATATTCCTTTTATGATAATAATGTTGTTCTTAATGTAATTTTTAAAGAAAGTGAAGTGGGAATTAATTATTGATTAGTTGGATAAATAGTTAAAGAGTCATGTTTAAATGAAACTGGTTGTTGATTTTGTAATTTGATGATAATGAAATTGATGCAGATATGCACGCTTAACTAGATTGGTTGATGAATTTTATGTGTCTTTATTCTTTATGAGAAAAGTATTAAATTCAGGTAAAATCAATTATTTAATTAATTTGTGATAGATGTGATAGCTTGTTGTTTAGGTTTCCTGTAATTGGAACATGTGAATAGTGAATCAATTAATTCAATATAGAATGAATAAATGATTTTTTGATTAATGGTGTTTCTTTTTAGGGCTTGAGTTTACCGCTTATTATAAAGGCCAAAGTGCCTTGTACTTTAAAGCTGTGAGATCTCGTTGTGTGTAAAGGCTGAATACTTTGATTATGGCTAAGAACCCAGTTGATATTTTTATTTGTTTCCTACTGTGTGTGATGTGATGTGAACGTGGGATGGATGAGAATAGAGGGCTGTTGTGATATGTGGGGGGATGGGTGGCCCAGTGGATATGGTAGCAGTCTACACCTAGAGTGGCGAATTATATTGGTTTATGCATATGGGTGTTAGGGAGGAAACCAGAGGTGATGAAATGAGTTAAAGTTGGTCTTACTCATTGAAATGGAAGTTGGTTTCATAATGAAACTTTTTTTAATACTTGTTTTAATCTCTCCAATTCTTAAAGTATATTATATTTATTACCCTCCTTCTAAAAGAATCTAAGACACATGGGGTATGCCACATGAATTATATTTTTAGCTTCTCGAGGATGAATGGATCTGTGCTTCTGCTATTGGGTGAAAAGACTCGACAGGTAGTTTATCTACTCACCATGTCGAGCCCATTTTTGGTAGATTAGAATGTTTTAATAGAATAACTAGAATTATGGAAAGTTGTAATGTTGTTATTAAAAGAATAATTTTTTAACTCATGAGGTTAGAGCCTACTGGGATGTAGTGTTGAGGTTATGTTTCTGAGAAGCTATAGAGTTGATTGGGTTTGGCCTAGAGGACAGGGAACTTGGTTTTAAAACTAATTAAATGTAATGTGTAATTTGATAATGGTTAATTAATGGTTAAAAAATTAATTAAAAAAATTTCAACTGATTAATAGGGATAAAATGATTTAACAAACCTATTTAAATGGTTATGTACTTATAAGATACATAGTCTTAGTAGTGGAAGCTATAAGTCGGAGAGATGTTAGCTAAAGTTGATTCTATGACAAGGTGATTCAAATGGCGTGGTTGTGAGATATATTATATCATTTACTTTTTATGTTTCTATATGATACTTCACCCTATAGGTTAGGGAAACTGACACCCTATGAATTCAGAGCCCTATTTGGGGGGGGGGGGTTCAAAACAACTTGCTGGTCAGACGGATGGCTGACTACCCCATTTGACCATAAAAACATATCTTGGTAGTTACTTGTTCTAGTATGAACAATAGTTTGTTTTACCCATTTGTGTGTGTAGAGGGCTATATTGTCTTGTGGTTTTTTACACACATTTATTTTGGATATTGTTTTCTATGAACCATTAGAGGTTAACGTGTATATACTATGATGGATTGAGGATCCTTAATCAGTGTTTGGGATTTAATGGCTTGAGGTATAATAGTCGATGTATGATGCATGCTATGAGAGATTTTGTGTCTCCCATAAACTACATGGTTACTTTTGGCCATGTGTATGTGGTGGTTCGGCTGCAAAAGGTTCATGTTGTGGTGCTTCGCCCAGGTGTATTCGGGCTAGACTTTTTGGAGAGAGATGCCCTAGATGTGCAACATTGGGGTAAAGTGGAAAAAAATAGGGAAGTGATAGAAGCGTAACCATCAAATAATTTATTATATTATATACTATTTTACGCAATACTTGGTAAGAGTATCTATGGAGATTTTGAGAGCATAATATATAGTTTATGTGATGATTTAGTTTCAATTGTTGTTCACTGTGTTTTAGCATGCTTTCTTTAATTTTTCACAAGAGGATCCATAAAGGATCCTACTGAGTACAAAATTATACCTACCCTACATTATATAAGATATTTTCAGGTCAGTTGGAGCATGTTGGAGATCATACTGCTTACAACTAGATTGGGGTTTTTCTGAAGCTATTTGGGATTCGTGGTCGCCGTTGTTTTAATTTCTCTTGTTACATGTAGTTTCCATTTATGTTAATATTGTTATTACATTAAATTACATATTTTAAGTTGGGGGTCTTCTAATTTTTAGTCTAATATGGATTTGGTTGGTTTCTGTCTTGTGTGTCTCTCCCTCATGAGTTCTCATAGAGGGTAATGCCTCCCATCAGTGGGTTTTCTATACCCTTAGTGCTAGTTTCCAACCTGAGGCCTACTGGAGGCGGGAGTCAGTGTAGTTATCTCTCTCCTACCATTCCCAGCCTAGGTGGGGTACACTTTGAGTGGATTTGGTAATGAAAAATAAACCATTGATTTCTTTACTCTTTATCTATTAAGGGAATGCTATTGTTTCTCGTGCGTATGTACGACCTACCATATCGATGACGTGATGCGATTCATTTTCCAAATTAACCATTCAGAAATGACTATAAAAATTTAGATAGTAAATAACTATGATATATATGAACATGATATAGTTATAGGGATTAAATAAATATTTTCTATTCATTGGAAATAAGACTTTCATGATAAACTATGCATAGGAAAATGAAGCAGCTAACACACTAAGCAAGGGTAATAATGAAATATTATTAAAAAACCATATAAAATGATCATATATGATATCGAAAATATATATATAGTTCTATAATAAATTAAAAATATTTTTTAAACCATTATACAAGATATTAAAAAGCAATCAACTAGTGGAAAGTTCAAGGTAATGGTTATTTGACAATTTCATTATTATTCGGGAATTTTTAAGTTTAAGTCTCAACTGGGGAACATTTCACTTCCTTATAGAATTTTTATAAAAATATTTTAAAAAATATTTTACTATTATACTATGAATATTTATAGTATTTCTACACATGTTTGAGTTTTTATAAAATGGTTTGAATGGAGTCTTTTTATCATTTTCCAAATGAGGTACTCTATGTCTTTTTTGAGAGAAGGAATGTTTTTTAAACTTATATAGAGTACGAGGTTTTTTCCATAGCCATAACACCTTATTGTTTTAAATAATAATTTTAAATATTACAAGTTTTTTTCATAATAAAATTTCTTCATTTATAGTTGCTCAACTTTTTAAATAAATTATTTTAATAGAAAAAGGGCATTTCTCTCAATATTTTTAATGATTTTATTATAATATTATCATTTATGCTTACATCATCTATTGAATCTTATGATTAATTGAAGATGATATCTTATGATATCATTTACCATATAAATTTAATTTTTTATGATTCATTTTTAATGTAGATGTGCTATTATGATACCATCGATAGTTTATGGTTAATGTATTCACATACCATATGCCATTTTTTAATATGAATGTTTTTGTGGATTATGATTGACCCATATTATATGAGGAATGAATTTGAATTATTAAGTGTCAAGTGGGGAGTTATATATCCCCTAGATTCATCGGTAGGTCTAATGAGAAAAAATAGTTTGGGTTTTGGATAATGTCTTACCAAATTATTTATGGTGTATTGGTCGAAGCCTTGATAGTTTGTCTTTGATGTCGCTCATTATGCATTACCTATTTATGAGATTAGTTATTGATTATCCATGTGACTATTCTAATATTATAATTTTTATGGTTAACTATATTTCCCATGTGATTATTTATATGGAGTTATTTTATCAGCTTTTATTCCTTCCATATTATTTATATGGAGTTATTTTATTAGTTCCATGTAGCATGTATTATTCACGAGTTTTCAAACTATGTGGATATACCTAAAGGATGTGTAGGGGTTAGAGAGTATCTAGGGTTATGGACAGGGTTTTACAAAACTTGTTTGTAGTGACCCAAACTTCCCATACAAGAATATTACATCTCAATAGATGAATATTCAATAAATTTTATAATGAAATTACCAATGACTATAATTGTTTTGTGTCATTAGGGACTAGACACACAATCTTTTAATTTCATGAAATATTTTCATTATCCCCCATAAAGATCTTCTCATGTGGTACTCCTCTTTGGTATATAATACCTAAACATTTCTTCATAGCTTGTGGAAGGAAACATAAGAAAGGGTGAGATCATAAGACTAGTAAGTTTAAACGTAATACATATCAATATATGATCATGATAAAGATTAATATATTCATAAATATCTCTGATATTGAAAAAAACTTTTGATGTTTATACCCAACCTGTCACAGATTATAAATACGATTCATAGAATAATACTTTATCATTTATGGAAACATGCCCAATGAGAGTAATAAATCATCACAAATCAACCATAAACTATAATATCAGGACATAAAGGCATGGTATCATAAAAAATATAGAAAATATTTAATATTTATAAGTTAAATACCATGTCTATCAACATTGTAGATTAAGACATATCACATGTTTTCTATTATGTATTAGGACACACTTGTTTCCGGTAGTAGTTCAGAACTCACATATTTCTTATAGTGGATCATAATAGTTTACTTGATTCCCATTTTTATCTCACAAGGTATAAATATTTAATCGATTCATTGAAAAGAGATATAGGTACCACCCTTTACATAATGAAAACCATAGTTATGTGTTCCACAATATCATAAAACATTAATCATATCATCACATCATAACCTACGTAAAGAAAATGGGTATCATAAACATTTTATCAACTCCACACACCATTAACCTTGAAAAATAAAGGGGTTTTATAAAAATTTAACCAAAATAAGAATTAACCATATAAATAATTAATTAGGATTATATAAGTAAATTTTATCTTTAGTAAAGAATAAGTAATATCAAAGGATTTCATCTTATATGGAAATGATTTTGAAAGATCACTTGGAACACTTCTTGATGAAAAAATATTTTCCAATTTCATTTTGATTAAAACATAAAATATATTAAAAACATTTTTCTTTGAAAATAAAATTTTAATCATATGAATGATTATTTAAAAAACATTTGGTCATTACAGTGGAAAATACCATTCATGCTGTAAATATTAAAACAAATATTCCTTTCACATTTTTGGTAAAATGAAAACCATATTTTTTTGGGAAAATAAAATAAAGATAAACTTAATTTTTTTCCATAAAAAATTAAAACATGGGTAAAAATTTATTCAATAAATTATTTGGATATTTTAAAAACATTATTAGAGGAGCTTAATGTGGAGGAAAAAATATTTTTGACCGAAGAATATTATAACGTCAGTTTTCTTCAAAAAGATTATTTTGAAATATTAAGTTCCTAAAGAGATAAAAATTAATTTAAACCATTTATTATCATGAAATAAAAATATAAAAATAATAATCATTAGTTTATTTTGAGATAGATCATAATAAATCATCATTGGAATCACAATCACTTGTGATCCTGATAGTTGATGAGATTGTAACATTAAACACTTACCACACTATTAAATTTGAATTGTAATCCACATGAAAGAATAAAGATATATTAATGATATAATATCATGAGAAAAAAAAATTTCATGATATTACATTTCAAATGGAATGTATATATACCTCATAATAGTAGATAAGTTCGTAACACAATAAATGTCTCAAAGAAGGAAAATTGAGACAAAAATACCGTACCACATTGGTAAATTTTTAACCCAAACCCCACGAAATAGAGATCCTAAAATGGGTAAGTAAATACTAATAATTTACATTATAATAATCATAAAATACATTTATGGTCAGTATATACACCATATAAAAGAAATATGGAGTGAATATGGCATGTGTCTCACAAATGTGAAAAGTGAGATAGAAATCCCAAAGTCTCGACTTACTTCATACACATTTGAAACCCTTGAATAATAAATATATGTTTATTATAATATATTATATAACAATAATATATAAATATATAAAAATGAAACATTTACCTATGATATTTTATTATATTTCTATTAACAATTCCTTGTTAAAGTAATTTTTTGGGTAACAGCCGCTTTGTTTTTTTTACATTTTTTGATTTTTGATTTTTTTTCATCTTCCTTTGATCATGGTTTTGTAATATTAAGAATTTTAAACATTATATAAATATCATATATATTATTTATACATGTATTTGTTATAATTCATAAAATTTAGATATATAAAATTAAATATATCATTTATGGAGACTGTAACTTGTACATATGCATGAACGATGTTTCCATTTTCTAGATGAGTGAAATGAGAGAATGGTAAATAAAATATTAAAATTAAAGAATAAATTTTAGTTCATATAGATGAAATGTGTTTATTTTAACCTATCTTTATTACCTTCCAGTTAAAAAATTAGTGAATAATGAATCACAATTCTTCAGATGGAGGTAGTCCTCCGTACACACATACTATGTTGTCGTATTCACACGAAATATAAATCAAGAAGAAATATTTTATACCATGATTAAATAAGAATAAAAATATCATAGATATAATTAATAAATAATAAATACATCATTATATCATTTTGCGAGAGGTAGTGATGGAAAATGACTAACATCCGTTTCTGAGGGGGTAGTCCTCAGTACACACGAAAGATGATTTCATAACCCATTTGATGGAAGTGGATAAGGATTTGGGTTAATAAATTAATATAATATAATATCATTATTTATAATATACTCTATTTATGATATCACCATATTTTATTAATAATTTAAGGAGGTGGAGGAAGAAATAAAATCAAATGATCAGTTTGCGTTGTTACCTCTACTTCAGTAAACTTCTTTTAGTTTACACCAAAAGCTTTAAATGGTTGAATTTATGAAAAAATAAGGCTTATAGGATTATATGATGAATTAATGAACTTATTTGGTCAGGGATTGGTGGAACTAATGTGTGTTTCAAATGTGAATAGGAGAGTAGAGTGAGTTTTTTTATAAGTGAGGTGGGTGGAACACTTGTAATTTTTTAAAAGAAAAAGTTGTAACCACGTTTTTTACATAGAAAAAATAAAATGATAAAATATAGAAATTAGAAGAAATAATTTATAAATAGTTTCATTTTAATTATTCCAAACAAGTTTTGTGTTATTTTTAACCCTTATCAATTTTGTTTAACCCGCTTGGTAAAACCATTTTTACTATAACCGCAGTAAATTATGTGTACAACATAAAAAATTAATTATGATAAAACATAATTTTAAAATTGTTATATAATATAAATTTATATTATTCAAAATATGGAATCCATTTTTCCATATTACCATCATATATATAGTAAAATTTAATTTAAAATTAATCCTGGAGGCGCGATAAGAAAGAGGGTTTCTAAAAGGAAACAATAAAAAAATTAAAATGTTTTCATATCAAAATTAAATATTAAATTGAAAAAGGCCTAAATTGGATTAATAGATATATAATTTAACATTGTTTACCCATAAAATCAACTAAATTTTTGTATGTTTTTAAATGCTTTTAAAGAAAAAACAAATCTTAATAAAAATCAGTATTTCTACAATTCATCGAAAAACTTCTCTTCTCAGAAAGAAATTATAAATTTACAATAAGATAATTATTTCAGGTTTATTTGAAAAAAAATAATTTAATTTTTTCAAATATATTATCTAATATTAGAATAAATAAAATTCAAAACAAGTGCAAATAATGTGATGACATTGCTTTTAAAAAAATAAATATTAAATATAAAATTAGATTTATTATTATTTTAGGTCTAGAAAATACATGTAATGAATGATAAAATTTTTATTGAATATATAATATATAAATTTTATTAAAATAATTCATGAAATTTACTTGGTTAATATATTGTGTAAAAAAAATTTGTGAATAAGACTTTTTTTAGAAAAACGATTTTATTTGTTATCAAATAGTGTTTCTTTTCATTTATCAACATTTTTTAACTAAGGAATTAATTTTATATACATGTGAAACCATATATTTTTATAATATAGTTAATCCTATTCGTACATTCTATTCCAAAAACTAGGAGAAAACTAACATATTAAATTTGAATATTTTAATAGTTTTTTACATTTTTTTTTAAATTTTATGTTTCTTGTAACACAAGATTAACACTATGTTTCATGTAAGTAAAGATAAAATCAATGTTTCATATAATGAAATATAAACAATGTATTTCATGTGATTAAAAATATCAAAAGTACTTACTTTATTTGAAAAAAATATTTAACATAATCTCGAGGTTTTACATTCTTCCCCCCTTAAAATGAACATATCCCTCAAAATTCATTACATTGGTCCTAGAAACTGAGGATAATTTTACATCATCACATCCTCATGTTACTAGGAAGCTTCCTAAAGTTGGATGTTTTTTAACAAAACATTGACCTAGTAAGTGGTATTGCTTTTTAATAATTTCTATTTACAATCCATAATCTAAACCGATTGTTCCTCATTGGAAAGATCATGCTATAGTGGTATGAACTATGAGTTTAGAAAATGTGAATGATCATATATGTAATTCCTTATGAGATAATGGAACACATCATGTATTTGAGAGTGTTTTTATGGAACCACCAATCGATAGGTTACCATTTTTGATATAATCAACAATATCAAGGGGACTGATATACCAAGGGAATAGATTTCATTTAAATAATAAGAATGATTTCATCCATTGGTTGTTATTTGAAAAAATTATACTTAAACCTCTTAATGAAATAAATAAAGATTTTTTTATTCCAAAAGCACTACTAGATCATAAAATCAATAAATAAATAGTATTTCATCCCTTCTTTCTCATGTTATTATTAAAACCTGAAATGATAGGAAAGTTTATCTAATAAACTAAAATTTCCAACTTAATCAAATCAAAAAAAAATATATAATTAAGGACCCTATATGTTTGACCAAAATTGAAAACCAAAAAAATCAGAAATTCAGTCACTAAATTTTAAAAATTAACTTAGCTTTAATCCCACAAATATTTTAAATTATCTCTTAATTGTTACATACCATACATGTGAATACCATAATCATATATTTTCTAATAACATAGTAATTACAATAATTACCATATAAACTTTATGAAAAAAATACATACACCCTCATTCCTTGAATAAAACTAGAAATTGTTGAATATATTACATAAATAAAATAATGTTTTATACTCCATAAATGACAACATATTCCAATTTTCTCAAAAATCATTAATATGTTACGAGGTAATCAATACTATCGCATTTACTTTATCCTTACCAATCTTCATTTTATCCAAACATAATTATCTCTAAATCAATAACATATTAAATATTATCTTTCTATTAATCATATATTTTCCTTGAAATATCACATTTCAATTTTGTCACTTTTCTAGGTCATCCGTACCATTCAACATATTCTTTCAAATCCTTAACAAAAAAAATATTGAACAATGTATATATATTTCATGATTTATATAATATAATTATTGAACTCCAATACATAAACACTTCAATCATTCTACTCCATTCTAAAACCATTAACCAGGAATCATCATCGTATTCCACACTACCTCCTTTATTTTTATGTAATTTTTAGTATCTTCATCATCAAGACTTTACATGTGACAACTTGATTATCCTATTATTTTGATTTCCCCCTAGGGAATAAATTTTCATAATTCCCATAATTTCCATAGTTAAAACATTCATCTATTAATAATACCTTAGGGAGACCAATATTCCCATCCATTTCATTAACTAAATTTTTAATTTTTATTTAGAAATCACATACTAAACACCCTTATTCTCTATAAATAAGACATATTATTTCTCCTTTGATACATTCCATAGGGTACTTCTTCCCCCATTATCAACATATAGGAAATTAAATCTTTTTTTGTGTGGTTTTTGCAACCTGAGCTCTTAAAAAATCATTAATCCAATTTTATGGGATGCTTGAGAGTTGGTTGAGGTGAAGGTTTTTCATCATGTATCTTGATAACTAATTAGGAATAATAACAATATAATTCATTCTAGTCATCATACCGCTTGGTTTCTCATCAAAAAATTGTCTATCTCATTCAATATTAATCTGTTTCCTTCTATTTCCCTTCATTGACTAAAACCAAAAAACATATTCTGAGTAAAAATATTCATAGAAGGAGAACCAAAAAATCCTGAAAAATAACTTATAGGATGTCAAAAATAATGAAGCCTTATATTGAATATTTTAAACCTTAGTTTTTATGTTGATTATTCATGGTTATCATCAATTCAAATCCTTTATAATGGTTCAAAAAGAGTTTGTGAATTTCAAAAGAGTATCCCCCAAAAGATAGAAACTAGGTATACAGTAAGACCCATTTGTCATGCACTAGGTGATGATTGAGTAGATTAGTGTACCCTTTTTAGAGTTATAAACCACAATTACATATGTTCTAGATCCACATAAACTTTTTTATCAACATAGATTTTTTATTTATAGACCACTCACTCTATTTTTTACCAAAATTCGAGTACATTTTCCCATAGTTTGATCGATTATTAGAATTATACTTAGAAATATCCCTATAAATTTGTATAGAAATATCCCTAAGGATATAAATAATGTGTTATTATCCAAGTCTCAAAATTTTAACTAATCCTTTCTCTGATACAAACTATAGCGACCCAAACATCTCATACATAAATATTACATAATAATAGATGAATATTCTATAAATTTTATAAATACCCTCTTAATGAACGTAATAATTTAATCTATTTGGAAACTAAAAAACAATCTTATTATTTTATGAAATATTTTCATCATCTCCTACAATTATCATCTCACATAGTACTACTCTTAGCCATGCCATACCATAAACTTTATTCATGACCTGGGGATGTAACATTAAGATAGGGTGATCCCAGATGCTTAGTAAAGATAAACATAAGAGATATGAATATATGATCAGATGAAAGAATAATATAATAATAAGCGTATGTGATCAATAAAATAACATATGACGAAAATACTAAATCTTCATAGATCATAATAATTATTTATGGAATAAAACATTATCATTTATGAAAACAAGGTCCATAAGAGTGAGAGATCATCATAAATCAATCATGAACCTTATGTTTATGTTATAAAAGTGTGGAACCATAATAAATATAGAAATTCATTTCATATTTTGTTCTTAAATAAAAGGAATGAAAGCCTATAAAATCGAGACTTATCACTTATTTACTATTCTGGATCAGGACACAACGGTTTCCCATAGTAGATTGGGACTCACCTGTTTCCCATAATGGGTCCATCTCAATGACTTGTTTCTCATTATTATCTCATGAAACGTAAAATATTACCAAAATCATTGTATGTAGATATAGGTCCCAACCATATCATAATGAAAACCATAATTACGTGTGCCAAAATATTATAAAATATTAATCTTATCATCCCGTGATAACCTATGTAATGTAAATAAGTTCCATAAATATTTTATCAGTCCACCATAGAATAATAGATGAATAATAAATTTGTTTCAAATTTTTTTATCAACATAATCATTAAGCATAAAAAGAAAAAATAATCTTGGTATCATGAAATTATAACCCCAGAAAAGTATAAGTGTCATAAATTAATGTCATTTTTGATGGAAAATGATTTCGAAAGATTATTTAAGAAATTTCTTGATGAAAATAGCCCTTTAAATTTGAAAAATTATTGTTAATTAATAATAAATTTTCAAAAAAAAAAATTATTTTAAAATTACCATGGAAACATATAAAGGAATATTTTATACAATGATTTGTTTATGATGATAGAAAATATTTTTCATACTATACATATTAAAAAAATATTCCTTTCATATTTGTGAAAAAATCCGAATGAGAATCATTTGAAAAAAATAAATATACTTCTCAAATAATTTTTTAAAAATGTAAAAAATGGATAAAAATGTATTTAATAAATTAATTTTTGTATTTTTAAATTATTATTGATTTTTTTAGAAAATATTATTTCCGAATAAAATTTTTTTTCAATATAAGAGATAAATAACATCGTTTTTCTTTAAAAGAATTATTTTAAACTATTTAGTAAATAAACAAAGAAAATTAGGAAAAAATTTTATTCTCATGAAATAAAAATAGGATATGAGAATTATTATGTATTTTTAGAGATATATTATAATATTTTATCATTTCAAACATAATCATAATTGATCCAGATAAACGTTGAGGTTGTAATATAAAACCCTAACCACTTTGGTAAATTTGAATCGTAAGACCCATGAAAGAATAATGTTGATTGAAATATATAATATCAAGATAATAAATAAATTCATGATATTAAATTCCAAAGGGGTTGTATATACACATCATAAAATAATATAGACACATGACCTACATTATGTGTGAAAGAAGGAAAATTGAGACACCAATCCCTTACTACATTTGTAAATGCAGAACCAGGAACCCATTGAAAGAGATATCATAAAATGGAAAGGTAAATCCCATTAATTTTCAGTATTATAAATTATAAATTAATTCTTTTTTAGTATATATGGAATATAAAATAAATTTTTGGTGAATATGGAATATATCTCAAGAAGTAAAATGTAAGAAAAAACCTTTATTATAAGTTTGACTTTATTCATACAAATTTGAACAATAGATATAATAAATATTATTTTATTATAACTATATTAATAAAATTTAACTATATATATCATACCATAGATTATTTACCTCGAAAATTTTATTATCTATTTATTAAACATTCGAGGTTAAAGTCATGTTATAGGAAATAATTGATCTGTTTTTCATGCATGTTATAATTTTTTATTTCTCATCCTACTATTTTGATCATGGATTCAATATCTATAAAATTTTAATCACTATATTTATATGATATTAATTCATTATATTTTTATTTTTAGTAGTCCATAAAATTTTGAGATAGAAAATGAAATACACTTTTTATAGAGATGGTAGGACATATGTATGCATAAACTTTTCTCTCATTTTTCTTAAAGGGTGTAATGAAAGATAGGAAAATAATTCACTAAAATTAAAAAAAATAATTATTTCTCATATATAACATGTTTTCATTTTATTTTTTTATTATCATCCATTTAATTATTATGTGAAGAACGAATCGAATCTCTTCTTGAGGCGGTAGTCCACCGTACACATGAACAACATTATCGTATTTCCATGAAATGAAAAGTAATAGGGAATATATGAACCCATGATTAAAGAAGAATAAATATATCCAAAATATAATATATAAACAATAAATCTATTATTATATCCATTTTTGAGAAGTGGTGATGGAAAATGAATAACATCGATTCATGAGGTGGGGGTCTACCATAAACACAAAAGAGGATTTCGTAAACCATTTGACTGAAGTGGAGAAATAATTTTTTACTAAGTTAATATAAAAAAATATTAAAATATTCAATATAGTGATAATTATTTTATCATCATTATTTGATGAAAATTTAAGGATTTGGAGGAAAAAATAAAATAAAACCCTTATTTAGGGATGTTACATCTTTTTTAGACAACTTCTTTCAGTTTGATTGGAGAGCCTTATAGGTTAGATTTAAGAAAATAATAAGGATTGTTGGATTGGAATAGGTAATTAAAGAAATTATATGGGTAGGTTCTGGACAAAACATTGAGTTTTGTATGTGTGAAGTAGATATGATAGGGGTGGCATTTTATAAGTGAAGCAAATGAGATACTTGTAATTTTTCCAAAGAAGAAGGCCTGATGACATTTTTTCCTCTAAAAAATAGTCCATTATAGATTCTAGAAGATATAAGTTCAAAATATGTCCATATAATTGGTGTTGGATATCTTTTGTGTAACTTTCAACCCTTATCATTTTTGTTTAACATCGGATAAAACTATTTAAAACATAACCACTATAAATAATTTTTATAGTTTTTACTATTCATTATGGTAAAAAAATTTAGTTTAGCTTATTATAAAATATAAATTATAATTACTCAAAATATGGATCCTGTTTTTAAAAATTCCATTCACAAAAATAGTAATATTTTGAATTAAAATTAATCCCGCAGATGCGATGAGAAAGTAGTTTTTTAAAGACAAAATGTTGAAAAAGATTAAAATTTAGATATTAAAATTTATTATTAAATTTACTTTAATGAAATAAATTAGATTAGTAAGTATATAATTTAACTAATTTTACCTTTAAATCCATATTAAAAATATATTTATGATTTTAAATTATTTTAATGAAATGAAAACTCTTAATAAAGACAAGTGTTTTTCACTATTCATCTAAAAATTTATCTTCCCCAAAAAATATATTAAAAAAAATCCAATGGTAGTTATTACATGATTATTTCAAAAAATGTATTTAATTTTTGTTATGTAAATTACCATTAAGCGATAAAGATGAATTTCAATATAAGTGTATAAAAGGAGACATAAATGTTTTAAGCATAAAATTTGACATATTCTCATATAATATCTATAAAAAGAATAAGATGAATGTTTAACATATTATTGCATGTGTAATATAGAAATTTCCATAAAAAATTCAAAAAAAGTAATTTTTTAGTCTCAGTATTTCATTTCTTTGTTAATAATATGTCAATATGTGTTTGGTAAGATGATGATGGGAAGTGGTGATACTTGGAGAATTGTTATAAATACATATAATTGAGTGTCACTCTTGGAAAATTCTTTTTTAAGAATAGATACTTTGTTTGTACTTATATTTAATACTTAAATTTATGTTCCAAGGAGTTATTACATTGCTTAAAACATTTGAAGGTTGTGTAAAAATTATTTTAAAGAAGATGGTGTTTTGAAATATGTCCATGTAGCAAGGCTTTTATTAGTGCATGCAGAATTCATTTGAATACCTTGCAATAATAAATTGGATGATGTAAAGGTGGAATGGTATTTAATGAAATGATGATAAGAAGTTTTATTTTTAATTTCATTTTATACTTATATTATTATATGTAATTATAATGGAGGGCTTACTTAAAAAAGTGGCCAACCTATGGGATATATCTATCCATCTCAACCCTAGCCATATGTGGGAATCATAAGGTCAACTATAAAGGAAACCAACCAAATAAAATCTAGTATGCGGCATGGGTGGGTGTTATAGTGCACCTAAATGGGCCGACGTATAAGGCCCACAGAAGAGACTACACCACAATGTGTGACGTTAGGAAGAAGTCGTACGAGGTGGTATAGGTGGGGTAGGGGACTTATGGAAGTTAAGTGGCAATGTTTGGTTAATATAACATAGAAAAAACCTAGTAAATACCGATAGAATAAAGGTCATATTCCCCCATCCATAAAATGATAGAAATAACCAGTCCCCCCTGATCATGATGATATGCATCATCTATTCAATCCCACACCTCTCAAGTTCAAATTAATCGATATTTCAACTCTATAATTTGATTACATCCACACATATTTTGAACATAATATTTCATATTGATCCTCTTCATAAGGTTTTTCAATGTGATATTGAGATAAAAAATTGATCTATCTTGTCATGTCGAAAGCTCAAGACAAGGAAGAATGAATCAAAGTGCATGGAACTTATTTTTTCATGGAAACATTTTTAATGTAAGAATTTAATTAATCCCCTTGCAATAGCCAATATCAAGAACCTAAGAAAATTGAGATATGGTTTTATGTGATGATCATAACATTATGCAACATAAGGGATACAATTAAGATGGAATACATATTTCTATCGAAGCCATCACAAGAGGATGAGCATAACCTTGACTGTAACAAGTCTTCATCATATATATGGATTATTAATCAGTTTGTTTTAGATTATGTTTATGTTTTTAGATGTGGAAATTCCATTGTCAATAAAGTGATAATGCTACGAATAATCATCGATCTAATGGATTGCATGATAAATCTAGTAGTCAATGTAGATACTAAGAATATCAGCATTTATTTTATCCCAAGATCCTTGGTTGTCCATGGAATGCATTAAAACTCATAGGCACAACAACTATATAAATATATTTTCAACCATGATTAAAATATTCTACAAAATTGAGATAATAATGGAAAAGAGATATTGATTAATAGAGCATCCATGTAGTCTTTTTTACATGAATGTAGTCAGATATCGTGTGATCCAAGCATACAAATGACATTTCCATGAGACATATGATATGGTGAATAAATTTTAGAAGAAATACATGAACATAATTACTATATCATGAAGAATAAATCAACGATTCACCAGGACTTTCAATGAAAATTAGATATAATCACGACATACCCAGTGTCATAGGGAAGGCCACCCATGAGCCATCCAAGTCTCAAAAAGGTGTTACAGATATATTGCAGACACACCTAATGTTAAGAGACAAATAAATGTGAATGAACCATATTTTTTTGTGGGAAGAACATTAATATAATCTTTTTATGGAGAAACCCAAGAGGCATTATAAGGCCCCAGCCTTAAACCTTACTTAATCTTGAGTTATTACAAGATTACACATTGAGGATCTTTTCGGGTTTAGAGTTTTAGAGAATTAGATCATAAAACTTGCATTACATTCCACATATAAACAAAGTGGTTACATAAAGATAGTATTCTTCATTCCCATAAATGTAAACACATTTAAAATAAATCATGGATTATTTCTTGACACATCCTTGACTCTATCATCTTATCATGTACCTTTCCCTTGACCTGTGAAAAACATTTCAAAAACTTGGGATGAGCATAAAAACTCAGTATGGGTTATAAAAAAAACATGTAAAGGAAACATGAGTTCATATATACATAAGAATGAAATCATACTTTACCCATAAAACATAGGCACTTTAACATACCTCATAAAATCTTGAATAAATCATAGAAATCATAAGACATAAAGGTAACTTGAGGCATTCATAACATTCTTACGTGGGGAGTAACCCTCTTGGTTACGTTTGGAATACCCATCATAGTATATTCCATAAAATCTCTTCAGAGAAACCTTAACGTTTCACTCCTTCGCGTTACCCAATGCATTGGAGAGCTATAACGGGCTCACCCGCCCTTAGTTTATCACGGAACCACCGGTCTTCATAATAATGCCCAAGAACCATAACATAATCATATCACATAAAACATGTATAAAGGAAACATAAAATTTCCACATTTCAATCATGAGATATCAATACAACACATTGATATAAAAACATTATGAAAACCATTTTCAATACCAAAATAAAATAAAAGTAAAATATGGTATTTATTTTTCTTTTAAAAAGAAGGTATGGCTTGTAGAGGAAGCCGGAACTCAAATAACGGTCACGACGGCGGAGAAGTCGTTGTCGCCGCATACGTACGACAAAAACATTTCCTTTTGTCGTTTAGTAAACGCTTCGTATAAAAAATATTCCTTTTGAATAAACGTAAAAGTCAAAGGGGTTTATACACCGTATAAAAGAAAGTTGTGTATAAAATAAAATATGCCTCAACGAAAGGAGATTGAGACAAAGCCCCATACCTCGTATCCGACTTGACCCGACCGTTCTTTAATCTCCTGAATAATAAACTTAAGTTAATATCTACTTGCTTATGAATCTTTTTCAAGTTCATTATTCCTTTTATACCATGTTATGAACATCATGTAATCAGTTAAGTTAATAATGTTCATTTTGTCGGTTTTTTTGGTTCTTAAGTCAAAAATAGACTTCTTACACTTACATGTTGTTAATTTGGTCAAAGGTTCATTATATCCAGAATGGTATTCATGATGTAGATATCATATATGTAATATATATCCAGTACATACATGCATTTATAATATTACATCACATTTAGAGGTATGAAATGAAATGCACCGTTCATGGAGACGGTAAGCCGTACGTACGCATGAACGCTACTTCCATTTCTATTTCATATTTTCTAGAATGGAATCATAATTATAAAAGAGTATATTATAATTCCAGTATAATAACATATATAATATCATTAACTTTATCCTTTACACATCCCACATATGGTATTAACGAATCAAATCACTTTTAGGGGGCGGTAGTCCGCACTTCCTAAAATGAAGATATCGTGTTTACCAATAATGGAAACCATAAAGGTATGCCAAAAATGAAAAAAACAGAAGCTTAAGGAAAACATAAACATATTATATATCATATATAAAAATAGTGACATCATAATGGCCACCTTTGAAGGTGTTAAATGAGTGTTGAACAATCATCGTTTCGGGAGGCAGAATTTCGCCATCCACGGAAACCGTATGTTCTTTAACCATTTGATGTAGTTGTGTTAGAGTTTAGCTCAAATAAATCTTATAACAACATCCTAGTATATTTAAGATACTGGTGTTGTTACAAAAGAAGTAAATAAAAAGAGTTTAGGTGGGTGGAGAAGCAAAATAAAACAAACGAACATGAGAGAATGAATTACCTTTAAAAGTGTAACTCCTTTTAATTTGAGCCTAAAGGCTTCCTTTGAAAGGATTCTGCCCAAAGGGAATCCTCTAGGATGAGGAGAGGGATGTGGAGAGAGTAAATGGGCAGGGTTTGGCCGAGCCAAAGGCTTGAGGAGTGTGTGAAATGAGGTAGAGGTGGGGGCCTTTTATAAGAGGAGAGGAGGGGCACTTTTGGAAAGTAAAGAAATATTACTTTATTTGAAAATGTGTTTCGGTTTCAAAAGGTCCCACATTGATATAATTCGTGGATAAGGTGATACGGCTTCGAAATCCACTCATCCAATAAGTTTTGGACATGGGTAGTTCATAGATTTTATATTATCTTTCCATTTTATTTAAATAGTCAAATAATGATGTCATCGCTGCATCATTATTATGTCCTAAATAATTTAATTTATTTAATGTCTAAAAATCATAAAAAAATACTATTATGTAGGAAAGCTTTTTATCTTTCCAATTACTATTTATAATAAAAAATCTGATCTTTATAACCCCATGTAAAAATTGTTTTCGTAAAACATCTCTTGTTTGTGTCATTTTTACTTTAACATTAAATAAAAAGTAATTTATGTCATTTCACAACAAAAGTGGATCCATGGGGTCCCCAAGTTGACCCATGGCATGTCATGGTCTGCCATGACACAACCAATGAGGTTGGGACATGTTTCTAGGTCATTTCATTTTATTAAAGTATTATTTATACCTTAAACTACACTAATTACCACTAATCGCGATTAAAAACTTAATAAGTTACTATTCACCAAAACTTATTTTAATCTCATTGAACCACATTTTACTTCTTAATGACACCCATGTATGTCGGATTTTCAAAATTCAATACAAACTAGTGGTAAACTTTCATTTAACTGAAAAATCAGTTTTCTTGATTATCACTTAGTGGTTTCACTATTCATCAAAAATTGAAGTTTTTCAGAAAATTACCAAAAATTCACCCTAAGCTATATTTGATATTCAGAATTCAAAAATGAAGTCTATTTTACAAAATTCAAAACATATAGGTCACATTAATTAATTTAATAATTAATTCCCGCTGCCAGAGCAAAAAGCGTGTTTTTACAAAACAATAAGTATCAAAAGATTGACACCAGTTTAAGTCTAATTTCAAAGTGAAATTGATTCCAATGACCTCCATTTAATAAAATGGTAAAAGTATATTCTAATTTAACTTTAAAACCAATTCAAAACATAATATAATCATATAAATAAATTAGTTTAAAAGGTAGTTTTGATGTAAAATGCAGTATTTTTCACTATTCATTAAAAAATGAACATTGTCAGAAAAATACCAAAAATTCACACAAGGTAAATTTTGATGTCCCAATAATAAAGGATAAGTTTATTTTGACAAACATAGTTTATAAAATTGTCAAAATATAGATTCAAAAATGGTTTGCCCTCAAAAGGCAGTAAAACAATCTTTTAAGAATATTAGTGTATTCCATGCATAAGATTGTATTTATTTTCATTTTAAGCCTCTATAACACTATCTTAATCATTAAAAGACATAGATAAAAATATCTATTATTCATTACTTATTTGGGATGTTACAGGCATCCATGTAATTCAAAGATGAGGATACATCCACATGAATACTCCCTGGTCATGTGAATTGGGAAGTTTAATTGCATGATTACTATACGGGAAGGGGGAAGTAACCATTAGCTTGCAACCCATGCATTCTTAAATTCCCATGTGAACAATATATTCAGTAATATATTAATATATATTCATGAAATAACATATATGTGAATCATCTTTGATATTGAAAATACAATACATAAGCCATACTGGAATTTTGAAGAAAACTATAGTCCCAACCATTGTCTTATGAAGAAGAACACTTAAGACACTCATATCTTGAGAAGATATTGAGATAACCCCATAGAGAAAAAACCATGTCACACAAAAGAGTCTTAAATAAAATCTTTTGTTTATGAAAAGTCATTTGGAAAGCCTCACCTAGCTTATGTGAAGGTGGTAAACGTATCACACAACCTTGATGAGATCATGCGCTTTGCATGGCTTAGTGGACAAGGGAGGAATAAATGATTTCATGTAGATCATGAAATACATCGTATACACCCATGCACAATAAAAGGAGATGTTGGAACATGCAAAACACAACTAAATTTTACATAAAATAATAATTTTTTGGATTTCATGAAAACCATGAATGAAATGTGTTTGATTTGATACTGATTTAAGAAAGAATAACTAAAGAATGGATTTTTGAGTTTGTAGTGTTTGAGGTTTCAAGAGGAAAAATAAGAACGAAATTATGTAATATCATTATTTGATATAATATTCTTGAATAAGTATATTTCACAACTTTCACACATTTCATTGATGCTGGGACTTCAGTTATAAGGAAGCATAACCTGAGAACAATATCACTCAGGAAAAAATAAAAAATAGTGACCATAATGGATTGAACTTATCTAGAATACTAAAAGGTACTTGAATTGGTACACAAGAATGTGTGATTTATAAATATTATAGAGTATGATCAACATATAATATTGAAATGAATCAATATTGAAGAAATTAAGAAGTATTCGGTAGAATCTAGAGAAATTGTATCATGTGTTATTCAAGAGTAGATGTATCTAGTTAGAATTCTAGAGTTAGCCACAGTGGATTTAGGTAATACTATAATATTCAGTAAAAATAACCTCCAATGTGGATTTAGGAGAGATACCATTTAACTCTTTATCGACCATTGTAATCACTAAAATAATATTATAATGGAGAATCTATGTTTAGGGAAATAACAAATAGGATAAGGTGTAGGTATTTGTATAAAACTGCGTAAATGCTCATGTTCTATGTATTTGAATTTACTAAATAATTTTAGGAAATTTTTAGAGACATAAGAATATTGGATAGAGGCTTTAACCATCAATATAGGTACAATTGAAAAAATCAATTTGTAAATAGAAAAATTCATCACTAATTCACCTGATTCCACTCTTAGTGATATCACATAGATCTGAGAACATCAATTCGTATATGAGAATAGTCACATTTGAAAGATCCAATTGAATTTTGAGGATGTAAAACATGAATTTAGTAACCAATAGAGCTATTTTAATTTTCAATGGTGATAGCTATCATATAGAAAAAATATGATGATAACGTATATCCATTCAATTAGGATAGAAGTGAGAGATGCTATAACAATGGGATATCCACTATATGTTAAAATGATCATATAAATATCTAAGATAATAGAAACATGTATATGTATGTAAAAGATCAAAATGAAATATTTATGTCTTTATCAAAAAATATATAATATAATGTGATGGGTCTCTAAATTTCCAAGGAAATCTATGATAAACTGAGAAGCTGTTATAAATGGATGCTTAAAGTAAAAGAAGATAAGATGAAAATATGACGTAGCATATTTAATGATATTAAAATAGATGATAATAAAAGTTTTGTAGAATAATTTATGAGAGTAAATGATATTTTTAGTAGCTTCATAGGGTTTTTACAGAATTAGGATGATTCAAAATTTGTGAAAAAGATGATGAGAAACCTTCTAGATATATTTTATTCAAATCTTTCTACACTAGAATATCGAGAAGATTTATCACTAGATAAACTATAAAACATTATTAGAGAATATTAAAATATAAAAGTAAAATATTTTAAGATGAAATAAAAGGATTATATGAATTTTAAATCCTTATAAAAGATAAAACTAGAGTTGGAGAGAAACTAAAACCAAGGGATTCTAAGGGTGAGGAAGTTGAAGAGAACTAAAATCAATTTAGGGCCTTGTTTACAGTGATGTATAACATAGAAATAATATAAAAAGGAAATAATCCCTTAATTATTTTTCAACTCTCATGGGTTTGGACATTTTTTATTTGACTATCCAAGGAAGAAATTCAATGTTATCGAATCTAATGAATAAGAAGAATACTTTAAGAGAATTTCTATGAAATATGAAAAATGTGACTATGATTGGAAAAAGAAGAACTAATCATAAAAAATAGAAGAAATATTATGAGCAATGAAGTTTATGAGTCCTCATTATTATGTAGTGGGAAATAAATTTGAACGACATTTTAGAAATTAGATGTGTTATATGGTAAAATAAAATAGCTAAAAACACATTTAATGGTGTATAACGTGAAAAGAGAACTGATCTTGAATTGAAAATGAAAGATAATATCTAAGACACTATTTAAAATAACATGAATATAAGAAATGATAAAAGAAAAATGATAAAGGAAAATAAATAATCTTTTAAGAAAGACGAGACACATCTTTATTAGATATGAGTATATACGAAGCAGGTCGCAGATTTTGAAAGGAAACTAAAATATTCTTAAAGAAATTTACATGGAGAAAAATAATTCAATATTGATTATACTAATTTTATTTAAGATAACAAAAAATAGCTCAACAATAGATAAACTTGATAAGTTGAGAATGATCATAAAGAAAAAAAAACTGTAAAAGAGGTAGAATTTTATAAGACTAAATTTTCATTTATTTTATCTCAATGTGAGTTGAAGAAGATGAAATAAAATTTTCTACAATTCTGTTGAGCTTAAGGGTGAATTTTCTAAAGCAGTTGAGAAGAAAATTCCATAAAAATGGTTGATTCAACATAAATTGTTTATGCATAACAATTCAGGATAAAGAGGAAAGACAAAGTCTTGATGGATCAATAGAAAAAATGATAAAAAATAGTGGACTAATTTACCAAGAAGTTTTCATTAGAAAAAACTCTCATTATCATGTGAAATGGAAACAACAATCCTCTAAATAAAATTATTTTCACTCTATAAGAGAAATATTCAGAGGCTACTACTATTGTTGTGGTGTTTTTTGTTATAAAGTATGTTCCTACTAGTATGACATGTTGATTAAATTAATGAGGTATGAATCAAGCTGGAGAAATACAGAAAAAATGAGATTATATTATCATAAAGAGATTCATGTGACCAAAAACCATCTAAAGTATCCACAAAGAATAAAATTTCATTCTTGAATGAAGTTTGTGGTAGATATGGTCAAAGTGGTCACAAATATGAGAAATGAAATTATTGATCACCATGTGAAATTTCACACAATGTAAATTTGAAGAGAAGATGACGATGGAATAAATAATCCCCGGTTTTTATGTGAGACACTAAAACAATATTAAAGCATCAAGAAATAATTATTAATTATATATCCCGACCAACTTACCAAAGATAACAAATAGAAAATGATCAAAAATAGGTTGAGGAAACAATAATGACAATATTGAAAGTATAATTGGTTAAATTTCACATGAATTCATATACAGGGGGTGAATTTAAATTAATTAAGTGTGAAAGGTGTAAAAAACTCGGCATGATGCAAAACATTGTATTAAAATTCTATTATCTCAAAATGAAAATAATAAAGATTTGAAAAGTAAAAAATAATGCATATAATAGATTGAAACAAATCTCAACCACATCATAAGTTTCAACTATTGAGGAAAGATAAATCACTCCTTCTAATTAATCTAAAAGGAAGAAGATGTCCAGATTGAGAGGAATCTATCATTCTTGATGCTCTTTTTGAGAAATGAAGGGGTCACTTAGTAATCCCTATTATTTTATGCATTTTAAACTAAGAATGCATGAAATATATGCATATTTTAGGCTATAATTTTTTGATAGCATGATGAGATTTTACTTCCTGGATTCTACTAAATTCCATTAAATGGAAAAAAGTATTCATCACTTAATCAAGAGAAACCATGAGAATTAAATAAAACGATTGAGAGAAATTCAAAATTAAAGGTCAAGGTATGAAAATAAAACATTCATCCCCCTTTTTTAATTGTATTATCTTATCAATTAATAATAGGTGATTAGATGAATAAAAAGGGATAGAATTACCTTTTTAACTTGAATTTTCAGATGAGTTTGTTGATGTTTGTGAGGGATTTATTATTTCATTAACAAATATGATTATTTTCAATATCTAGGATGCGAAGTTATATATTTTAGGAATGATTTCACATGCATGGTACTTTTTGAAAATAATTTAAAACCATGGTCCCATCTATCTTGTTATATACAATAGGTTTTCTCAATAATAATTAGAGTTGATTACCTAAAGGTTCTTTTCTAAGATGACCATGTAATACAATCCCTATCTTAGAGGTACTAATGAAAAAATCTACAAAGTGAGTAAAACATGTTTTTTGAGAAAATACCCACTTTTTCATTGCATTTTATTTCCAATAAGGGGGGAAATGTTTGAGCACACATATTGACTCCTAAAAAGTGTTCAAAATAGCTATTGAAAATAATATAAAGGGGGATATTTTTTGTCTTAATGTTAAATTTTGTTTCAATAATATTCCAATCTGTGTTTTTGAAAATGATGATGATAAGTAGTGATTTTTAGATAATTTTTATAGATTCATATAACTGGATGTCACACTTGGAAAATTCTACTTAAAGAAAATATGATGATGGTTTGAACTGATCTTTAATTCTTAAATACATGTGCCAATGAGTTATCAAATTATTTAAAATTAGCGAAAGAAATGAAGAAAGTATTTTCAAGAAGTATATTTTATTTAAATATGACTATAAAATAAGGATTTTATTAATCTATGAGTTATTAATATGAAGGTCTTTTAATAAGAAAATTTATAATGTGAATAAGGAAGGATATTTCATGAATGTGAGTTCAGAGTTTTATTAGTAATTTAATTTAATACTTAGACTATTCTACAAATTTCTAATGGAGGAATTACTTAAAAAAGTGGCCAACCTAAGGTCTAACCCTATCATTCTTGACCATGGCCATATGTGGGACCCAGAGGGTCGACCATAACCAAGGGTACTAGCCCAAGCCAATAAGGTAGGCAGTGTGAGTGGATGAAAAAGTGCACCAGCATGGGGCCAATGTATAAGGCATACCGAAGAGGATGTGCAACCATTCAGGGAAGCACGATGGCCAGAATAAGTGGTATGATGTGGTACCATAGGGGGATGGGATTTCTATCCCTTATGTAGTAGTTGTTTATTTATATATTGCGGTCCTGAGAAAAGTATGTTTTGATGTGGGACTCAAGTTTCATAGGTACTAGTATTTCATCATTAAAATTATGGAAATAACTTTCACCATCTGATCATGATGATATGTTCCATCCATTAAATCCTTCACTTTATGAGTTAAAATTAAAAAAACCATGCCTTTTTAGTTTGAATGAAACTGCAAATATTTTGAATATCATATGTCGCCATCATCCCCGCGATGAAGTCTTTCAGTGAAATCTTGAGACAAATAACCGATCTATCTCATCCCGTCAATAAATCAATATAAGGAAGAATGAGATGAAGATCACGTAACTTTGTTTTTCATGTGAACATATGTCTTGTACACCTCGTATGAATCCCATCACAAGAAACTAATGCATGAACAACTAATTATAGAGTTATGGCATCACGTGATGATCAATAAAGTGATCATGAGAAGAATAAGTAGTGATATCATGGTTCATGTGATTGATCCTGTAGGAAATGAAGATGTCGAGAGTATCAATATTTATTTGATATCAAGATCTTTAGTCATCCTTGACATTCCTTATGACGTAGAGGTACATTGCCTATATATATAAAGGTTCAAACTTGAGTAAAATCTATTGCAACATTGATAGAACAAGAGATAAGAGCTCTAGTGTAAGAGCATCCACATACTCTCTTTTCATAAAATAAGCAATTTACCACATGATCCAATCATGTGAAAAATATTTCCGTGAGACATAAGAAATTGTGAAATCATTTTAGAAGGAATCCATGGACAATATTTTGCATGAAGAAGAAATATGCAATTCATCAGGTCTTGTGATGAAAAGAAAGATAATACATGGACACATATAGTGTCACGCAAAAGACAACCGATGATCCATCCAAGGATCGTAAGGGGGGTGGGGAGACCTAATAGATCATCATAGTTTCATGTAAAAATGAAATATGTGAGGAACATCCTTTATTTTCGAGAAAAAGTTTAAGTGATTATTACAAAAGAGAAAACCACAAGGAATCCAAGTCTTGAAAAGACAAGGAGACATACATAGGAATAATATTTGGTCATATGAATTAGAAATTTCTATTGCATTATAACATAACGCGATTCGAGAAGTAACTATTAGAATGAAACCAATTCATGTTTAAATGATTATAGGAAGAAAAGAAGCCATAAGATCATAAGTTCTCTTCACATGAAAACAAACATACGAATCATATTTGATCTTGAGAAGACAAGATGTAATCCATATAGGACATGAAAAAAAGCTACAGAAACAACCAGTGTCTCACAAGAAAAAACCATGAGACAATACTATATTGCGAAGACATTTAAATAGACCAAAAACGAAAACTATGTCACAAAAAGTAACATGGTAATTATATTTTTTATGAGATGATATTTGAAATGCCACACTTGGCTTATGCGAAGGAAATAATCGTATACCACTACCTTGATTAGATCATGCGATTTTCATGATTCAGTGAACAATGGATAAAAAAGTGATTTCATATAGATAATACAATACATTGAATTCACATGTGATTAATCACTTGAGAATTTGAGTTACCAAAAAACATAACAAAATTTAACATAAAATTACAATGTTTTGGATGCCATAAAAACTATTCATGATATGTGGCTGATTTGATACTCATGTTGGATATAATATATGATGATATAATATCTAATTTAGAAGTGTTTGACGATTCAAGAAAATAGAATAGTGTAATATTGTGAAATATCATTCATTTATAGAATATTCTTGAAGAATTTGTGTGAACTTCTAGCATACATTTCTTTGAGGATATTAATTCATTTATAAGTAAGCATAGATCTAACATAGTTTTACTGAGGCAAGCAACCAAATATATGTGACCATAATTGACTTTTCTAGACTAGAATACTGAAAATTTACTTGAAAAGGTATATAAGAAAGTGTGATTCATAAATATTATAGAGTAAGATAAACATATCATCCTGAAGTGGATCAATATTGAATAATGGTGAAAGTGTTTGGTAGAAGCTAGAGTATAAGTCTCCTCTGTGGTTTAGGAGCACAAATCTCAAGGTGGATTCTAGATTAGGTAAGTGTGGATTATGGTAACACTATGTGATGTAGTATCATGAACCACCTATATGTATTTAGAAGAAAAGTAGTGAAACTCTATATCAACCCTTCTAATCATTAAATTAATATTATAGTGTACAATCTATCTTGTGTGTGTGTATTGGGGGGGGATTATGAAGATACCAATGATTAATTTTGTACCTAATCTTGTAAATCCTTATGATAGTTTCCATTGAATTTACTGAATTATTCAAGGAAAGACTAATATACACATGAATAGTGGATCAAAGATTTTACTCTCCACACATGTTTAACTAAAAATAATCAAATTATAAATAGAAAATGGAATCACTGATTTACCCCTTCACTCTCAGTTATCTCAAAATAATATTTTCACTTCAGTTTGTTTAATTTTTTGGAGTAAAAAACGTTTCTGTGCATAGAAATATTTTTTCATAAATAAATTTACTTTATCTTTACATGGTTTTTATTTTAATTTCCAATCTATTGGTCACCAATGAATTCATTTTTATACATGTTTTAACCATGTATTTTTACAATTTAGTCAATCTTATTCATACGTGAACTTCCAATGACTAGGAAATAACTATCATACTAAATAATAATATTTTAATACTATGTTAATTTTCATTTATAATATGAGATATGTGTAATAAAATTTAAACATAGTATTGCATGAAACACATGATAAACACAGTGACATGTGCAACAAAATTTATACGTAGTGTTTCGTGTGATTTAAAATATCAAAAATATAAAATTTATTTGGAAACAAAATTCCACAAAATCTTAGGGTGTTACAATATGATACCCATGGAAAACCATGCTAAGGGGTTTTGGCCTTGGTAGTGGTGAACACATGATTTTCAATACTAAGAGACCAAACCATGAAACCAGTAGAGGTGATTAAAAATTGGGAATTTACCATTTTCCGTATTTGAATTAAATAGGTTCACCCCTCTTCTCCCCCACTAGCATTAGGTGACCCTTCAGAGACTTGAAGGAGTTCCAACCTCCTCGTACCTTGATTATTACCCTTCCTTTGGGGATTACCAATATATTTTTAGGTATATTATTTTTATTTTTTTCTTATTCACTTCCCTCTCACTTCTATCTTCATTTTGGATTAGCCCATGATCTTCAGGTCACTTGCATATGATTTTAGTGTTCTGGGTGAATGTAATGTTATATTTTTTAGTTATAAGGGTTATTATATGATGTTCTATTTAAAATGGTGTTTTATGAAATGTGAACTGTCATGGAATCCTAAGACATGGTTTGGTATTAAACGAACAATTGATGCTTTGGTTTTAAAATAATTTTTTTGAAAGGAACCCATTGATTTCCCATTATATATTTACCCCTTGTATTGGTTCTTGATCATTATGTTGTTATTATTGCCCCCTTGTATGGGAATGTTATTTTTATATGGTGGGTTCATTTTATTTATGATCATATTCATTATTGTGAGTTAATTGTAAGGGAAACACTTTATCTTCTCATAAACACTTCCCAAATTGCACTGGATGTCCTCCTAGCACCTCCCCATCGACAGTGAGATGAAAACTACCCAACCACACCAACTATTTCTTATCTTGTGTTCATACCAATTTCATTCTCACCAACTTTCTCCAAAAATTCCCGCACATCTCTCTGAGGCTAAATGTTCATGAGTTCCAAAATGGAGTGTCAAAATTTCCTTTATGTATGCTGGAATTCATGTAAGTATCTTACCTTTATTGCTTATATCTGGTGGATCACATTATAATTATTAATCTATCTACATATTCTTTTTAATGATTTAACACCTTTAGTTGAGGTTTTAAATGCCACACGAAAATAGGTTTTCTCGACTTGAAGCATTTTGTGGGTAGGCTTGAAAACGAAGACGAGATCGCTCTCGCCTGGTCTGATGGTAAGTGAATGGTTGATATATTTCCATTCATTCTTTTACATTGGTCCTATGACTTTAAAATGTGTTATAATGACTCATCATAAATTTTTTTGGTATATCTTCATAGTCTACCACTACAATTTCAAAATCCTAGTATTTTGAGTTTGATTGAATATTTTGTTAATCGATTCTTGTGATTCTAAAAACGTATTGATGTTGGATGTTTCCCCATCACTCCACCTATTTGTTTGGAGGTTGAAATATATAAACCTGTTGTTGATTTAATATTTATTGAGGTTAAATAGGAATTCATATTTACTCAGGTGGTACACTTTGAATCATGGTGTGATTTTATTCTTCTTGCACAAGGCTAGGAAACCATAACATAGAATGTCTTTGTACTTCCAATAAATAGGTTGGATTTTATTTTATTCTAGAAGTAGCTCATGGTATTGGAGATTGTGGAGGTAGCAGTGGGGTCTTTATTGAATGAAATCCACCTCTCCCTACCACATGAATTTCTACACAGTGCAACTCGTCTTCCATGAGGATGGTGGGTGAAAGAAGAATTGGTTTTCATATGTTACTAAGTCAAGGATGGTTATTTATGTAAACATACATCATATTCCAATTTTTTTTAGAATTTTTTAGTTCTAATTATTACTCCTAGGGTAAAGCTTACTTTTCTTGTAACTAGTACCCAAAACATGTCTATTATGGGAATTGTTGTCCCATATCATGACGAAGATGAATGGAAGAAGTTGAAAGCTAAAGATCTATGTACAATAGAGATTATTGATGTAGAGAACAACAAGTTTAGTTAGAGTAGTACATCTACCATTAAAACTCATAACAATTTCATGATGTTAGAAAATGATGGGAAAAATTTAGTGGAGATGCGAAACTAATATTAAGAAAAAAGAAGGGGACGGAAATCAGGGTTGTTACATAGATGAAAATGTTTCATATAAAGAACATGATACATATGCATGATGTTGAGAAAGAAGGAAGAGACTTTAGTATAGGATTTTTTTCATGCTACTTCCATGAAAGTTATAAAATTAGTGTACTCAGATATATTTACCAATATAGTGGAGAGGGTGCATGTATGTAAAAAATTTTCATCTTTTCCTAGGATAGAATTCAAAAGATTAGCTAGTAATGGTCCCCTATATACTAATGGTCATTAACGTTTCTAAAGATCCAGTCTAGGAAAAATATGTTCAACCAGACTAGATTATATCTATCCCCAAAACCATTAATGTTGAAAAAGAAAAGTTGGAACAATGGGGTAATTAATTTCACTTGAATTTCAATAGGAAAATGTAGTCTTCTTAACTACAATTTGGTATAGATTCTCCCAAGGAATTCTCTTCTACACGTACCACTAGAAACATAACTAAGAGGAGTAAAATATAATGATTACTTGACAGTTTTGAATATTATCACAAATGAAATTGATGAGGGCATCCTTATTCATTATGGAAAGGATATAATAGACATATTATAGAATTATAGGAGTGACCTATCCATATTTAAGAGTAATGAGAAACAACCTACATGTCCATCATCTTCACTTAAAGCATGATATCCTGAGGTATCATATCCCATTCTCAAAAATGATATTTAATTTGGTTTTCATTTATTCTTTATTTTGATCTAATTTTTCAAATAACAATATATACATCTAATTTTTAGTATTTTACATTATTTTCAATGGATTGTGTTGGTTATTTTGTGAGGGTTCCCACTTAACCCCTTCAAATTAAGTTTTCCTAAAAAAGGAAAGCATTAATAGTAGTTATTTATGTTTGAGGATATATATGGTTATACTTTTTGTGTTATACTTAGATTGTACACTCTTACATATGAATTTCTTAATTGGTAATGGAAAACTAGGTACTATGTAGGAGATATAAATTTTTCATCTAGTTGTTTCAGACACCAGTACGATCCCTATAAACATGCTAAGAATAAGGTCTTAGAGGGAGATTGTTATAACAGTGAAAATTTTGTGGGATACTTATAAGTCCTATGGTTTTAAATTTAGTGCATGTTGATAGATGGTTCATGGGTCATTATAATCTTATACAATTAGATTCTTTACAACTTTACAGTCCAAGGGTGGATCCCATGATACATTTGATTTCTTGGTTGGATATTGATTAAGGGGAGTTTGATCTAGTGTTTGTTTGTATCATTTAACTTTATTTAAGTATTATGTAACCTTCCTTTCTATAAATTTTATTTATAAATTGTGATATACGGTGTCTTCTTATTTTGGATGACCTGCGTGACTGTGTTGGGTAATTTCATATAGAAAATAATTTGTCATAGATGTATGGTAATGATTTTTTTTGAATTTAAATACTCTTTGTTCAGTGAAATGATTTAAGGTGACCATGATTATTAAGATAAAAATTTAGTTTTTTTAGAAATATTAAAGAGTATGTGTATTTTTTAAAATGTCTTAGGCATGTTTTTTTTTCAAAATGTGTGTGTTTAGTTTTGGAAAACCAAGAGAAATGTTTGAAATAATTTTTTTGGATTTGTTTTGAATTTTTATCAATTGTATATGTAAATATTCCCTTACAGATCTATTTTTAGACCAAAATTAATGAATTAACCTAAGAAAAATATGACATAGTTTTAGAGGTTTGTGGTGACCTGCTGTGATTTTTACCTCACACATATATAAATTTTAGGTTTTATGTTCTTTTTTAGATTCAATTTTTTTCATCATAGGTTATGTGTAGTGAGGTGAGTGGTGATGATAAAATAAAGATTTCATGGAGTTTTTTAGGCTCTATTTGAGTTGATTTGTTTTTTTTTACTTTGTTTAGTTTTGTATCTATTCGTATTGGTTTCATCCTTTTGTTTATGGATTTCATTCATGTATATACAAATGGGTTGGATCGTCATAGTTGGTATTGTTATGTTTTCCATGTTTATTTATTTTGGGTAAACTTTTTTCTTATTCTACCATTATTTATAATTGATTTTTGGAAAATAAATTCCTAAAAAGAATATTATTTTTCCCAAAATATAATTTCCAACTTGTGGGGATAAAAAACACCCTCCAGGCGATCCCAAAAGTATGGTTGTGAGTCAGTTTCATGGGTAGAGAAGGATGATTTGTTATAAAATTCTATCAGAGCATTGGGTTTCTTATATATTACCCTAAAATGTTTTATATGGAACTTGTTATTTATATATGACCTAGTAGAAATGAGACTAAGATTTTCAGATATTGAGAGTTAAGGGTGAGGATAGTATAGCTTTATCTTT
Source organism: Viscum album (assembly GCA_963277665.1). Taxonomy (NCBI): domain Eukaryota; kingdom Viridiplantae; phylum Streptophyta; class Magnoliopsida; order Santalales; family Viscaceae; genus Viscum; species Viscum album. The sequence goes on from OY728167.1 coordinate 1,013,863,424, forward strand.
CTCATCTTGAGCCCCAATCTACAAGGAGAAGTTGGCGCCAAATTGAATATTTTAATTTATTTGTTCTTATGATGAGAATTGATGTTTTGATCCCATTTGAGAATGTGTATGATACTGGGGATAATTTTTTGGGTTTAGGATGGAAATGGTGGAGAAAATGAGAAACATAATTAGATTAAATGTATTGGGAAACCATTTGGTTCCCATATGGTTGAGGATTCACTATTTAAAGGGTGTGCTGTCTGAGTGGCACATGGGCACCCAACCCATGTGTCCAATGAGAAAACATCACAAATTTTCCCCGACCAGTCTATTTTGACTCAAATTGATTATGAATTTATGAAAACGTGATTTTCACTTACTATAGGTTGATTTTGGAATATATTGATTCCATTAATGGGTGTTCCTCCTATGATTGTTGTTGGAATACTTTTGGTGATCTTTTTTGTTAACATGGGTTTCAAACCTCATTTATGTAAAATAAAAGGATCTTATAAAATGTTTATTTTTAAATTTGGTATTAATGAATGTTTAAAAATATAGTGGTTTCACATTAGGAGAAAACTTTGTAATGTGTATTTAATAGTAAATGGTCAGCATTTTGATGCATGGTTTTCAACACAAAATAGAATTTTGAAAGAAGTTATTGTGGATTTCCTTGTTTGGAAAGTATGGGTTCTAGTGATGCAAATTTATTTTCAAAGAGTGGGGTTGATTGGTTTTAATGATCACACCATAGTGGGGGTTATTTTAAATTTTATTATTGGAAAATTATGATATTAAAGGAAAAATTTCGTTTCTTGTTTGCAATGATGCATGCCTCATTTGTTGGCTAGTTTTTTTAACTGATTCCCTTCATATACTCTGAGTAGAGTGGTAGATGTGAAACCTTATTTAATATCAGAACTCATCTTAAAGTTTTTATATAACCATCCACCATCTTTAGGTGGTGATAAAGGGTTAGTGGAATATTTGAAGTTGTTTTAAGATATTTATGGGATACCAAATTACCTTGGAGCACCTGAAGCTTCATGGGAGAGATTTTATGAGATCTTTCTTTCCCGTTTTAACAGAGTTTGGTGGGACTCATTGGTACCTTCTATGTTTCATAAACATTTGTCTTCTGAGGTTCTTATGTTGGAATTTGTCCAATATTTATTTCCTAATGATGTGAAATTGGGGAAGGTTATTGAACTTTTGGGCCTTTATAAGTGTTTTTAATTAGTGGAAGAGTGCATTTATCACTTTTTGAAGTTGTTCATGTTTTCTCAAAAGATGTTTGTCAGCAATTCCAACAATGATCACTTATCAATTTTGGTCTTCACCCAGATCATGTTCTAACTATTCTTGTATCCTGTATAATATACTTCTATGCGGTTTTTGGTGACCCCATTTGAGTGGAATATGTTCCATCTAGGAAAATTTTGTTTGCTGATTCCTTATTTTCACATTATACACAGTGGTATAAATGAAAGCCTAAGGATAACCCAACAAGTAATGATCATAATAATAATGAAAAAAATAATAGGGAAAATGGTTATCCTCATGGAAATATAATACCTATTTTGTTCTTATAGTTTGGCGCTCTAGGGAAAGCTAATCCCTATGGTATCATGTCTCCTAGAGTTTTTCTTAGTTATATACATTTGGGAAATCTTAAAAAGTCTTATAACATGGGGTTTTATAAGAGGTCATAAGTTTGATCCATTCTGGATGTGCAATTTTTGGGAACTTTCTTTTTAGGTTTGTAATATTAGTTTTGGATCATCAGATACTATTTTTGGAGTCATGTGGATGGTTCCCTTTTGGGATCCTTTATTATGAATAGTTATAATGTTCTTTTTGTATGCTTGTATCATTTTTGGAATGCTTACCCATCTCATTCCCAATTTCATGTTTAATGGGTTTTTATGAGTGTTGGTTGTTGAACCAAATTTTTCAAGGATAATATTGTATGAGAATTTATGTTGCACCCATTTAGGTGTTGAGTCTTGGTGGTGTTCACTGTTTGGATTTGAGAAATACTTTAGGTTCATGATTGGGTTACTTGGGAGTGTGATCCACTAGTTGAATTCGATATGCTAGTTGGTGTTGGATGTGGTCATTTGGTTGCACAATGTGTGGGTGATGCATGTTTTTAACTTAGGATATCTACATGTATCATGACACCAACTGAGAGTTGATGTCATTATTTTTTTCTTCATGTGGTTGGTCTTCCTTCAATTCAGTTTGTAAGTGTTTTTGACTTGAGAGTGAGTTTATCCCTTTGCTTCTCAGTCGATGAAGGATGATTTTTTCTATGATTTTTCTTTAGTTACACCATGCTAGTGAAATTCCTAATGGTGAAGATACCATATTAGGTATCCTATTATTCATAGGATTTTTTTGATTTCATCCTTTAAGTTATTCGAGATGATGAGAATCTTATGGTTGATTAGCTTGGTTATTTTATGGATCTCGGTTGTGGTCTATGATGCTAGTTTATCAAGAGTGGTTAATTTGGGTTAGTCAGTCCTTGGATATTTTGTCTTCTCTTGCCTATTTTTTCAACCATGTACTTTCTTGAAAAAAATGTGGCATTTTAAAGAGTTTGTGACACCCCATGTGTCATGGTGTTGTTCATTTTGAATTTTTTTAACTTATATTGTGGTTTTTTTGAGTTTTCATTTGCTGAAAGATATAATTTTATATTTTTGAGGGTTTTGGGAGGATCATAGTTATCCCAAATGGTTAGTACTAACTATACGAATACCATGTGGGTGGGAATTTAATTTTTATATGGACATTTTTCATTACTTTTCCATATTTTATCAAACTACGTGGAGTTAATAGAGGCCATATGCTGATTTTAGTGTGTATGAGGTGAGGTACATGGATTTTCCAAAACATGTGGCACCGAATCCAAACCATTTGAGGGGTTTTTTCCATAGGTAGTATCCAGTGCATGGTTGTCCCATGGTTTGGCCAACAAATTTGACCAAACCATGCAACACTTACCTGTGTTTATAAATAGAGAATATTGTATTTTTCCCTCTTCTAATTTATGGGTTTTAACACTTCTTCTCTCATACAATCATTGGATAACCAATGGGTGCTGGGAGGGGTTCCAACATCTTCATACCTTAATCCTATTCATTATTATGTATCTTTCCAATAAATTTTTTCGGTATGTTCTTTTTATTACCTTATATAATTATATCCCCTCTCTTTTATATCTTTCTATTTGTCACCCCCACGAACCTTAGGTCTCTTGTAAATTATTTTAGGGTTTTGATTAAATATACCTTTGGTGTTTTTGGGTCTTATTGTTATTAGACGTCATTAATTTCCACGTTGGTGTTGATTCCATTTAAGGAAATGTGTTACAAAGAATTTACCCTCAATTATCATTTATTTGAGGTGTTCGTTCCTATGAAATTGTTTATTTTTTGAATTAATGGCGTGATTATGCTTTGAAAATATTTTTTAGGAAATTAAAATTACATGTGATAGATTTATTATGTTTTTAAACCATTTTATTTTATTTTTATCTTGGAATTAATGGATTTAAAGGAAAATTCCATGGTTTTATATTTGAAATGGAATGCTTGAAGGTGATAATAATTAATGAATTAACCTTTCCAAAATGGTTTTAAATGTAATTTTTGGTTTTTGAATATGGTTTTGGTATTATATGAGTTTAAAATATATTCTAAAATAGAATTTGGTTTTGAAGTGAGGTGTTGGACTCTAAGATTGTTATAATTTTTTTTATTTGGTTTGAAATGGTTATTTCAAATGTTGTGCAATTTTCCCCTTATGAAAATGCCTTGATGGATCTTTTAAAATAGTTTAATTGAAATGGATGTAATTTTCCATATTTTGGGTTTCAATGAAGAAGACCCTTATTGAAGGGTATCTTCAAAATGTTTTAATGGGGCGGGTGGTTTCATTGATCCTATGGAAATGTTTTAGGTGTTTTTTTGGAAATGTGAACTGTTTTGGAATCCCGAGCTATCTTTTTGTTTTAAATAATTGATTGAAATTTTGGTTTTAAAATGGTTGATGTGTAAGATATCCAATGATTTACCATTTTTCATTCACCCCTTGTATGGTTTCTTGATCCCTTTGAGATTCTTGTTTATCCCCTTGTATGGGGTGTTATTGTTATTCTAGGGGTGCATTTTCATTATAGGGATGTTTATTTTTTGGTGTTAGGGGTGAAGGTATATTTGGTTATTACTTTTCTGTTAAACTTGTATTGTATATTCCTATTCCACACTTTATTTATTGTTCATGGAAAACATGGTACTGAGTGGGAGATTTAATTTGTGGTTCTTGTTGGTTCACACATTTCTACATTCCACCAATAATTATTGACACAGAGACCAGGACAAGGTTTTTTTCACAATGTGCCTTGTGTGGGATTGTTTTATGAATAGTTTTTTAAACCATATCATATTATAGTAGATGGATTTAAATTTGGTTTACTATTATAAAATTAAATGCTTCGTATGTTAGAAATCCCAGGTTAGAGCCCATGAAACATTTGATTTCGTGGTTAGTTAATAATTTAGGGGAGTTTGATCAACTTTTTGTTTATATTTGATGTATTCCTTATAATATAAAGTTCATTCTTATTGTGTGTGACCCATATGTGTGTGTTCAATTGTAGCCTTTTGAAAATGGCTTTTCAATTATTTTTGGAATATACTTTTTAAAATTTAAGGAGCCTTGTGTTGATTTTTAATGTTTATTTCAAAAAGAGTGTTTTTGAAAGGTGGTTTCCTCTAATGAAATGATATAAAGTGATAATTTCCAATTAGGTAAAAAATGATTTGTTTTGATAAATATAAATGGGAATTTTTGGATTTTGAAATCTCTCAGGATGATAGATTTATTTTCAAAATGTGTGTGCTCGATTTTGGTTTTAAACAAATTTTTTTAAATGATTATTATGAAGTAGTTCGGGATTTATAACCATTTCAAACATAAAACGTAATTTTTAGCTTTATTTTCAAAATATGATTGATGTATTTCCTTATGAAACATATTTCATAGTTTAGGTGGGTTGTGGTGACCTACTGAGAATTTTATCTCATGCATACATACATTTTAGGTTCCAAGTTCCCAGTTTGATTTCGTTTTGTTCATCATGACTAGTGTTGGGATAGTTGGGTGGTTGTGAGTAGATGTTGGTTCTATAGAGTTGGTTCAGGTTTCAGTTGAGTTATTTTGATGTTGTTTTTTCTTTGGTTAGTTGTGTATATATTAATATTAGATGTATATTTTCTTATGGATGTTGTTTATATATTTAAAATTTGTTTGGATCATCATAGATGGTTTTGAGAATTTTTTATGTTTATTTATTCTGGATCCTGTATTTACATATTCCATTGCCTTTTATCTCAAATTAGGGAAAAAAATGTTACTAAAGGGATTCCTGTGATTCCAAGACACTAGTCTCCAACCCATGGATATTGAGAATTCTTTTCAGTACTTGTGGATAATCGGGTGGAGTGATGGGTTCGGTGGAAGCCCAAGCTAGTTCATTATAATTACCAAGAAATGAATGAGAATAAAATAATTTAAATTCATAATGATATATTTTTGAAACATAGGATTTTGATGTTTTTTTAACATATATTAGAATTAATTTCTACCTGCCCTAGGATTTAATTATCATTAAATTTATTAAATACTTCTAGTTATCCTAATAAATTAATTTTAATAAGTTAAAAATAATATTTATCCATAATGTATAGTTACTTTAATAAAAATTCTGTATCCATAGTAACATTTAAAATGGTTAAAGAGGGGGTTATACTGAGAGATGAGGCTTCAAATATCACTAAATTTTTTCTAAATCTATTATTTTGAGTAGAATTATTACTTATCTTATATTATATTAAAAATTGGACTAAATTGGATTCTATTTCCATGAGAAATACAATTTTTATATTTTAATGTTTTTAATTTTTATGAGGGTGCCACTCCCCATACATTTAAAAGGGGACCTACTACTCTCACTTATCCACATCACATTAGAACCTTATCTGGATAAATTTATATAAAAAATAATACCAAATCTACTCCCTATATCCTATAGGTACTGATCTTCCAAAAAGACCCATCCGAGAAGCTGTTTGGGTGCTTCCCCGAAGGATATTCTCTAATGAAGTGGTATATGTTTTTACAGACCCTTCTCATCTTTGTTTATTTTTAAACATCATACTAATCATATATAACCACATTAATGTAATTAAATAATCATAGATAATATCATCAAATTTTTTTATGTTAATTTTATGTCAATTTTGAATCTCCATTATATTAAATGAAAATTTAAGGGTCACTCATGGGTGTGTATGAACTATCATCTCCACCAAATGGTGTAATTAATTTTTCAGTATCACCTTATTTAGATGGTTGTAAAAGTGTATATAATGACTAAATATGATATATATGACATGATTCAAGTTTTGGATATGTTTAAACCATGAACAAATCACAATAAGTGGAATTAATATACCAATATATACGTTGATAACAAAACCATTGACACCCAAATATTGATTTTAATGAATAATTTATAAAAAAAGAGTAACTAAAAATTATAAGGGATGATATATAATAAAGAAAATATTAAATTGTTTTTGATATAGATACATAATAATACTAAATTTATTATATAGTATGTTAGAGTTTATACAAAGAAAGTCTTGACATGAGGTGATAGATTATGTAAAAATCACACTTTTATTAGGTTAGTTTATTCTTCAATTTTATTGAAATAAATTATATATTATTTATTTATTAAACCCCCAAAATTTCTTTATATGCATTTTATTACTAGGTTATTTATGTATTCATTTTAATTTTCCTCTCTTAAATATTTAAAACGATCAAATGTTTGTTAAGATAAAAAAGTCCTTATATATCCTTTTTGATCGAGAATAATTTTATTCATTATATAGGTTATTTAAAATTTTAAACAATGATATTTTATATACTAAAATTATATTTTAAAATCATTTTATTCTATATTTTAATTTAATTTCAATGATTTAAAAATGATTCTTTTCTAATTTTTTCCATATGGATGACATTTTATTTTTTACTTAAGTGTGAAAAGAATATTTTTATTAAACACTTTTGAAATGAATAAATTTTCACACCATAATTTAATTTCTTATAATTTAAATTATTTCACATGATTTAAAAGAATTTAAAAATAAAATATAGTTCCCATTCTATTATAAATCTTTTGTTTTTAAATTTTTAAAAAGATGTGTTTTTTTTAAATTATATATCTAATGATTTTATAAAAGTGGTTTTCATCAATTTAAAAATATTTTAAACAATATGATTTCTGACCAAGGATATGATATTATGAATCAATCAACTTTATTTATTTTTATAGCTTTTGATGATGATGTCTTAATGTTGTTTTATGAAACTCATTTCTTTTGCATGGTTTAATTAACATTAAAGGAATGATTATTACTCTAATTTTATGATGGAAAATATATTTATAGTTTATTATATGATGGGTTGGTCCATTATATCTCTATAAATCATTAATTAATTTTATTTATAGATAATGTCACTACATGGGTACATAGGTGGTTTTCTCAAGACCACGGGTACATGGGATGTTGTCTTATACCTAACAGGGTACACATGTGATTATCACAAGACCATGAGGGTACATGGGTAGTTTACCCCAGCTAAAGAAGGTTTGTATGTAATTATCCCAACAATATCATGTTATTAATGTCATGTTCAGTAGAAAATAAAAAACTTACATGTTTATGGGAATGGATAGTGAACCCAATCATCTATGGGACTATGTCAACTATGATAGTATTGGTAGCGAGGCTTAACTGAGGAAATGATTTTATATTCTTATGTATACAATACGATATTATGAATTATAATTAACTTATTCTATAATGGAACATGATTAATTATTAAATATTCCATAGTCCAATGACATATATATTATGATATAAAATATCCTTATTCCATTAGTAATGTTTTTTGGTATATGATTTCTTAGTATTGTTCTTCTAAACTCTGATTATATTCTAAAACTTTAATCTTATCTTATTACCACTTATGATAGTGGATTTATTTGTCTCATATTTTCCCATAAATAAATTATAGATCATCCTTTATTATGTTACCATTTTCCTAGGTTTTGATGAATGGTTTAAGGAATAAAATATATAAGAAAGTTAGTATGTAAGAAGAACATTGCGGGGGATGTTAAAGATCTTTTATGAGATAAATTTTTTATGTATCTTTTCTACAAATACAGTAATACATATATGTTTCTTGGGAATATATTATTGTATTATGTATTTTATATTCATAAAAAATGATATAATATTTATGTAAGTGATTCTTTGACCGCGTCAATATCTTAGCCCGAACCAAGGGTAACATAACATAAGGTCATCACTTATATAATATGTTATCTTAGAACAAAGAAAAATTTAACTCAAGGTTAATGCCATTATAATATATCATCACATAGCAATGAAAAATATAATACAATGTAATGGACATTTTCACAAAACATACATGACAAAACATAATTAGAAAATTCAACAATTACATGTCAATAAGAATGTTTAATAATATTAAATAAGTTATGACGAAAAAAAACATTCAACAAACTAACAAAACAAACATAATTTCTAGATACACATTTTAATCGTCATTTATAATAATTAAACATTTATATCACTATTTTAAATCATGTATTCATTATTGAAACCACTTGATAAATCTTTATCCAAATAATGGGAATACATTTTCTTATATTTTTACATGTTAAATAACCAATATTTCATGTGAAACTCCATTATAAAAGTTAATATAATTAATAGAAATCAATTTTACTTTAAAAAACCTCAATTAACTCTATTTATCTTTAGTAAATTAAATTCAAATATCAAACTAATATAATTTAAAAAAATGAATTCAATATATTTAAAGGTTCAAGGTTACTGATGTTACTCTGAAAACAATTTAAATCCAAGTGATAAAATTATAATTTCATGAAATTATTCTAGAAAATAGAAAATTATTAAACCATAAATAAATGAATAAAATTAGGTTCAATAGTAGAAAAGGAATAAATCAAATATATATCCAAATGTATTATATTAATCATATACTCATAATTCCGACACATTAAATGGATAGTGATTGTTTTTAGAATTGATATGTATATAGATAAATCAAGATTAAAGAGAGTAGAGGAGTTTATCGAATTTTTACAGATAATATAAATGAAAAATTAAAATTTTAAATATAAATATTTACAATAAAGTTACTAAATATCCCCAATTTAAAATACAACATTATAAAACTCACAACGGTCTTAGTGGAATACCACTTGTTTCCCATTAAAACACCAGATATATTTTAGATAACCAATGGATTCCATATTTTGGATAATGGTATAGAATTTATTTGGTTAGATCACTAGATTCAAGGTGACTCTACTAGGTTCCCATTTCATACAATAACTACTAAATAAAATAAAAATTTGTATGATGTATAACATTCATCTCATTCATTATCAAACTCTAAAAATAACCACAAAAAATATACAAATAAATTAAAATTCACTTAAATAATGATGGCATAAATCAGATACATGAAGCTGTTATAATGAAGAATATAACTAAAAATTTAGTAGTGTTTTTAGGGGATGATATATGTGAAAAAAATTTATCGACCTAAATAAATGGCTTATATAAACACTGAATATTATCCTTCTCGAACTAGAAAAAAAATAATTTTTTATTACGGTGCATATGAAATAGGTTGTGATATGTTCTGACACATGAAGATAAAGTTATAGATTTTTTAATGTAATATTTGAAAACATATGAGGAGTTACCTAATGTTGATCTTGAGTTAGTTATTATAGGCAAGTCGACAACAATTTGTGTTACTACTTTTTTAGAGTGATATTTTTGGTTTATAGGGTAATTTTTTTTAATATAGTTCTAAATTTGATTTTGAATCAGAAGAAGAGAAGATATGTGATTTGTATCCAATAATTTAATTTTAGTATAGTGTCTATAAATGATAAATTTTATACATTTAATGATGCACTGATTTGAAATTCATAATATCTGGTAGTGAAGGAGTTGACAGAGTGGAAATTTTTTTTGTATTCTAAAAATTTCACTTGAATATTGTAGATAATAAATATTTGATAGTTTTAATATATTTAACTATTACCTTTTCCTTGATTGAGTCAGTGAATAAAGTCCAGAAAAAATATTATGTGTTCTTGATGATCCACAAAAGATTATACAGTGGGGTGAAAATATCCAGATAAACTCTGAATTCCAACTATATATTTTCTATTTATGGATAATGGGTTATTCAAATATGTATGTTTGAATATATGATGTGTGAATATCCTGATTATATGTTCAAGATATTTCATAAATTAAAAATGATGTATCATTGTATTTGATGCCGATTATAGTTCTAAGGGAGGGAGAGGAAAATTATAAGATTTGTTTCTTTATATTTTACATGTTAACTAGAAAAAGCATAAAATATAATACCAAATATTATATTTCAAACAATTCACATTCCATTATATTAATTATATTATTTATGGATAGAATTTGTTATGTGAATTTTATTTCTTCCATGGTGTAGATATACTATAAGGGTAATTGTGGATCATCTCATAAAGGTTAAAAATTTCCAATGGATTTATAAGATATTGTTAGTGAAACATTTGGGTATTTTTTATATAAAGTAAATAATGATAATTTATAGGGTTATTGTAACACCTCGTGATTTTATGGTTTTTCCCTTTTTAAATAAATCTATTCATTTTGATAGCTTGCGTTGTACGCAACACTGATTTTAAAAAAATTGGGATTTATTATTAAAATATTATTATAAGACCATGATAACATCACCATTAATATTTATTTGTATAAATTTTAATAAATAAATTATGAAAACTAAATTTTTTAAAAACTTATAAAATAAATTCAATAGTTATAAAAAAATAAAAACCTGTTGAATGAAAAAGAAAATTTTTATGATTTTTTTGCACACAATATGTTTACATATTAATAAATTTAATTAGTCACTATTAGTGAAATAATTTAATTAAATTTAAATATAATATATACAATAAAATTTTCTAACATTAATTTCAGGTTTTTAATTGGAATATGAGAAGAATAAATGCAATTAAAGGAAAAAAACTATAATTTTCTAAAAAGTTATTTTGATCATGTTTTGCGCACTTATTTTAAAATTAAAATTTAAAACATCTAAATATTGAATCCTGAAAAAGTATTTCATTTTTTTAATCATGATATTCAAATTTGGTAAACATGGCTTTATTATTTTTGGTCAATTTTAATAGTAACTATGGTAAAGTGTATCAACTTGGTTAATGGTAAATCACGTAAATCAATGATAAAACTAGATGATTATGTAAAAATAGTTCATCCTAACTATTATTTTATGATGGTAATTAAAAACATGTCTCCTTAGGGTCAAAAATAATATTTTTAATAAAAACCATTCAATGAGAATATCCAATATAATAATTAAATCAAAGATTATTAAAAAATGACACAGTTTCAGCACTGTGTTTTCACATATGACAACATTGGTGAAAATATGGATATGGAAGAGAAGTCTAACCTTCATGTTCTGATGGAGAGTGGTATAGAACATGGATATGAAAAAGCCATCAATAAGAAAGCCATAAATTTGTGATGATTTAAGGTACCATCTAATTCATTTGGTATGAAGGTACTAGGACAACATTTTTGTAGTTCTCAAGATAATTTCCCTAATGTTGAAGAATTGTTTAATTATAAGAAATACTTACTTGATTTTGGTACAATATCACCGTTTTTTGTGCCTTGAACAATTTCCAATTTATCTCTTAATCAAATGAAATTGAATTTGTTATTCGTGAAGTGTTAGCAGATCATGCGATAGAATGATAGGCCATTCCATATGTTTCTATCACAAAAAGTTTAACACAATTTATTAAATATACATAAGTCCATATATGCTGAGATTAATCATATATAGTTGCTAAAATGGAATTATACTTCATCTATCATAGTGCTTAATCAAATAAAACTAGTTTCTACTAACTAGGGACATCTTGTAGGCCAGAGGTAGGAGATAAAGGCCTGCCACACTTCGATTGTGGGTTCGATTCCCACATCCTTGTCCGACGCGACGGGTTGTTGCCCGTCCTATGGGTTGTACTCTTTCTAAAACTATACTATTATAACATTTCATAAATAATATTTCAAAAATTTCTAGCATTAAATGATACTATCTGATGTCCAACTTAATCCATTCTGTTTTTAGGCTTATCCAAAATACATCTGTCTAATCTCATAGTATAAAGAAAATGATTACTTGACCGGTCACATAACAAGCACAGGAATACCATCAGTTATCCTCCATATATCATAAGATATATCTTGTTGGTCACATTCCAAACATGTGAATACCTTAATCACATATTACCATAGAACCTTAGTGAAAACATTAGTGCTGTCAAAAGTTAACTCTTTCCACATACCAAAATCCCAAAATTTCTATATATTCAAACCATGATATGACTTTGTCCCTATATTAGTCATGAGCTCCTGAATACTATCAAACATTTCATTTTCTTTTTATCCCTTCATTATGCGCATATCATCAGCATTCCAAAAATATTGGAATCACTTTTCATGGTTACCGGTACCATTAAGTTATTGAAAACCAAAACATAGATATTCCAAAATTTCACAATACTATAAATGAGATTCCATGATACTATATTGAAATCCCATTACATAAACACTTAATCATTACAAAACATCATTTTCATACTCAACATCACAAATAGTGATCGCATGTGACTTTCCTTTATCTTTTTCCTTAAGAGTTTTCTCACGTTGACCATCATTAACCCTTGGATTAGGACATTGATTAGAATAATGCCCCATTTCCTTACACTTGAAGCATTGAAGTGTTGGTGGTGCATTATCTGCAATCTTTTCTTTATTCACATCATTAGAAACCCTTTTTTCCATTACTTTGACACTTAGCTTCTCAATGACCTTCTCTTCCACACTTAAAAAAAACTTTTTCTAGTCTCTTTAAGACAATATCCATCATGCTTATTTCCACACTTTGAGCGTAAAGAAATATTCATCTTATTTTCACCATTCTTCTAAGATTTATCCTTAAACTCAATATTTAGTTTCTTATCAAAACCGTGAGATGGATATGTAACACAAACTTCTAGTTCCACCTTGATAGCACAACACACAATTTCTTCATAGGTACTGAAGTCTCTTCTAGCTAATTCCCCTCGAAGACTTGGTTTTAAGCCACTGAAGAATCGATCAACTTTAATTTCTGGTTGGATGATAATGCCAGATGCATACCTTGCAAGCCTTGTAAAATTCGCTTCATATATACCAACATATTCATCATCATTTTTCATAAGTTCAAGGAACTCCTTTTCCATCTTTGTTCGAATAATACGAGGGAAGTACTTATTGAAAATATGTTCTTGAACTCATCCGATTCCATGGATTCAATTTCATCTTGTGGCCTTGTATTCTTAATTATAGTCCACCACTAGTCTACTTCCCCTTCTAACTGGTAGACAGAAAAAATGACTTATTCATGTTCTGAACAGCGAAGTATCAAAAATATCGTTTCAATGGTACTAATCCATTGTTCAGCAACAAGTGGATTAGAATACCCACTGAATGAAGGTGGGCGTTTGCTCATGAATGACTTAATAGAATATTGTTCCTTTCTCTCCTCATTTGGGAGTCCAAAATGATTTATAGCTTGTGTAAGTATAACAATAATATTTTGAACTCCATCTCCCATAACATTAGTTTGTTCAAGAGGACAGTCATTGCATTGTTTATTACATTTATCAATACAGTTCATTTGGGTACCAACCATTGTCTAAACCCCAAAAAAATAGTGTGAGAGGAAAAAATCATGATAGGGAAAACAACATAATAAAGGAGGAGTACCTTCAATATATAACATCTTATGGTTAATTCTATGATTGTTACCATAATTCTATGTCTATAACCTATACTTATACTTAACCTTAGGAATATCTCTAGACATACATTAGAAATATCTCTAGGGATCTCACTAAAGTTTTCGCATCCAAGTTTCCAAAGGTTAACTAAACCTTTCCTCTGATACAAACTGTAGAGACCCAAGCTTGACTAAAATGGAAATTACATTACTTTTGTGGAATAATTAATACATAACAATAACATAAACCAAAGGATCGTAATAGTTTAGTGTCTTTGGAAACTCGAAACATAATCTTCTTATCATGGTGAAAGATCTTCAACATCTCCAATAAAGATCTTCCCCTTTTGTTTTCTTACCTAAAACCTTTTTTATATATCTTATGGAAAAGAAACATATAAAGGGTGAGTTAAAATTCTATGTAAGGGTATGAATGGAGAAAATAAAACAAACCATATACATTTGAACTTAAAAACATGAACATAATGTTTAAACATCAAAATTTTGAGCAATGACACAAAACATGGCAGTATGTAAGGCATAGATCATAATGGAACATCAATCATGATAAAATAGCATTGGAATAAAACAAGTAATTGTGGAAAACCATTAATCACATGATATGATTTCCATAGTAGCCAAGGAATTACTTCCAAGACAATCTTAGTGGACAAAGTCCCTTTCTGAATCGAGTTCACTCCTCGTTCTAGTCCTGTATCACTAAACCAGATTAACTTACCATTCCAGCCTTGTCTCTCTCATGAGATATAAATCTTTACCGAATGCATTGGAGGGTATTATAGGTCCCAACCATCTCATAATGAAATCATTCTTACTTGTTCCACAAAATAAGCATAAATCATTCGTCATAACCCAAAGAATAAAATGGGTTTCATAAACATCATCATAACATAATCCATATAAAACAAATGGATATAATTTCATCATAATAAAAGTGAAACCATGTAAATTTTAGAGACATTATACTTGAAACATACACATATGAAATAATTTCATCTTATATGGAAAATGGTTTTGATAAAACACTTGAAATGAATTCTTGGGGAAAATATCCTTTCTTCTTCAAAATCATTTTATTTTCTCAAAATGCCATGAAATTTTAAAAGAAAATGATTTTGTTGAAAATAGTCATGAAATCTTGTAGATTATGCTTAATGAAAATGAGGTGTTATAAAATCGTAAAAATCCGTTCATGCCATATAAGTTAAAAAAACATTCTCCTCATACTTTTACCGGAAAAGTCAAAAAAGTTCCTCGAATGTTAAACAAATGAAATATTCCTTTCATAACATGTGGTAAAATTCAAAAAAGGGTAAAAAGGACATTAAAAAAACATGAAAACATTTTTAGAAAACATGGACATGTATGGATACAACAACCCCAGTAAATACTTATGAATAACAATCTCGGATAAGAAAGAGATTGGAATAATCATCTCTTACCTTAAGTCCGATTAGCTTCGTATGTATCCAAACCTCCTGTATAATGATTTAAATAATGTCATTGACTTATTATAGAATCATATTTATTGTTATTATATCATATATGGATTACTAATGACTTTATATTACCCGTTCTTTTGTAAATTCAACGTTAAAGCAGCGTTTTGGGTAAAATCGTTTTATTTATCGTACGTGTTCGGACTTGTTGTTCGTGATATTATTATTACATATATCCAGATTTACTTACTTCCAGAATGTAAATAATTATTTATATAGCATATATATTCAGTATATATATATATAATATATAGAAAAATGAAATGAAATACACCGTTCATGGAGACGGTAGGCCGTACGTACGCATGCACGCTGTTTTCCTTTCCTTATGTATTTGAATGGAAGTAAGTAGATGACATATATATACATAAATCTAGTAGATTTATCATGTCATATATTTTATTATTATTCATTATACATACTTTATAATCATTCTTTAATGGTTAACATGGAGAATGAATTTCATCACGTCGTGGAGACGGTAATCCGTACGTACGCACGAGCGATGATATCATTCCCATAATTATTGAATTGAATTTGAGTGGATTATATAATATCTCAGAATACATATTATGTTATAATAACCATATATAGTTATTAATCACACCATTATACCCATCCATGTAATGTGGTGGTGGAAAAACAGATTACACCATGGTGTGGAGACAGTATTCCGTACGTATGCACGCGCAGTGATTTCGTTTTCCGTAGGATGGATAGAAGGTTAAATGGGGTTGTTTCATATTTATAATAACATATCAGTATAAAATTAATAATTATGTTATTAATTTTTAATTAAACAACTAAAGAAGAGGAAGTAGAAGAAGAAAGAAACTTGAAAGAGTCTGTAGATGAGATTACCTCTTCCTCGACGCACCTCCTTTAATCTTCTTCTTAGGGCACTAGAGATGGTCTTTTGAGAAGACCAGAAGCTCTATGATATAACTACAGAGGTTGAGAAGAATAATTTTTAGGGTTTGTTCAAGCTTTAAGGCTCAAAATTGTGTAAAGAGAAGAGGGAGGAGGTTCCCTTTTATAAGAAAGGAGAGGGGCACCTTAGAAAAAAACCTAAAATATTATTTTATAATAAAGTCATATTCGGTTTATAATGGCTCAAAAGTGACTTATTTTGAATATAATGTTTGGATGGGTAGAAATTATCTCAACCAATATGTTTTAGACATGTTTATGTTCATATTTTACCCTTATCATTTAGATTTAACTCTAAGTTAAATAATTTAAATTTTACCGTGTCTTCTTGTTTTCTTACACTATATGGTTAATAAACATACTATAACAAGTCAAACGAACCCCAAGTGGTTCATTATTAATATATATAACTTTATCTAAGTCATTTGGACAAACCTATGATTTTTAGGAATAGAATAACAATTAATAATATAATATTTGTTTTTAAAAAGATTTTATGAAAATTTTGACACTATTTGGTAATTGATTTTTGTGAAAATAATAACAGCATGATTAGTTCTAAAAAAGATAATTGAATCAATAATAAAATTTCCTATTAACCTAAAAAATTAGTGTAATTTATAAAAAGTCTCAAATTACATTTATTTGGGTATTTATAACATCAATTATGTTAATATTACACTAATAAGGTAATTACTGCATCATTATTGTGTCATAAATAAATTAAATTATTTAATGTCTAAATACTATAAATAAAACACCATTATGTACGAAATATTTTTATATTTCTAATGAATATTTAAAGTTTAATTTATCATATGTATAAACCTATATTAAAAATGTTTTAGTTATTAAACTTTGATTTTAACTATTTTAACTCTTCTTTAAATAAAATAATAATAAATGTACTAATCTAATCCAAGTGGACCTAATGGGTAATATTTTATTACTAAGGTTGTTTTTGGTCGAATTATACTTATCCAATAGAATTATGACATGTGTTAGGGTAATAATAATATCATTTTTACCCTTAATTACCCTATTTACTTTTAACCGTGGTAAATAAAAGTAAAAAGTTACTATTCACCGAAAATTATTTTTATCTAATTGAACCACATTTTACTCCTTGATATTAACCGCGTCTCTCGGATTTTCAAAATTCCACACAAAGACGTGGTAAAATTACGTTTTATGTAAATTTTCAAATTTTCCTAGGAGGTGGGTAAAAACGGTGAAAAGTTCAATAAAATTTGTATATATCTAAAATTACTTTAAAATGACTCTAATGAATTACATTGAACTTATATAGGTATTATGTATCAATTTTGACCAATAATAAATTTAAATAAAATAAATAATTATTTAAATAAAAAGTCGGTTTTTAAATAGTAACCCAATGTTTTCACTATTCATCAAAAATTGAATGTTTTCAAAAAAATACCAAAAATTCACCCCAGGATAATTTCGATATTCCGAATCTAAAAATGAATTAAATTTTGAAAGATTAAATTTATAAAATTTCAAAAAGTGGGTATTACTATTCATAACGGCTTGTTCATAATAATATTATAGTAATATCTTGTGTAGTGAAACTCGGTATTGCGTATAACACACGCTATCAAGGAAGGTTGCTCTGGCTTGAAAAATAAGCCTAGATTAGTGTTTGCATATACTTCAAGATAATACGGTGTTGTGTATATCAGAATTTAATCTTGGTTTAGCGTACAAGACATCAATGAAATTTAAAAAAAATATTTCTCATAAAATCTCGGGTTGTTACAATCCCATTTCATGGTAATCTATCTGAGAATGTGCCATCAGATTCATCTATGAGGAGGGGAACACAAGAAGCTGAAATCTAGGTATATTTGGATCAGATGATCAGTATGTAGGAAAGGGACCATGGTGATATAGGAGGCCTCTCTTAAGGATAATGTTACCATTGTTTGAAAACTCTATTTTTTGCTACTTTTTGAGAATTCTACTAGGTCATGTTACAATATTGTCAAATAGTGGCATCTTTTGACTAAAAAAATGTTATATGGGAGATATTACATATAGAAACTTTAGGAATATTATATTATAGCCATGAAAAGAAGATCTAAATAATTATAATATTGTATTACTGATGGATGAGATAAGTTTATTGAGATTTATATTTCCACAGACATATTGACTAATATTGTAGAAGGAATGTACGTGAATACGGGAGGAGCATTTCAAGTCAAAATAACTAAATAATAGGGTGAATAGGTTCTCTATGAATGTATGACCCATTTAGGGGGAGTATAGTGCCGATTGGTTTAGGTCATATGACTAGGACCATGTAATTATGGAAACTATAGGTGATATGTGGCCTACCTGACGAAGGTCATTCCGACATACATAAAAAAAGGATAAAATTATAAACCATGGTCTTGGTAGTTATCATATATTGGGAATGGATATAGAAAAAAAATTAAAGTATGAATGAAAAAAGATTCAAATAGTGGCTTCCAACAAAATTTAGTCAATGCATACAAGGACAGATGAGGTTTCTTCCGAGGTAGAAGTTACCGCTGGCTAAAAAACTATTTTGAGGGATTATTTATACAATGAAAACCTTGGCGGGTTACATAATAGTTTAATATAGTCATCCTCTAGAAAAAAATCCATTTTGGGTGACTTTATATAGATCCAATATGGGAGTGTTATAGGATAGTTAGGAAAAGGATTCTTTAGGTATCATAAATTCTATGATCGGAAACTATAGAATGATTATGAAGATCTAAATGTGTTTAAGAGTAGGATTATGACATGGGGAAGGGATATTTCTAAGCATAAAGGATTTATTTTAATATATATTGTCCATGGAGTGTAGAACCTGTTGTATAGATCTGTTTCATATATAAGATGAGCTATATTTATTTCCTTGGTGGACCACAGAATGAGGAGACCCGAATTAAGACCTCCTCCATTGAACATTGTTTTTACACAAAAAATGCGAAATTAATTCCCCATGGATTTTAACAGAAAATGAGGCCTATGTTTCACTACTTGTCTCAGTGGAATTAGATTCAATACACACATAGATCTTGAGGTATGATGAACCTTAATCTCAAGAATCCAAGTCATTATCCATGTAGTTAACATCATGAGGTATGACCATTAGCCACACAATTTAACATCATAAAATAAGGATAAAGGTGACTTGAGTTAAAAGAGGAATATTTCAAATGGAATGGGGTATACGACCTAAATACCACTACATATATTATTTGAGGAAGATAAAAACACACATAGTTCTAAAATAATGACCCCCATAATGATTTAATTCATGTGTGGTGAAGAAAGGAGTTTTTATTTTCTAATATTGGATCATGAATGGGGAGATACGCCATATTAGATCTTATTATATAGATATGAATCATTCATTGAATATTGGAATAATTTAATATATTATGTTTTATTTTGGAACCAATTTTGAAGATACGGATGTCACTACATATCTCATTGAAATGAGAATGAAGCCACACATAGTTTTTGAGGAAATATTGCAATTTATTATCATGTGACAATGAAATACAATGTGACATTTATGGACTTCAATACATGTCTATGATGGAACCAATGTGAATATATATTCCTTACTAATGCAGGGTACTCATTTACCAAAGCTCTGAATCCCATGTGATCCATGCTTAGTGTGAGAAACTTAGAGTGGAAAATGTTTCTTCCACCACAAAGAAGAAATATAAGTAAGGATAAGGGAATTTAGATTATTAGTGGATGAACTAGGATATGAGATTCAAAAATCATTAAATCTTTCATTGGAATAGGAATCATGCATTATGTAGTTCTCAAATTCCTTATTGTTTAACATTATTTATTGATGACAAAGATGAACCAAAGTGAAATAGAATAAGTATTGTAGTTGGTACCATTTAGGTAAGTATAAACATCACTACATATTTTGCGATGGTTGGAATAATGATGCCCAAAGTTATAAGAATTTTTCCTAAGCAGGTCAAACTCGTACACTTGGAGTGAAGGGTTTTTGGTTTTCTGGATGGACTCTGGATTGGATATAAAGGCATCACTATGCATATCATTAGAATGAGAATCAGGCCACATATAGTTCTGAAAAATACCATGTAGTTTATCATCGTGAAATAAGGACATTGTCTAGGAAGTTTAGTGTTTTGATGTTAGGACATGGGTCATTTGTTGTGGAATAAAATATTGTGGCTGGACTAGGGTATAAAACCCAAGCATCACTATGTATCTTGCTCGAGAAAGAGTCAAGCCAAATGTAATTCCAGAAAATGATTCCTCACATAAACTAGGTTTTAACACAAGGAAAATATGGCTTTAATATTTTTTAGAATGATATCTAGGCCCAATACATGAGGTCTAGGTGTAACTACACATTTCATTGTAACGAGAATCAGGCCATATGTAATTCTAGAAATGTTCCCTGTGAATGTATGATTTGTTACACAATGAAAGGGGGATTTTTTTTATTATTGATGGACCCAATTTGGTAGGTCTGTGCATTAATAAATATATCATTTGAATGATGATAAATATACATGTAATTTTTGAATAAATTTGTGGTAAGGTCACCAAAACCATAGATTATGATCCACTCAAACACTGATCGTAATGTCACACAATTTTATATTATTCAAAATGGATGTGAACCATGCAGTTTAACAACATATGGTCATTACATGAAATTTTTTTAGATTATACCTAGAAAGGGAGCCCATTTTCTACTATGGTTTGGAAATAATGTGAGTGGGGCTTCTTCATGGGTTATTTCCATCATTTTTCCTAATATCTGGACAAGTTGGAATCTCAACCCACTAAGGGGTTATATGGATGTTATTAGGAATTAAACCCAATATAGTGGCACAATTTTTTTGGACTAGAAGGGGTACCTCAACTCATGGTATTTTGGGTATTTCTTAACTTTGATTAGAGGGATGTTAACCATGCGGTTTATGGGTATGAAGGGAGGAAGAATGGCTCTTTTATTTGTTTTATGTCATACAATTAAGACCATATGTCATGCAGTTTATCATCATTTGACAAGGATTATGATTCCTCATTGTTTAAAATCATGAAACACATACATTATGTAATGAATTTTATGTTTTTACAATTAATATCAACTACTCAATAGAACATTTTGTAGTTGAGATGAATGTTGCGTGACGACATGAAATATTTCATTGGGAACATTTCATTGGTTGAGTTCATAATGATCTATCTACCCATTTAGATCAAGGACTAAGATCTATTAGAGTGGAACTTGTGTATGGATTAAGGTTCCTCCTTCATTGTTTTAGTCTTTTAAGGATTGTGTCCTAGTTGCATGGGAGTCCTATAGTCCAAAACTATATATCCTTTGAGGAATGTACAAAATAAGACCTTCTTGTTAGAGGCTCGCACTATCCAATTTTGATAGACTTAGAAGTGATGAAATGTGTCTTGCCTATTCTCATTGATCCACTATAATTCATCATATTATTTATGGGATTTATCAGTTTTGTGTTGATGATCATAAATATAAACACATAGTGATGTTAGTTGGGATTCAATGGGAAGGAATCGTTTGTTTCATATACCAGTGAGTATGGGGTCACCTCTGTGGTAGTATGGGTTGTAGTTTGGTATGCCCATATGGCATGAAATAGGTTTTTAGCCCATGAATTTTTATATTTATCCACCATATTCTGGAGAATGTATGATATGGTCTTCATGAAGGCCTCCATCTCTCCGTTAGATGCTACATAATAGTGGGATGAACGGTTGAATTTGATATCTTTTTATTGATACATATTTTTCACCTCACCAAAATATAATATGGTGATATTTCCTATTAGAATTTTGTGGGGGAAACCAAATATATTGATGATTTTGGATTTCAAAAGAAAAAGTGAAAATTATTTTGGTCCTGACATCTTTAATGGGAATTTCCTCTACCCACTAAGAGAAGAAATATGTAGCAGAAAAGATGTATTTGAAATGCTTGTCCATAGATGGAGGGTATGGAGCCACAAAATCTATTCCCCATATAAAATATGGAATATGGAATGGTGTATTTTTATGCATGTAGAAAATATAGGGGTTTATGGATGAAGTTGGAATGTACTTGACAAGAATGAAATTTCTTGGTGAATTATATGAAATCCTACATCATCAATGGCTAGTAGTACCCAATACTTCAGATTTGAAGGGAAATCCAAATCCCTAACTCATGGGTTCTATAGGATCTTGTGTGTTCCTCATTAATGAAATCAAAAAATCTCTTCTTCATCGATATATTTGAGAAGGACTCTATCAAGGCCTTTTTGATAGAGGACATTCTAAATATTTAAGACATTATAATGAGGGAAGTTGGTTTCTGGCCATCAAATTTTCTCTTTTCATAGATCTATATGGTTGGATTAATCTATCCTAAAGGTATTCAATGAATGGAATAATCCACCTATTGTTAATACCATTTTATTTATTGATATGGATAAATTTATTATGCTCTTCCATTCTTACATGAATGAAATGTGATAGAATTTGACGATGGGAAATGTTGACTACCATTGCATCCTAGTTTGGACCTTCCAAAGTCATAGATGCATTTTCTAATGCATCTTACTAGGAATTATATTATTTCCTGATGTGAGTAAATGTTTGTTTTAATGGAAAATATTCCATCAAACATAATACATAATCATATAGGGGAAATAACATTTATTTTCTTATATCATAATCACATTTTATATGTTTCATTACCAGCTCTGAATCAACATTCACTTCAAGATGGTCTACTAGTACTTAGAGTTCCATTTCAAGACATATACTAAGGTAATACTATTTCACCTTATTGTCAGTATATCTTTATGATAACAAGATATATTAAGTTAATACTTCTTTTTCATTAGTGATAAATTTGATCCCTAAATTGAATTTATTGATCTTTGGGTCTTCCATTATCATCCCTATTGTCTCATGGATGTAACTTAAAAATAAATTTCCAAAAATTGGGGCCACATTTAATTGAGAATATATTATCATCTAGATTATATATTTTTTTCAATGTTGTTTATGCAGACGGATGTTCTTCAATGAAATCTATTAAGGATTCGCCATTCACTACTTTCTAAGGCACAAACTGTATATCATAATAATACATAATAACCTCCCCCCATGCCAGAAGTCTTGTAAAAATATGATGTTGAGGATTTTTTTACTGGATTATTACGAGATAACTAATTGGACTCATGGTGATGTATGCAGTGTTGTTGTTTCTAAACCACAAACACTAATTCTGGCCATCTTTTCTCAACATTTGGATAATGAGTCTTATCATTGAGCATGGTTTTATTGATATAATTAAGGTGATTTTTATTCACAACATTGTTCTTTTATGTATGTAATGTGCCTAGTGATCTATCTAGGTAATTCACATGTAGAATGTGTGTATTTCAATCAATAGTTTTCAAGTATAATAGTGGATTGAAGAGGTATTTCTAGAATTTTTCAAATGATTCCCGAAATTCATTTTTCCGCTGATATGTGACCCATTCTTGATTAGTTTTGTGAAGGGAAGACACGTTCTTGAAAGGTTGGATATGTAGTTCCAGACATAGGGAATGTTTCCTTAATGTAGTCCCAACTCTTTAAGTATTAGAGGATGTGACATGCTAAGGATGGATTTGGTTTTTTTAGTGTCTAATTTTAACTGGATTTTACCAATGTTATATGTGTAAATGTGCATGTAAAAAATAAAAATATGGAATATAGGATTTAAATAAATATTTATTTTATATTGACTTTATTAAAGTAAAATGTACGAGTTTTTTATTATTATATTGATGCTTCCATTAAATTTATAATGTGGTATGAATTCCTATATCATGAGTATGATTATTAAAATATTAAATATATATCATAAAATTTTAATATTAATTCATGACTAAATTTCAAATGGCCAATAAAAGGGATTTATGAAATACAAAATGGGAATTTGAGTTCAGATTTTTTATTATGTGATTTAGTAACATAATTCAATTTCATATAACATGTATTGAATATGATATGAGTGAAATTTGAATTTAATACAAATATTTTTTGAGTTGAATTATCATATTCCATTTATGATTATTGTATAGTGATAATCATTGGGTTTATCCATTGAATTTTTGTCTATGGATGAAGAAGATATTACCATGGGCTTTGTTATGACATGAATACTAGAGGGGTATTTCCAAATGTTATGTTATACCATAGATGATATTTAATTTTATGATCTATTTTGTGATCCATATGATATATTCTAATAGATATGTTATTACATAAACATTATATGTGTATCTCTCTTCCTATATTTTAAAAAATTTGAAGGAATGTTTTATTGTTCATGGTAGTGGTCTTGTTAGTATGAAATTATTTTACATATTTATTATTATATTATATAATTAATAAATCATATAAATAACTAATTTCACTATTACATCGGAATAATAATTATTAGATGAGTTATTTTTTGGTCTAAATTCTGTCATCCTATTTAGATATACTCATACGATGTATATACACATCATATGTAAATTCGTGATTTATCTATCACACCGCATGTAAGAGAAATTTTCTATTTTATAGGGAAAATAAATTAGAACTAGATATGGAGAACAATAATTATATTGATTTTGATTCTCAGTGTGGGAAAGAACATGAGTTCATTATGTTTAAGTATTTTAGTTTGGATTTATATTTTATTAAATATTTTGTTACTTGAATTTTAGAAGTATGATTTCTTGAAATTGAATTCATTTTCATGGATTGATATTATAATATTTAGATGGTTAAAATTTATTAACATAATCTATATTACTTATTAATAATTTTATAATATAATTATCATATAAAAACTTAAATAATTTACCAACAATTATACTATACCCTCAATGTTAAATTCTAGTCCCTATATATCAGGGATGCAATTGATAAAATTTTGTCTCTTACCTTGACAATACAGACCTGGTAAGAAGGTAAGTTAGAATACAGTTTCTTAGTCTTTCGTATCAACGACCCAAATTTAATATATATCTTACTTGAAGAAAAATACCATATTTTTTAATAAAAAATCACTAAATGATCAATAACACTGTCAATAACCCATTTTTTTATCCCACCCACAATGTTTTTTGTAATATATGTATCAAATTATGAAGGTTCATTTCTAGGTTACCATGCTTATCTCATGTAATAGAGATTACTTAGAGACATGCACCTCAAGTATACTAATAACACTATGTATGGAATTCAATGCGATATAATCCATTAATTAAATGAAGAAATAGAAGTCACACTTGTCCTTAATGAGTGAACTATTATTCAACATATAATCCCATAAGTTTGTTGACCGTAAAATACTATAAATACCCATTAATTTCTTTGGAGATCATCAACTAAGTACAACATAGAGAGTTATCTCTAATGAGTTTATTATCATTCAAATCTAATGATTTTATTAACATAAATGAATGAAAAAAAGAGTATAAAAGTCATTATAATACATTATACATTTATTTAATCTTAAAATATTATGATAATATATTGACAAAACCATATACAAAAGTTAAAATCCCTCAAAAATTTCATATATGGACTTGAGAAGACCATTTTCATTTAAATCATTGGTTTTATCAAAACATGTCACATCAATATATAACACATGAAACATCACAATGTAGTCATTTGATAAATCAATCCCCACACTTAATTATTTAGTAAGAAAAAACACTTGGAGAAAAAAAATATTTGATTAATAGTGAGATTAGGATACTTAATCCATATGCTCAAAACATTAACATTCACTCACAATAACTAAATTTATAATACTAAACTTATAATGTATTTATACATTTTTTTTAAAATGGATTATTATTAGAATATTTTAAATATATTTTCAAAATAAAAACTTTTTTTTAGATAATTAGAAACAACACATATGGTATCTATTATAAAAAGTACCTAATTTACCAATATCTGTGACACAATATTGTCAATTAAATTAGATACGATAAATTTTTATAAATACCAATTCAATAAAACAAGTTTCTAAAAAATCAAAATTTTTCTAACATATATTTATTTATTTTAATGTTAAAATCTCCATGGAAAATATCAACTCCCAATCATGTCTTTGAAAATACAATTTCTCAAAATATATTATTATAAAAAAAGGTTTTAAACAGAAAATTCTAATCTAACATGATTTTATTTATAGGAATGGTAAAAGAATTAATATTCAATTTGACTCGTGAAAAGGGATCTTCAATTCCAATATACTTGTTCAATGTTTAGAATTTCTATTTTTTTTCCTCTAAAACCAATCTAAAATGATGTAATATAGTTTAGATTCCATGTTAAATCCATAAATAAAGAAATCATAATAAATTCAAGAATATTTAACATATCAATTCTCGACTATTTGAATTATAAAAAAATAAAATGTGAAAAAATAAAATCTAGAAATGCTTAAATATTATTATAAATAAAAATAGAAAATTAATTACAAAGGATGGGTTTTATAAAAAAAATATGATTTTATTCACCTTTGAATGGAATTTAATAAATTAGTTTCATGATTACTATGGTGTTTTTCAACTATTGGATTAATTTAAACAAATAAAACCTTCAATTTTTTTTACCAAAATAACATATTCATACTAAGATGCATTAATATACTTCATGATATGAAAAATATTTATCAAGGTTACTAACCTTATAAAAAACCTATAACATGATACTAAAATAAATAAATCAATTACATTAACTCTAAATCATTAATTACATGCACATCCCCATAATCGTAATTTAATATCCCTTTAGGGTAATACTCAATAATGATCAACAAAGAGTTTATCATAATTAAATAATTTTCTCAAATAAATAAATATATGATATATATATATTAAACAAAGTATTGATGAGAATTTAATAAATTAACATTTCAAATATGGTCGATGCAATTATTCCTCATTTATGATTCAAACAACCTATCACCCTATAGAAATATAAAAATTTCAAAAAATTATACCATTAATTTAAAATAATAAAAATTTATACTATATAAAAAAACAATAACATAATTAATGTCATTATACTATAATTAATATAACTCTACAACATCCCCAAATATTTCACTATAGACTATCTCTTTTATCAGACTTTTAAAATATATATTCTTTAACATTACGGTGTAACGAGTATCACATTATCATAATAATAATGTATCTCAAAAGAAATATAGATTATACAATATATTTTTTTTCCACTAGTATTCCTTTGAAATATTATTAATCATCTACAACTACTCATTAATAATAATAATATAACATGATGAGTTATTTTCTTCCCTCTAATCCATTTTTTCATCTCCATTATGGTGTAATTAACACCTTAGTATCTTCATGTACAAAGATACTTAAATTACTTTATTAAAAGGTCTCTTCATCAGTGTTCAGTTTCCCTTTTTTTAATTGATCAAATTCACTCAAAAAATGAAATGTGGAATGATATTTTACCTTTATGATATAATTTTTTCATGAATTATAGATTTAATATTATTGAACAAAAACACTATAATGATTTGTATTTCAATTTTTTTAGTTCAACATAAAAACTTTTCTTTACATTGTAAAATTTCTCTAAAAACTCCAATGTACTCAATAATATAAAAAATAAGAAAATTTTGTATTACTAAGTTTAATTAATAACAAAATTCAAAATAAAAATATATATACTACTTAAGGTTATAAAAATACTCCACAGTTGAAAATTTTCTAGTCCTTATAAAAAATTTAAACATCCAATCATAGATAAAACACACATAGATTGGAAAAAATAATATTAATCATGATCATAAATTTAATTTTATAACTAAATATTTTAGAAGTAAAATACTCATGTAAATTTAGAGTGAAAAATTTAGTTTTGTGAATGCCTCGATTAATATAAAATCTTTCTATCAGTCATATCTATATAAATTTTATTAAAATTCATTCTCACTTATGAAATACCAAATAAAAATTTATATTCAATCATCAATAAAGGAACAATTTTTTGAAGTTATTCTTACTTATAATGTACATGAATCTTGACCATAGGCCTGTAAGGTCTCTGTGTCCCTAATTTCCAAAAAAAAAACAATACTAGTCCTGAGATATTTTCAAAAAGGTTAGATATTATAATGTGGGTTGATATTTATTAATGTGAAAAATTAAGATTCATTTAATTAAGAGGTTTTTCACTTATCTTTATTTATTAATTGAAAAGTAAAAAATAAATAAAAATTCCTCTCTTATTCACTTATATTTAATTAAGAAATATCCTATATTTTCCATAATTCATCATCATTCCATATCAAATAATCACAAATTAAATCAATGAGTGTAATAAATTATTCTACCTCATTTTTTCATATTTTCTCTATGTTTATTGGGGAGAATCCCTAAAATAATGATGAGTATCCAATTTTGAAACTTTTCCCTAAAACCATTGATATTGTTTTATACTATCTCCCGTTTAATATTTTTCTTCCCATTCAATAACATGATAAAAAATTCTCCCCCAAACTTATCCCATATGTAATCGTATAAAAATACTAAGAATGTGGAATGAAATGAAATTGGACTTGTAATGTGTCTCCCCTAATATGTTTTCAATGGTTTCAAATGAGAAAGAAGAAATAAATTCAAGTTAATTATTAAAGGTTTGTGTGACAAAAATAAATAATAATCCCATCCATTATTTTAATGTTATTTTAATTTTATAGTTTTATAAAAGAAGAAAATAAATCTATAATATCTTAAATAACATGATATTTACTTTTAAAAGAGTGTATTAGGATATATATATCGATGTATTTTATAATAACTATAAGGAATAGTAATTTCAAAATTAACCAATCACTGAAGAAATGAGTAATAATAAAAACATAAATAATGAAAAATTATATGAATTAAAATTAAGAAAAAAATATTATATCAGTGTTCATTTAAATGAGACTCATATTTGGAATAAGTGAATGATTTTTAAAAAAATACACTATTATTATTAAAATTTAATATTCTTACATGTAAATATGAACTTTCTATGAAATTAAACCTCATATATATAAGTGATGTGGGGTCCAAAGATCCCTCCCTTGTACCTGAATTAACCATTTCTATCATTGTTTATCTAATGTTGAATATATTAAAAAATGTGAAATTATTTTTAATAATAGAAAAAGTTCAAATAAAAATGAATACATAACCTTTTTAATTATGAATTAATCACTTGAACATTGGATTAAAATAACTGATGTTTTAATTAATCACTGTGCAATGTTAGTGTAGAGATATTTAATGAAAACATCTATTAAGAATATAAAATTTGGTAAAATTATTAGAAATAGAATTTATAATGGTTTATCAAAAATCATCAAAAATGAGTTTTATAATAAAATTTCATAACATTTCTATATATATCATAACTATAAATGTTATCAAAATACTGACTTTTTTAAAAAAAATCACTATACTAAATAATTATAAAAAAACCTTGGAGTCATTAGTTTCTACCTCATCAACTCTTCTAGAATCCTCTTATGAAACTGTGGTTGTTAGAGTGTACCAAATTACAAAGTTATCCATGAATACTCTTATATATACATCCTCTTAAAATAAGACACATTTTAGTGGGTGTTTGTGGGATGTTCTTATCCACTCACTATACGGAAAATCAGCTTTGGGCATGGTTAAAAACCAATGTTATTGAGGCATAAACTATGTATATAGGTAATAGAAACTATCAATATAGTCATGGATCTTAATGGAATGGAAATGGGGAAGAATATTTTACTACACATTTCAATATTGGGAATAAACCAATAGCTATGATACCAACCATGGAAATAATTCTATAGCAATAGTATGAAATCATGGAAATAGACATATATCTATAGTATAAAAAAATGATTAAATCACTTGATACAAGGTTAATATTCATAAATCCAAAATTTAATTCATGTTAATAAACATTTAGCCATATTTTTAAACAGTGGATACAACTATGGAAATAGTGGTAATAAGCTCCCAATAAAAGGCGAGTAGCCAGATTTGAACCGTAGAGCTACACTTTTTTACCAAAAATTAATAAACACTATACTTTGAAACATTTTCGGTATTAGTTTGTTTATATTTAATATATATATATCTATATAAGTCATGGTAAACATTATTAAACCATGGCTATAAATATTCTCGTACACTTTATGCAGGTAAATATTTTTCCCACAGTTTCATGTGAAGGGTATAACTATTGTTTTATTAAATTTTTGTTCTAGACCATACTCATAGAAATGGTTTTATATGATCTATATTTACAACCTTTTCAAAAAAAACTATTTCCAGAGTTTTTGAAAACAATGGTTATAGCTATAGACTATATTCAAGATTTTTCTGAAAACCATGGTTTTAGGTTTCTTTTATAATAGTCGGTACACATGTAAGTAATTTAGATTAGTTTGTAGATATTAAATCATGATATATATCCTCAGGTTAAGGATACTAATATACTCAGTGCAAAATTGGGGTTTTAATGGATATATTAGCAACACATGAAACAAGTTATTTTTTAACAGCCTCCATGGATAATTTATCATACCATTGATTAACGAAACAAGTCTCCATTTTTAAATACTATCCTTGATCATGATAGAGTTTATATTTTAGGCTATTAGATAAATATATGAATCTATTTCAATGATATGAACAATTTATCTTTTCTATTCATCTAGGTTCTATTTTTTTCAACCTCCATCAAGGAATCCATGGTTTCAATGATATTAATGGAAAAAAATTATGTATTTCAAGGACAAAAAATATTTAAAGTAATGTATAATGGTGAATCATGTATTAAATAGGTGAAATATTGTGATGTTTTAATATTTTGGTTGTCAAAAAAATTTGGTGCAGTTCTAGGTTGTGTTCTAAGACCATGTGAAGTGGATAATCTAGGGTTTTATGTGTGAGGTAAAATTATTATTAATTCGATACTTATATTAAAATTCTCTAAAATCACCATAAAGTTTAATTATATATTCAAAATCCACTTAATTATTCATATATTATGAAACTTTGGTGTGGAATGGGATTTTTGAAGTGTTGGGGCAGGGGTCAGTGTGATTTTGGTGTGGGGGGGGGGGGGGGTATTGAGTTGATTATGAAAAGTGTATTGGCCATCATCATGACCTTTCTTTTCCTCGTCCTTAGTAAAATACCATTATATATTTAAAATTTCACCTCTTAGATAAGATATCAAATCCTTTATAATAAGGGTAAGTTAATAAAATATGACATACCGAGATATTTAAGTGGTAAAGATTACTAAAACATTCAAAGATTATTTTCATTTCAGGGATGAAGCTAACCCCATAAATATACACATTTATTATTCTTTTGACCTTCATACTAGTAAAAAATATATTCTCAATATTAAATATTTTATGTTTATTTATACCATTAATATTGATGCCATCCATTTGGACTGAACTACCTTTGTTGTTTCCCTCATCTATCCATGATTTTTTAATGAACATAATAAGGATAGAAAGTATTAGTATTTTTAGTTTTGTGATTTTTGTATTTATTGTTCAATAGAGATAGGCAGATCATCAGTTAGGTATTCACCCTTTTAAAAAGTGAATTATATATTTATTTCCATAACCAATAATGAATAAGATTTTATATCAACAATTTATAAGCTATAAATACATATTAAGTCTACAAATTTTACCATATTAATATTTCAATACTTAGTACCCATTAAGAACTACACATCATCATGATCAAACTGGAATGTAATAAGAAACTCCATAGTTATCTCATAGTAGGCTTCCTCTGACATAGACAAAATGGTTTCCATGTTATGTTTATTGAGAGCCTGAATATTTTTTTCATATATCTTGATCATTTATAGGGTGGCTATATCAAATATAATAAAATATTCCATTTTATTTGTTTCCAATTTACTTAACTTTTCTTGGTTTTATGTGAATTTCAAAGAATAAGAAAGGATGAATGTGGTATTAGATCTCATTTCTAGTGGATGGTGATTGGGGAATTAGTAGGGATCCTACTAGGGGGTTTTGGGATTGGGAATACTACTTAGAATCATAGTTAATTAACTATGTTTTTTTTAGAACATGCTTTATTTACATTTGGATGTGGGTATAGAAATAACACTTTATTCTCAATGGGGTCATTCTTCTTAGAGGAATAAAATATTGACAAATTATTTCATATGGAATTAGGATATGAAAAAATGGATGTCTATTATGGGTGAAATTTAGTTTTAAAGGATTAATGTGACCATTGGAGTGGTTGATTCAGTGTAAAGATAAAATAGGAGACCATGATTATGGCAATGGAAATATGGGAATGGATAGGATTAAAAGGTATTATAAGGGTAATAAATAAATGATTGGGTGATGAGAAATGGTTACCTTTATATATTATTCTATAAAAACGAGTGAATGAAGGATAGAGATTGAGAAGGCGGTGTGTTCCATTTAATATTATAAAAAAGTAACAAGGTGAACTTTGTAGTTTATGCCTATATTTTTAAATTGATATTTTATGTTAGAACATAGTCTCAATTGTTACATTGCGATATGTCTTAACAAAACCATGTTTTAAAAAAATTATTGATAAGGAAATCACCCTATAAATTTATTCTGTTATGTTAAAATATTTATTATGTTTTTGGGATTAAATCTTATATTATTTCAATAAAATCTATAATTACTATGACACAATTCTTGTTCTACTTTAAGCTTTTTATAATTTTTTTAAGGTTATACCTTGTAGATTTGTTCTTTGAGTATAGCCCCATTCTTTGATTTATCCATTTTATGTTCGTGACATAGTCGTTACCCCACGATTTTCAAGGTTCCATGATTTTACTATTGGTTAAATAATCACACCATAGTGGCGGAAAATAATTATTTATAGTAAATATTCATACTATATTATAACAATTGATTATGAAATAATATAATAATATGTTATGTAATTTGGCCTTTTATATCCTTACTACCTAAGACATTTTGGCTCAAAATAACCCTATTATTTCCTCGGTGAGTAAATTATCAATTTACAGTGATAATGTTTTCTTAATTATTTCTCTATTATATAACCAAATTATGTTTGTTTTCTATATGAATATCAGTATATCATAATTTTATCTTACTATACTGTATTTTTTAACTCTACAAAACATCTCTTTTTCTCCATTCAATAATGACATAACTTTCACTAAGATTTTCATTTAATTTTACTCAACATAGAATGGTTTAAGTGGGATTTTGTAGAGAGTTTGTGGAATTCACAAATAATTCTCCAAAACTGATAAATCCACCTTAATGGTCAAAAATTATTTTCTAAAATTAATATAAATTGAAAATTAGAAAACCTAATCCAATACCAAGGTTTCTTCTAAGTTAGAAATTTACTTTATGTCAAAATCATGATTCATCAAATTTTATTCATTAAAATTTTAATGGTATGGAAATAGAAAACACAACTTTTTCTTACATTAATATTACATCATTTCTAAGATATACATCATAAGAGTCATACAATTCAGGTTCCAAAGGATTAATGTTTTGGGAAAATTTAGGTCATTAGATACATTTAAATAATAAACCATAATCATTATTTATATTATAATTCATTTTCTATTCAAATATCATATGATATCTTTATTACATGAAGTCACCATGGGGTAAACATTAAATAATGGGGTGAGTTAAAACCAAGTAAGAGGAGGAATAAGGGACATGAATCAATAGTACATGGGTGAGTATAATTTACATAGCCATATAGTATCATCATAATAATCATGTGGGAACGATTTTATAAAGGCCTGGAATTTTTCATATGCATAATAATTAAACATCATAACAATTTTGAAAAATACCGAGCATAGTTGTGAAAAAATATATCATCATGTCCACACACACTATAAGTGAATAAATCAAAATGTCATCATTATGAATAAATATAGAATCAATTTTCTAAGAAATAAATATTATGTCATGATATATATCAAATTACCCAATTAATTAGAGGATTATATGATTTTATGCCCACCCATCACATCATTCGATGCTCATTATCATGCATTCCACATGGAATGATAACAATTATAGTCATGAAATAAACCAACAAATGTAATGGGTTTCGTAAATAATTACATATTTATTATTTAATTTAATGACCTTTTATACTAAAAAATGAATAATGGAGATCATACTTTTTCATAAAATATTATTTTTCTTTGAGGAAGACACAACTTAATTAGAGTAAAATAAGCATTTTGGAATTTTTTTTGAGAAATCATTGACATTGGAATAGAAATATTATTGATATTGTAGAAACATTTATATCATTGAAAAAATGGCAATTAATGCTAAGACATAATAATAAGATATTATAGGAATGTACGTACTTAAAACTATTTAAATGTTAACATAACCTAAAATGTGTTGGGTTAGAGAATCATCTTATCTTAATTAACACTTTAGTTTGTTGTTTTTATGTCTCCTTATTAATAAAGATATGTTTTTTTAAAAAAATTTAATAGAAGTTAATTATTTTCATTTCTTACTATATTTATCAATTATACTATTCAATGATATTTCTTAATTCCCTTAGTTAAAGGGAAAAAAATTTCATATCATATTGACCTTAAAAATATATATATATTAACTATACATAAGGTTGGTGATAAGTAAAGAATTGGAAACATCTTCCTTGGCATTAAAATGGACTTTAACCAAACATTATCCGAAGAGGAGGCACGATATGTATAATATTTGATTATATTAAAAATAAATTGTGTGTTGTAAATTAGGATTATCATGATCGTTAAAAAAAATCATATTTGGTTAAATATGGTTTGAATTAAAAAATAAAAATATCATATGATATTAGAGAATGAAAATGAAATTAAAGGATGAAAGGATATTACCTCTTTCTTGAAGTGGTTCCTTCTTTACAAAACTAATATTATTGAAACATTGGTGTTTTATTACTTGGATACTTCTTTAATTATTATAAGAGTTTTAAAATAAGGGATTTGGAAAGATATTTATCTTTGGTATGAGAGGGGGAGTTGTTTTCCAAGGGTATGGAGAGGTTATTTATACTTGAGGAGAGAGGTAATTTTAGAAAAAAAATTAATAATATATCAATGGAAAAAATTTTAATAGTGATATTTTTGAAATAATGAATCAAATATAAAAACAATAGAATCCTGTAATGATTTTAAACCCCTTTATAATTTAAAAGAAATATTTTATTAAAAAGGAAGGTCAAAAAATGATTTTTTAAAGAATAAATTTTACTTTAGAATTTGGAAGTCCAATTTAGGTTTAGAAAATTTGTTTACTATATATTAATAAATCATCGATTAAATAAAATACATAACATTTGATCCACTATTTATATTATATATTAAGTCATTATTTCATTAGGAATGATGTAATTCAAGATACAATGATTATGAGAAAAACTGTATCTTTTCTATTCACCTGAAAATTTACATATTTTTAAAAATTTCCAAAAAATTAGCCCTGTAAAATTTAGACATTTTGATTTTAAAAATGAAAATATTTTTTCCGAAATAAATTTACAACAAAATTATTTCCCATTTTAATATATAAAATATTTTTTATGAAATACCTTAATATTTAGTTTATTAAAAACGTTCCTATAATTTCTTTGAGTTTTTAATATGTATATTTAATTTTTCGAATTATAATTTATATTTACTTAAATTAATAATGATGAATAGTATTACTATTAAATTTTATTATTTTGAGGTTAAATTATTATTCTAATGGTCAGTTCATGATTCCCTATAGTCATATTTCCACCAAAACATACTACATTATTTCTATATTCACTACACACCTAAATTAATCTCAATACTCTCAAAATATATTTTATATAATTTCAATAGTTTTCAAATAAATTTATTATTTTATTTAGTTTTGAACAAGGATTAGATAAATCCAAAATATTGGAAGGATCAAAATTTTCCCATTCTGATTTTTCTTAATTTATATATTTTGTCTCATTATAATGTTCGACTTTTTCAAGGTCTTGGTTTTTTATTAGTGTAACGATCAATATTAATGATTTAATTTTTTTTTCAGTTTATTTATTTTTTCTATGTATACAATACTATATAATATAATACAAGACACATTTAGTTCAAGAAACAAATATCATATATATACTATAGGTTGTTATATTCCCCCCCATTAGAAATTTTACACCTAAAATTTCAACTCATATTCTCTTCTTGGAATAAGATAGAGTAATTTTGTTTAATATTTTCTTCCAGTTCCAAGGTCAGCTCTTCATATTTATGGTTCATCCATAACAAAATGACAAGGTGAGTTGTCTTGTTGTGTACATATTTTTCTCTACAGTTCATGATATTCACTAACTACTGCTCATATGACATGACATTCTCTAGTTGTACAAACTCTATATTTAATTCATGTGTGGTATTGGGTATATAGTTCATTATTATAGAACCATGGAACATATCAAGAACATGATCCATATTTGGGGTAAGTGAAAGCTGATAGGAAGATACTTCTATGTGATAAAGGATTTTAAAGGAGGCCATGTACCTATGTATATGCTTCTATTTATTTCCAAACCACATGAATATCTTACACTATGATATTTCAAGGAAAAAATTTCCTTCAAATTGAAAATCAACGTACCATCAATAGTTGTAAGATCAACTCTTCATCCAACTCTTAGACTATTTTTTATATGTTTGGATGGATTGATCCTTCTCTATCATCTCTTACATATGATCAAGGCTAACTAAAGTTCGTTTTAACACTTAATCCCAAAAAGTATGATTTCTACATTTCTTACCATATAGAGATTCATATGAATTCATTTGAATAATTGAGTAGAAGGTGTTTTTGTATAAGAACTAAACTAGTGGGATATGTTGATCCTTTCCTCTTTTAAATTCAAATGAGAAATATCCATGAATTTCTTCGATTGAGTAGAAGGTGTTGTTGTATGAGAAAAAACATTATTTACATATATCTTGGAAATATGTTCAAGAGATAAATATTCTAAAATAGTGATGAACTGGAAAATCATGGTGAGTCGATCCACCATAAACCATATCACATTTTTTACTTTGAATGCATTTGAGAGAAAAATGAAATATTATATATTGATGTTCTCCTATTTTAATATGGGTATGGTAAATTCATGCATCTTCACCTTGGATTTTCGTCACTCTTCATTAAGATACTAACATACTAAGAACATTATTTTGTACCTAGTGATCATATT
Source organism: Viscum album (assembly GCA_963277665.1). NCBI lineage: Eukaryota > Viridiplantae > Streptophyta > Magnoliopsida > Santalales > Viscaceae > Viscum > Viscum album. Next base: position 1,013,901,378 of record OY728167.1, read on the forward strand.
ATTTATGTTTTTCCAACATAAATTCTCTCATAGATCATGGTATATCATTGTTATTATAGGAGGGATGGATAATGATGAGATATACACATTATCTAATAGGTCATTATTTATCTTAGGTGATGAAGGTACAGAAATTCTAGTTCCAAATCAAATGAAACCATCTTCATCAATGCTACTTTATTAAATAAATGCATTCACCTTCATTTTAATCTCTAGATCATCCATTTTTACTCCTTGATATTCTCTTTGATATATGGTTGTTAAACCATTAGTGCAATGTAGGAACTATTTTTTAACTTTATGATTCTTGATCCACCCTATTCATATCCATAATGATAGGGTCTTTATCAATCTATATCATGGATATAGTTGTATGTTCATTTCTGCAAAGATCATTAGCCGCCCTATTTCCCTTTCTTGGATTGAAGTGAATAGGGAAATTATAGTGAATTATTATCTTTAACCATATTCCTTGAATAATTTTGAAATCTATATATGTGAATATATAATTTTGAATAATTTGTTAAACATATATGTTACACTTCATGAAATATAAGTAGTTCTTCAAAATATGTGTAGTGGAGAAAAAAATTCTAGATCCAGATCATCTTCAAGGTAGTTCTTCTCATAGATATAATGTTATTATAAGGCAGAATCTATCAATTTTTCAATCCACATGAGTACACAACTTAAGACTTTCATTTAATAACCACTGTATATCGCAAAACATTCTCAAATTGATGGTACTATGAGTATATGAAAAATTATTATCCTATTATAGATCTCTTTTAAATATATCATAACATTATTCCATCAATACATAATTTACCCCTTTCTGAGTTAACATAGATTGTATGCTCAAAATCCATAAGAAAGTTTACACAAAACATTGGTAATATCCTCATAATCCAAGAAAACTATGGATTTCCAGGAAAATAGTGGGTTTGTGCCATTTCTCAACTTCCTTTTTCATTGATCAGTGCATAGAAATTCCTCCACGTGTGATTACGTGCCCCAAAAAATTTGAATTTATGTATCCCAATGTCATACATTCTAAACATAGTGTACATTTTCTACTTTCTTAAAGTAAACATTACAATCCTTATATACTCTTCATGTTCCTGCTTGATCTTAGAAGAAATGAAAATGTCATTGATGATGAGTATTAAAAATTTATCAAGGTAGTTTTTAACGACTATTTTAATAATATCCATGAATATTCAATGGTAAATTGTAATTTTAAAGGGCATCAATATGAACTCATAGTTTCTATACATTAAACAAAATGTTGTATTATGAATATTTTTTTTATTCAAATTCAACTGATGATATATTGAATAATGATCCACCTTTGATAATTGCTGATATAATAATAGTTTTTTAAAGAATTATACTCCCCTTGGAAGAGTATACTTGTTCTTTATTGTTATCATTTTGATCTCTTGATAATTGGTACACAACCACATTGATATATCCTTTTTATTGACAAAGAACACCAATACCCCCTAAGGTGATGCATTAAGGAATATAAACCCTTTATGGAATTCTATTTAATCTTCTTATATAACTCCTATAGTTTTATATGGCCAATTATATAGAGTAATGTGAAGATAGGAGTGGTTCCAGGTTTAATCTCTATTGATAACACTACCTCACGATCTAGGGGATGTCTTTGTAACTCTTGAGAAAATAAATTAGTGTATTTCCTAAAAATGGGAATTTCATAAAGGATGATACATTTAATTGAATCAAAAACTTTCTAACGGTATTATTATTCACAGGGGATAAAAAATAACACCGTTAAGGGATATTTCCAAAGGATATTCTGGATATTTATTTTATTTCAATAGGAGAATTTGATGGTTCAAAATATTGAAATGGATTTCTTTTTCATGATAATTGATGTGGGGTCTATATAATGATAGACAATCCAATCCAATTATGGTGTAAAATTCACCCAAGGGATGTATTATGAGATCCACTAGAAGAATCTATCCACAAAAGCTAATTGGATAATGGTCCAAAAATTTGGTACCAATGATCAAGCCACTATGTGCTTTTATAGATACCTCTACTTCATTGTATTAGGGTTTCAATTATTTAGTTATATAAAACAGGCATGATATAAAGAAGTGCATATAACCATAATTAAATAAAAGAATTTATATTATTGAGTGAGTAGAAAGTATACCATGTATAACATCATTATCATGCTCTACATCAATAATAATAATAGAATATGCTTTTCCTTAACTCTTTTGATTTGTACACTGATGATATTGAATAACTTTAATAACCTATGGTTTTGTTCACTATCTTGAATTGTGAAATTTCTCTCTATATTTGTATCATTGAACTATTGGTAGTGAATTAGGTCGTGCCTTTCTTTCCTCCATTATGATATCTGGATTCTTCATGCCTCTTCTACATCTATGATCTTGGTGTTCTTCTCTAATGAACTTAATTATTTCCCATATCCCTTTGAAGGAATTTCAATGATGGTTATTCAAAAAAAATTTAAATGTGGTTATTTGTATTATCTTACCTACTTTATCATAGGATAAACTCGCATTAAAATCCATTATTCTATTATTATATTTATAACCATGGGTCCATTTTATAATGTCTATATATACCTTAGGAGAACATCAAATTACTTCTTTGTAACTCCAAAAGTATTATGTAGCTAGAGCCTTTTGATGGTTTAGTTTTAAAACTCAAAAGAAACTATATATTTTTATCATTGTTGATAAAAAATCTGATTCATATATTGAAAGCCCTGTGAAATTTTCCTCATTATTTTTGACTGATTTTCCCTCATTTTTGAAAGCTCTAAGAATTTTCTCTGTATATTTCTTTAGAGTGGTTGATTGAAATACTTGTTAAGAAATATTTTATTAATTTCTTCCCACTCAATTTATTCCATTTCATATGTTATATTAGTATTTTTATCAATAAACAACATTGATCTTTCTTTCTATCTAAATGAAGGATGAGTAGTGTCACCAGATCCTTCTCAAAATAACGTGGTATAGAAAAGAACATTAACATTGATATAACCAACTATTTAGTTAAAAGTGGTGAAGAATACCAAATAAAAGTGGTTGGTTGTTACCTAATAGAAGAATATTTATCTACTTTATTATTATTCTGATAAATGTGGACATTCTACATGGTTTATATTATTGTTCATATCTTGAGACAATCGGGTATGCATCACCATAATTTTCTAAACTCCACCTTCCATGGCACTAGGGATGTCATTCAAAAAATCATTACATTTTACCTCACACAAATTATTTATCTGGACTCTCTTGGTTCCCACTATTTAATAAAATAGGAGCAGTTTGAACAATTTTTTAGTCGAAAAATTATGAGTAAATACTTTATTATTATGCCCAAATTAACTGTAAAGGCATATCTTATTGGAACCATATGATTAGTCTTTTTGAGAAATTTTTATTCCTATATGTTTAAATATAGATATACTTATACTTATTATTTACACTAACTTTTCATAATACTAATTCCCAAATTATGCAAACCATGCTTGGATACTAACTATAACAACACATATTTTTTTTGCATGACTATTACATAATTTTTAAGATAAATACATAATAATTCGAAAATAAAAGATGAAAAGGTTTAGTGTCTTTGGAAAATAATATCCATAAAACACATAAACATAATAAAACATAAACATCATTTAAATTCCTAAATTATATTTTTCAAAATACCTCATTATATCTTTAGTACATGAAGCCATCTTAGGATATACATAAAAAAAATAGGTGAGCTAAAACCCTAGTAAGAGGAGGAATAATGGACATTAATCAATAGTATAAGAGTGAAGACAATAAACATCAATATATTATAAGAATAGGATCATCATAATAATTTGGAGGGAAATTTTTTATAAAGAAATAAAATGTGGAATATTCATAAAAATGAATCACATAACATAATGGTAAAATAACACACATATTTGTGAACAAAGATAAAATGATGTCCACACCTAACATATGAGAATAAATCATTACATATTCATTTTGAACAAAGATATCATCATTTTCATGCATAATAAATATTATCACATTATATATATCACATTATCGAATGTATTGGATTCATATATAATTGAGGTACCACCTTCCATAATCATACTACACACATGGAAGGATAACAATTATAGTTATGAAATAACCCACTGAATGAAATGGATTTCATAGAGTATTTTAAATTTATTAATTTTTTATAATAAAATTTAGTAATATAATATTAATAATGGATATCATAGTTTTTTGTTAAATAGCATTTTTCTTTGAATAAGACATAATTTAATATTTAGAGATGTGTTTGGAAAAAAAGAGTCATTTGAATAATCATTGAGATTGGATTTGATATCATTTAGATATGGTAAAAACATGTATATCCCTAAAAATAAAAGGATAATGAATTTTTACATATCATTTTTCAAAATAAGAGGAAACTATATACTTAAAACTGCGCGAAAGAGCAGATTACCAAAAAAGGAGTTGGGTTATAGAATCCCCTTACATTAAATATCAATTTATTTATTCGATTTTACATTCACTGAAAAATAAATATAAGTTTAATAAAATATTTAAATATAGTATAATTATATATTTTTTTCTTTTCAAAATTTATCAATTACGATCATGGGATTATATTTGTTAATTCCCATGTTTAAGGGGAAAAATTTTGATATCACGTTTTGTAAAAAATTCTGTATTTTTTATAGATTTGGCTATTTCATTCAATGTCATTAATAAATGAGTATAATTAATCCTAGAAAAATAAAATAAAAATATTTATAAATTTATATATCATAAATAATTTATTATAACTATTTAAATGCTCAATGATAAAGAAATAATTGGCAATGTCCTTGTTGGATGTTAACTAGTCATTAGAAATACATTATCCGAAGATGAGGCACAAAATTTATAATATATTATTATACTAAAAATAACATTTCTATATTATATTAAAATTATTAAAATAATATTATCCTATTTTTATACAGATTTAATAGTTTTCTAATTAAAAAATAGAAGGAGTTGATGAAATTAGAAAATAAAAATGGAAAAAAGGACAAAAAGTAATTACCTTTTTATTGTAAGGGTTCCATCATTATGACCCTTAACATCTTGAAATATTGGAGTTTGATTACTTCAGAACATCTCTAAGGTTTCTAATAATATTTAAGGATGGGATTTTGGTAGAGTTTATCTTTTATAAGTGACTGAGTAGTGTCATTTTAAAGGGTGTGAGAGGTGTTATTTATATTTGAGGGGAGGGGTATTTTTAGAATAAAATTTTAAAAAATATATCAATAAAAAATGTAATAATTATATTTTAAAAATAATGAATCATATATAAATATAACATCATGATTATATAACTTAAAATCCTTTTGTAATTTAGATTCACTGTTTAATAAAAAGGAAAATGAAAAAATGGAATGTTTTTTATAAGCTATACATTTCACTTTAGACTTTTTATGTAATTTTTAGGTTTAAAGAACATATTTATTGTATTTTAATGATTACGTTATCATATTAATTATGTATTTTTCAAGACACCATTTAATGAGATTGTTTGTTCATTATTTCTTCATGGATTATATAATTCAAGGTACACCGATCAAGGGAACAATTTTATTATTACTATTCAAATGAATATTCTTGTATTTCAAAAAAATGCAAATAAAGTCATACTTGAAAAACATCACAAGATAATTTAAAATATAAAATTTTATTTATTTAAAAAATTTTATATCCTATATTATTTTAATTTTATATAAATAAATTTTTAATTTTACAAAATACATTAATATTATGTATATTAAAAACATGTTTGTATTTTATTTGAGGTTTTATTACTTATATTATGTTTTTTTCAATATAATATATATCTTTACATAAATAAATTTTTATAAATATTATTAATATTACATTTTAATATTTTGATGTCAAATTATTATACCAATTGTCATGTCTCTATTCAAAATGGTCATATGTCATCCAATAAATATAACATCATTTCTTCATTCATTACTGACCTCAATTCTTCTCAATGTACAAAATTTTCATTTCCTTTAATTTTTATTATTTTACTAATTTTTTTTCATTTATATAGTTTTGGTAGTTGAGTTGATGATTCTAGAAGATTGGATGGATCTGGATTTTCCCATTCTATATTTATTATTGTTTATTTTTTGTCTTATTTTTATTTCTAGAATATTTAAGGGCTTAGTTGAGGATTAGTATGATTATATTTTTTAATAAAATAAATTTTGTTGGATTATTTTGTGATATATATATATATTACTATAAAATATAATATAACACACATTTTTAAAGACAAATATGTCATCTATAATATTTGGGTTGTTACATTTTTTCACATTAAGAAATCTAATCACCAAAATTTCATCTCATATTCTTAGTTGAGAATAAGTGAGGGAAGTTATATTTTACTACTTCCTCTGGATCTCATTTTGATTTTTCATATTTTTGTTTCCACCCCAAAATAAGGACATATTGATTTTTATTGGTGGATTGAACATTGTCTCAAAAGTTTATGATCATCAATTGCTTCCCATTATATGAGAGATTATACTCTAGCTACACCACCTCTAGATTGAATACATGTGACATATAGGGTTTGTAATTTATTTGGAGAGATATATTGAATACATCATGAACATGACCCATATTTTGTGTAATTGAATGCTGATAGGTTGCTACTCCTATACGATCAAGTATCTCAAAGGGGACAATGTACCTATGACTAAGATTTACTTTTTATCTAAACTACATGACTCTATTCCAGGAAGAAATTTTGAGGAAAACATTATCATCAACCCAAAATTCCATGTCCTTTTAATGGTTGTCAATATACCTATTCTTCTAAATATGAGAAGATAATATATACTATTGTATGTCTTGATACTTCCCTTTCATATCTTATTTAAGACTGGATCAAAGTAGATTTCATTCTCATACTTAATCCCATCAATTAAGAGATTCACATCACTTCATATATAGATCATTATATAGAGAAATTTGAATACTCGAGTGGAATCTATTTTTGAATAAGAACATAAAAAACGGAAGATAGTGATCCCATCATTCTTTATGTTCCACTGAGTAAGATCTCACCATATCATTGACTATATAAATATTCCTATCAAATTGGCCATCAGTTTGGGGGTGATAGGCCATATTGAAATTCAATTTAGTATTTATAGCTTGATGAAGAATTATTCATAATTTAGAAATAAACCTTTTATCATATTTAGTTATGATCAAAATTGGTTTATATACAGCCTCACCACATCCTTTATGTACATCATGGAATTTTTCTCCAGTGAATAATCAACCTTAATAGTGACTAAGTGGGAAGTAATGGTTAGTTAATCCCCCATAAACCATACCACATTATTTACTTTCGATGTCTTCATGATACTATTGACTATGTTCATAGTGATGTTCTTCAATTTAAACATAGGTATGGGTAATAGATTTATTATCCTATTGGACTTCAATCTCTAAAATTAAACATTATGATATATAAATCACTTTTAGGTAAAATTAGAGATCTCCTTCATCATGTTGTCTCACCAAATGTTCTATTAGAGAACATGGTACATCTTGGTGATTCTTGTATGGATGGTAAAACATTTTCTACGTGCATTATTTAATAGATCCTTATTTAATATGGTTATGATGGTACACAAAGAATGTTTTCAAACAAATGATACTATATTCATCAATGTGTAACTCATTAAACATCACTTTCATAAAGACAATAACATTATTTTGAAGATCATTATCATCTCGTTATACCTCTATGAAATTCTCTTATATAGATTGTTCTAAAATAATTTGGGAAAAGATGGTCATATTTTATACCATTAAGATTTATAAATCTATTATTTTCATATCAATTATGATTGGGACTTTCTCAATCTACATCAAGGATAGAGTATCATGTGATTTTATACTAAGTGTATTAGTTATGTAGCTCCCATTTTCTATATGGTAGTGAATCTATAAATTCTATTCCTTGATTTTCTCTAAGCATATTCTTTAAACCATGTTTAAATCCTTTTATGAAAATATATTATTTAGACTCTTGTGATTGGTATATATATATCACACTTCTCATTATAGAGGCAATGCCTCTAAATATTAAGAGTGAAGGTCAAAACTACATGATCCAAAACACAAATTGGGTAGTTATACTCAAGGATATTATGTTAATGTGAGTCATAAGCTATAAATTTATCATTATGCATGAGTATACAACAATATCATTTCTTTGAAGCATCCATATATATCAAAAAACCTTTAACACATTATGATAGTGTGGTTATAGTAATTGTGATTAGCCTCTTCTTTATATCTTTAACTCTTTCACCACATTCTTCCATCCATACATAAATTAACCCTTTTCTTGTTAACTAAGTCCGTGGGCTCAACATGCATGATAAATTTATCAAAAAACATCAATATTACCCTGATAAGATAATAAAATTACAGAATTCTATGATAATAGTTATTCTGGCCAATATTGGATTGCTTTAATATTTTAAGGGGCCATATAAATTTCATCACTTGTGATCATGTGACCTAAAAATGTGAATTACTACCTACAAAATTAACACTTTGTTAACAAATCATACATTTTATTCTTCCTTAATGTTTCTAGTAAAATCATTACATTGCCTTTATGTTCCACCATCTCTTGAGGTAAACAAGAATATCATCGATGAATTTTTTGAAAAAGTTATTTAATTAGTCTCTAAAGAGCATATTAATCAAATCCATGAATATTTTATGAGTATTAATAAGTCCAAAGTCATGAATATCAACACATACTATCCATACAATTTATGGAAAGATATATTCAAAATATATTCTTTATTTACCTTCAACTGATGATATACAAAATGAAGATCCACCATAGGGATGTATTAAACACTTCATAGTTGATCAAAAAATTCATAAATCCTTTAAAGAGGATAATTTTTCTTTATGGTGATATTATTGAGCTATCCATAATCATAATAGTACCTCAATAATAAATTATTTTTCCTAGAAATGAGCATCGGATCACCCTAAGGTGATTCATTAGGGAATAGGAACTCATTTTTTAAATTTTCTTATAGATGAATATTTATGTCATTTAGTTTGATAAAGGATATTGTATAGTGTCATTTGGATATAGGTGTGGCTTCAGGTATAATCTATATTGAGAACTCTACCACATGATATGGGGCCCATATTCGTAATTAATTGGGAAATACATCATTTCATTCACTCATAATGGGATTTTTATTAATATTGTAACCATCATTTGAATTAACCATTTGTGATAGGTGTACTTATTTATGTGGAATTAACACCCACACTACTGATGGATTTTAAAATGTAGGTTCATAATATTTCATTCATTTTAATAGGATAATTAGATGGTTTAAAATATAGAAAGATTTTTTTCCCACAAGTTCATGTGTGCTCTATTTAAATATTTCCAATTCAATCCCAATATAGAATCTATTTGTTCTAAGGGAAGTATTAAATGATTCATTAGATGAATACTCCCTCATATGCTAATAGGTAGAGATTCTAGAATATAGGATGAAACGATTGTGCCACTAGGGTTTTTATTGATAACTCTACTTCAAGGTACCAAAGTCTTTAGTCAATAATTCTAGAAAACATACAAGAAATAAAAGACTGTACTAAACTATAATATAATATCTCTTTTTCCATTATTGAGTGAATAGGAAGTATACCATGTAAGACTCCATTTTTAATCTACAATCCATAGTAGTGAAGTAATACACTATTCTCTAATCCATTGGCTTTGGTGGGTGCTGACACTGATTACCTTGAATGAACCTTTGTTTAGTTCACTGGAATTCATAGTAACCTTGTTCCTATAGTTTATGAATCGAAATATGGCTGATTAATTTTTTGGTTCCTTCATTTCCACTATCATATTGGTTGAATTATCCATAACCCATAAATATTTATGAGTTTGGTGCCATTATATCCTACACTTGATCCATTTTCTTGTCACTTTGAGGCAATTCTCATGAAACTTCATCCCATATTTGTAACATGTGGGTGGTTGTATCACATTACCTACTTTATTATATGTCCCACCATCCTATAACTCAATTCTTATCTTCTAATCTCTATAAACATCAGAATATTTTGCAATGTATGTTTATATTATGAGAGAACATCAAATTACTTATTTATAGCTCCCAATTTGATAGATATGTATAGTCTATCGAAGGGGTGGTTTTAAATAACTAAGGAATATATTTATTTTGATATCATAATTGATTATAAATAAAAATGTGTAACTTTCAATCCTTGTGAAGTTTTAATTGTAAAATGTGATCGATTTGACCACTTTTTTCTTAACCTCTAGAAATTCCATCTCCATACTGGTTTAATGAGTTTGAGGAGAATACTTTTTCCGAAATATTTTCATAATGTGTTCCCTCTCTATATCTTTTACATTAACCTTAAAATAAAAATTATTTATCAAATGCTGCCATTGATCAAACTCTACATCTAAATTCTTGCCATCCATATTCATTTTCTTCTTCTCAAAACAATGGGGAACATAAAAGATCATCACTAATGATTTAGTCAATATTTCGACGATAGGTGGATCAGAAGAACCACTTAATGTCATTATTTGTTTCCATATAAAATACATGGTAGATATTGTTTTCATTCTTAAGAAATGGGGGATGTTATATATGGTTTATGTTATTGTTTATAAACTGAAAAAAACTTGGCAAGAATCACCAAAACGTTTTTAATTCCACCTCCACAAGCATTAGGGATATCATTTAGACAATCATTACATTATCCCTCACATATATTGTTGATATGGTTTATCCTCATTCTCACTATTTTCTGAAATATAAACATTTTTAATAAATTATATGTTAAAAAATAATAAATAAATAATTTATTCTTATGTGAAAATTTACTCCCATGTCATATATTATGGGATCCCTATGTTTAGACTTATTTATGATATTTTATTCTATTATTTTTATCTTTACATAGACTTATACATATAGATTTCACTAAAATTTTATAATCTTAATTTCAAAATTTACTAAATCTTTCTATGATACCATATATAATGAACCAAATTTTTGTTACATTACTATTACATCATTTTTAGGATTAACAACATGGAAATTATATAATCCAAGAAAAGAAGGTCTATTTACTTGGGGAAAATAGGATCATGAAACACTTGTATATATTAAAAACAAAAACAAAAACTATTATTTTGTCCTTATAAATCTATCAAAATCATTTTAGTACATAAAATAACTTTGAGATATACATCAAATAATGAGTTAATCTAAAAGACAATTAAAAAGAGGAATACAGAACAATAATTAATAATTCATGGGATATTATAATGAAAATCATCATATATAAGAATAGGATCATCACATAATCATGAGGTCTACATTTCCAAAATAAATGGAACATGTTGTGTTCATAATAATGAAAAATCATAACATAGTGGTCAAATACCACACATAGTTGTGAATAAATATATCATCGTTTCTATGCATATCATATGTGTATAAATCATAACATCGTCTTTTTGAACAATGATATCATTAATTAAATTCATAATTCTCATAATCATGCATTCTATATGAAAATATTAAAATCGTAGTCATGAAATAATCCATGGAAAGGAATATGCTTAATAAAGAATTAAACATTTAATATTTAATAGAATTAAATTTTGGATTCACTAAGAAATACGTGAGATGATACTTAATCATAAAATATCATTATTATTTGAATAATACAAAATTTAAGAGGAGTTATAGATATGTTTTAAAAAAAGAGTATTGAAATATAATTGATATTGGCAATGAAATAATTTCAATATGGGAGAAATGTGTGTATACCCAAAAATAAAATGGTAATGAACATTAAATGATAATTTTAGGATATTAGAGGAATATAAATACTGAAAATATTGTGAATGTGAAGATATCCTTAGATAATATTTGGAGAACCCCTTACTTTAAATTCGACTTCATTTCATCGCTTTTCTGACTCCTGAATAATAAAATTTGAATTATTAAAAAATAGATCTGAAAGTGACATCTTTTATTTTTTCATTATTTATCAATTATAATAGTTTTACTATATTTATTAATTCCCATTTGTTAAATGAAAATCATTTTGGAATTTTTTTTTCTAAAAAGTTTCCCATTTTACATGGATTTAAATATTTTGTTCATGGTCATTTATACCTAAGTAGAATTAATTCCACAAGATTAAAATAAATATATTAATATATTTCTATAAAATAAATAATTTATATCAACCATCCATTAGGTTTTTGATAATGAAAATTTTGAAAGGTCCTTATTGAAAATTAATTGGCCATTAACAGGACATTATCAAGAGAGGAGGTGAAAGATGTATAATATACGATTATATTTAAAATCAAAATTTTATTGTATATCAACATCATCAAGATAACGTTAACAAAATTAATAGTTGGATTAATAATATGTAAATTATAAAATAGAGAGAGGGTATGGAATTAGAAAATGAAAATGAAATAGAAGGATAAATGGTCATTACCTCTTTCTAGAAGTAGTTCCTTCTCTACAAACCTTAACATCTCGAAATATTAGAGTATGATTACTCAAAAAATTACCTATGGATTTTAATAGGATTAATATAGGGGAATTGAGAAGTGGTTTTTATTTTTTCTGTGATGTAGGAGGGTTTTTCCCAGGGTAGGGAAATGGTTTATATATATTTGATGATCGAGGTATTTTTAGAACAATTTTTTGAATAAAATTATATATCCAAGGGGTAACTGCTCATTTTGAGAAGTTAACATTACACATTATCTCTTTTTTTATCATTTTATTTCCTCTACGTGTGTTAGTTTAATAGTAAAATACCTCAGTCTATCTATTGAAGAATATTTATTTTTCAAGAAATCATAAAAAAGGAAAATAGTGTTTTGTTCATTTATCTATCCCCCTCTTTATAAAACAATATTGTGATTGGGTCTCTAATAAGTACTATGAAAGTAGTCAAGGATTTCTATAAAGAATAACAAGTTTGATGTTATCCAAAATGATGTTTTTTGAAATTTATTGTCATATAGGATTTTATCTATTTTATATTCAATATTGTGTTCCTATATGTTGGAATATGTTTTTATTGAAATTATTTTTTAAACATTGGCATTATTAATTCTGTAAACAATTATATGATTCATAATTTTTCGGTGATTTTTTATATATATGGAATGATCGTATGCTAGCATAATCATAATCAATTATTTTGGATATTTTTAGGCTTTTAATAATTTGATTATTTCTCATTATAAAATTTCATTTATGATACTATTCGACACAACAAATTTAGAGAATGATGGTAATGGTAAAAATGAAATTTTATCATCTCTTCATGAAAATAAGTTTCTTAATGTTTAACGGATGAAAAAAATATAATGTGAGAAACAAATGTAAAATATCAATGTAGTTAAAGTCAATGTGAAACAATACATTATATAAATTTTTATTTTGAAATATTATGACTTAAATATAAGTTATGACGAAGTAGTTGATAAAATTATTATTCAAGTTAAAATTATTTGAGCATCATCAATTGTTTTAGGGAGTTGTTTTAATAATTTTAGTGTTTTTATAATATAGTACATATTTCTATAAAATGTTTTGACTAAAATAAATAATTTAGTAAAAAATTTGATCCATGTACACCCCCAATGGATGATTTTCATATAACTCAATTTATTATGAAATGTATAAGGGAAGTGGATTTAAAAAGAAGATAATAAATTATAAAGAAATTTTAATAAAATATATGATGAAATAGAAGAATATGAATGATTTTTTTGCTGACGAGGGATAATATTTTTAAGAATAAAAATTATGAATTAAATTTTATAAACTTATGTAAGTAATTTCTACAATTGTAAGAAGAGGAAAATGATTTTTTGTTTAAATATAACACCAATGTCTTTCAATTGTGGATCTGTTGGGTAGATTATAAAAAACTTGGAAAATATAAAATATGAAGAATATTGTGAAGATGAGGATGAGAGGCCATTTATTTCCAAATGAAAAAATATATAAAATTTTATAAAAAATTTTTTCCATAAAAGGGGAAAGGTATAAATTTTTATAACCCCAAAAGGAAAATATTCTACGAATGCTTGTCGATGATTATAGTAGTGAAGATGGAGATTAATTTTTGGCTTCCTATAAAGTTGATAAAAAATTACCGATTACAAAAGTAAATAAGAATCTTTTCACTAGTGAAGAAAAAGTGATGTGAGAATTTTAAAAGAAATATTAATTAATTCCACGTTTAAGAGATGAATTTTTTAATGTATTTAAATTATTTCAAAATTATAAAATAGCTAAAACATTAATGATAGAGAATTAACCATCGATAACTAATGATTTTATTCATATTGTAATGGATAAAAAATAAAATAATGATTTGATAAATTGATAATGTTTTTCATAGAAGAAAATAATTTAAATTCTTAAAAGGATTAAGATTTTAATGGAATGATGAACGATCTCAATTTTTTTTGAAAAAACATTATTAGTTTTATGAAAGGAATTGAAAAAAAATCAAAATCAACTTTAAGAATTATATAAAATTTGTTTGGAGAAAAATTAATGGAGAATATTGTTGAAAGAGTTTCAGTTTCATAAAATTATGAAATTTAATTCAAAAAAAAAAATCCAATTAGAAGTATAAAAAATTATTTTAAATATTGGTAAAAAGTTTGATTCAAAGTCACCAGTGGAGAAACTAAATTTTTTAAAAATTTAGATGATTATAAAATATATGTAAATATTGGAGAATTTTATTTAAACAAGATTAATACTTTAAATAGTGACATTAAAAATCCAAGAAAAAGTTTAAAGAAAAATTTATGTGATTAGGACATAAGAATTTAGTTTCTATAAATTTTTGTTGTTTTTCTGATAACTTTTATATTGGGGTGAACAGTGAAAAATAATATATTTTAACTGAAAACAACTTTTGTAATCAAAATAATTTTAAGTGTTCAACTATACAAATGAATGGTTTTTATGTATAATTATATTATATTTTTACCATTTAATCCAATGTTTGTCACTGGAAGTAATTTCATTTTGAAATTGGTCATAAAGAAATGTCAATCTTTTAGTAGTTATTATTTTATAAAATACGCTTTTTGGTTTCGACAATGGAAATTAATTTTAAACTAATAAATTCAATTTATATGTTTTTAATTTGGTAAAATAGTCCTCATTTTTAATTCATAATATCAAAATTATCTTAGGTTGAATTTTTGGTATGTTTCTGAAAACTTGTAATTTTTGATAAATAGGGAAAAACACTGAGTTATTGTTTAAAACCAAAATTTTATTTAAAAAAATATTTATTTTATTAAAATTTATTTTAGTTCAAAATAGATACATAATACATATATAATTTCAATTTAATTTATTGAAGTCTACTTGTAATAATATTAGATATATAAAATTTTATTGAGCTTTCATCGTCTTTTACCTACCTCCTCAGAGAATTTGTAAATTCACCCAAAACATAATTTCACCACTTATGTGAGTTGAATTTTGAATATTTAAGAGACACAATTAATATTAACGAGTAAAATGTGGTTCAATAAGATAAAAATAATGCTAAGTGAA
Source organism: Viscum album (assembly GCA_963277665.1). Lineage (NCBI taxonomy): Eukaryota > Viridiplantae > Streptophyta > Magnoliopsida > Santalales > Viscaceae > Viscum > Viscum album. The sequence continues at coordinate 1,013,917,183 of OY728167.1, forward strand.
TGGTAACTTTTTACTTTTATTTACAACGGTTAAAAGTAAATAGGGTGATTAAGGGTAAAAATTATATTATTATTACCCTAACACATGTCCTAATTCTATTGTATAAGTATAATTCGACAAAAACAACCTTAGGAATAAAATATGACCCTATTTTTTCTACTTGGATTAGATTAGGATATTTATTATTATTTAATTCAAAGAAGATTTAAAAGAATTAAAATCAAAGTTCAATAACTAAAATATTTTTAATATAGAGTTATACATAAGATAAATTAAATTATAAATATTAATTATAAAGATAAAAATATTTTCTACATAATGGTATTTTATTTATAATTTTTAGACATTAAATAGTTTAATTTATTTCTGACACAATTGTGATGCAGTAATTACTTGATTAATGAAATATTAAAATAATTGATATTATAAATATCCAAATAAATTTAATTTGAGACTTTTTATGAATTACACTATTTTTTTAGTTTAATATGACATATTAGGGTTGGTTAGATGAATTGTTTTCGAAGTAATAATGCTGTTATAAATTTAGCAAAAAAAATACCAAATAGTGTGAAAATTGACATAAAAGAGTCTTTAAAACAAATATTATATTTTTAACTGATATTCTATTCATAAAAATCTAAGGATCTAACAAAGGACTTATATAATTATATTTTTATCATTAATGAACCACTTGGGGTTCTCTTGGAAGTATATAGTAAGCTTATTAACCATATAATATAAAAATACAAAGAGACATGGTAAATGTCAAACTATTTTACTAAGAGTTAAATCTTAAAGTAAAGGTTAATATAGTGACCCAAACCTTTATAAAACATATTGGTTGGGTGGGTTTCATCCCATATCAATCTTATCATTTAAATAATTCATTTTTGAGCCATTATAAACCGAAAATGAGTTTATTATTAAATAATATTTCTAGCTTTTTCTAAGGTGCCCCTCACCCCTCTTATTAAAGGTCACTTCCCCTTCGCTCAAATTCACTCCTTAAAAGAAATTTGGATCGTACAAACACTGGAAAAATATCTTTTTTACTTCCTAGAATTCATCTTGGAGGCCCTCCTTTGGTGAAAAAGCCAACTTAAAGAGCCCTTTTGATAAAATCAAAAGGAAGAACACGAAGAAGAGGTAATAATTTCACCACCCTCTTTCATGTTCTTTTCTTCTTCCACTTATTCATTAATTGGTATTTATATTATAAAATAATAACTCTAGTATCTTATATATACTGTTATTTTATTATAAATATGTTGTAGCCATATTCATTATTCTATCCATCCTTTGAATGACATGTCACCATGCGTGCGTACGTACGGATTACCGTGTCCACGTCATGGTGTAATTGTTATTCAATACATTATTATTTAGATGACTATAATAATATTGTGTAATTCATGTAATTAATAAATATAACATGATAATGATTATTTATATATGATATACCATCCAATTATATATTATTTTAATATCAAAAGAATGATATTTTCGCTCGTGCGTACGTACAGATTACCTTCCCCACGAATCCGATGAGATTCATTTGCCATCATATCCATTCAAAATTAAATTTCATTTGATGATTGAAAATAATGTTTAGAGGCATGATATCATTATGTATGTGAATAAGGTGCATCCCATCCATAACAAATAAGGCTCACATTACAAAGAATATAAAGGAAAATGAATCCGTTTACACCTGAAATTACTATAATACGAAGATATTATTATCAAATAAATGTTAAAAGATCATATATGATATCATATTAATGTATATGATTCTTGTATAAATAAATTAAAATTATTTCACCATTATACATGAGGTTAACCTACCCTCTACCAAGGAAAAAGTACAAATTAAGGGGTTTCTTATCTCACTTTTAATTCCGTGAGATTTCCCTTGTTCACCAATTATTTATTGCATGTCGTGTGTGTATTTCCCATGATTTTATTAATTTTGTAATATAATTTTATTAATGTATATTTACATCATCATTTTATGATCCTTCTTTCATGGGAGTATGTTTTGTAAGTTACCAAATCGATAAGAGAATTTGAAATTTCAATTTCCACTTATTCGGATTTACTTATACTTCAGTGATTATTTTACTCCAACATTATGTGTGGAATAACTATTTATTTTATTATTTCCTAATTTCCACTCCCATTTCTGGGTATATACTATTTATACAAATAATAACCCCATTTATAGATTCTCAAGTCATCAATATGAACTTGATAAGAGTAATTTTAACTCAATCTCAATTTATTCAGTTAAACATCCAATTCATTGGTGTCTTTTTTACAAGAATATTTGTGAATGTCCTCTGATTGATTTAAACTGAATATCCAATCACATTGAGTGTATTTATATTTTTCACACATAATTATGTTGTCGATTTATCCTTAACCTAAAGATACGATCTTTATAAGATATTTTATCTTAATGTACATTCCCTTGATACTTCTTTTTTGTTATACACCAATTCACTTTTATATTGTGTATATAATGTACTTTGACATAGTATATAATGAATCCCTTTATTCTCATGATATTATAAATTAATTATTACCTCAATTATTTTTATTCATGTGTCTCTCTTTTGGTTAGGAACTCTAACTAAAATATCATTTTAAATGTTTTAAAAATTTATTATTCTAAATCATTCTCATTAATGTCCATGTTTTAAAAATGTTTTTAAGGATTTATTTATATGAACATTAATATTTTAAAATTAAAATTCCTATTAAATGTTTCAAATTGGTATGGGACACTTTGATTAAAAGATATATTTTTAAATGGCTTCTTGACAAATAGTGTGACTTTTAAATGTTTCCAAGAAAAAGGGGGATATTCCTATCAAATAGATTTGATGATTATTTTCATCTATGTCAATATCTGTCATTATTCTCGATTGAGGTTAATCCGTTACAAGAAAATATTCCATATTGTATTTAATGAGTTATGTTTGATTGTGGATGTGCTGTCTTTATACCATTCATGGTTTGTGGATAAGGTATTAACATTTTGTATGCTAGTTTTAAAACGAATGTTTATGTTATGTTTCAAACTTTTCTTATGAGGAATGCATTGGACTTTGTAAGTGACAAGTGGAGCCTGCTATAGATCCTCGATGCATCGGTATGTCTCATAAGACAAACTAGTGTCTTCGGACAAGGCCTTGAAAAAATCTTATTTGTAGTCTTGGCATAAGGCCTTGACAATGTGGTTATGATAGCTTGGAATTATTCATTCCATCATTATGAAAGTTGTTATTGATATTGAACGTGATTATTCGACTAATAAAATATCCATGTGAAAACGTAAATGGCATTATTTCATTTTATTTTTTTCCATATTTTACTGAAGTTCAAGTTTAAAAGGCCTTTGTTTTAGTTATAAATTGCCTTAAATATTTATGATTATTTATGAATGTTTCCTCTATATTATCATCCTTACTGAGCCTTTGAGCTCACCCATTTCTATATTTTATTTTTCATAGGATGTGAAGAAGTATTTTATGACTGATCTGTAAGGATAGTCTGAGGGGATATGAGTGTGGTATATGGAAACAATGTTGTTGTAGTTTTTCATTTTATGATGTAATTTAAGACTTATGTATGTATCTAGTACTTCCAAGGATACTAAACTAATCGGTCTTTCAAGACTTTATCTTTTGTGATCATGCTAATGATATGTAATAATGCACCGACTCTGGGTAACTGGGGTCGGGGCGATACATTTGGTATCAGAGGAAGTTTAGTATAAACCTTTGAAAATAGATTTAGATAAACTATGATTAGAGCACATAGCACTAAGATAGACTTTGAGGATTAATATAGAGAAATTTCCAAAAAAGTTGGTATTGTAGTGTTTTTGTGAGTTTTCCAAGCAATACATCTCTGCCTGGATACAAGCAGGTAGAGGCGAATCTGGCATAGATGTACCTAGGGGTAAAACCCGAAAACACCGCTTTGAACTAGACTCGAATGGGAACTGGTGTACGACAACGATCCTTGTTGCACTCTTGGTTATGACACTCCTGGGGGATATGCATAGGATAATTTACATTTTTGTTACAAACTTATTTTAAGTATTTTAATATAATATGAGAACAAATGTCCATGGTTAATCCTAAGGTGTTTCAAATTGAAAATATCGTGTCATGATATTCTCTAAATGATTTTATGACTACTGTTACTCACACAATGCTTTCTGGTTTTAGTCAATGGATAGATTCAAAGGAAGTTATAGTAACTTTGAGAATAATTTACAACGTGGGAACAATGGTGGAAATGAGCAAAAAAATGAAGTGTTGATAGGAATAAAATATATCGTGTTCATGCCAAATCATTTTTCCAAAAATATGATCAATAACTTATATATTTGACAACTCTTGGACTCAACAGAGAAAAGAAAGGTGATGATTGATAAGAGCTCTAGCAGTAGAGACCATAGAGAAAAAAATCTTCAATTTCCATCATGCAGGAAATGTGGAAGGAGACACACAAGAAAGTGACTCAATGAAATAAAGAAATGCTTTACGTGTGAAAAAGAAAGACATAAAGTGAAGAATTTCCAAGGAAAAATGAAGAGTACTATGGAAGAAAATAAAAATGGTCCCAAGAATCCATTTACAGTCATTTTCTGTAAATATAGGGGACCTGGCCATTAATTGAGTGAATGCCCTATTCTTTAGGATATTTTCTTGGTCATAGAAGAAACTATATGGAAATAAATGGATGGAGAAATGTTTAAAATTATTAGTGATCCTTGTTGATGGGATTACATTGGAATAATTTTCTCTTTTATTTTTAACCGTGTAGTTGTCATCTAAAAATGATATTTAAGGAAGAATTGTATTTTCTCTTGTGGATATAGTAATAAATAACTATTTGGTTTTATATGATCATTGGGTTTGAAGAAATTACAAGTTATTATATTTTGGGTTGAAAATGCAACGTATTAGATAACATTTGTGGTTAAATTATGTTATGGTTATTTTGATGAATTTATCTCATTTTGAAAATGTTATAAAACATTATTTTTGAAAAAAGAAAACACGTAGACCCCATGACAACCCGTCGCATTGGGCAAATATATAGGAATCGAACCCACAACCGGAGTGAAATTGGTATTTATCGCCTACCACTAGATAACGTGAAGTCTCTGGTTAGTGTGACTAATTCTTTTTAGTTAAATGATTTTATTGATCAATAATAAGTTGATTTGAGATCTTATATCTTATCAAATGAATACCCTTAGTATAGTAAAATGATTAGGTGATTAAGTGATAAATGATGTTTTAGATGACGTTCACTTTGTTGGGAACACTATATGCCCAAGGAAAATAGAATACTATGGGAATTTATTTGAGGAGTAATGGTGGATTTTTATCTATGTTTTTATTGTGGATTTATAGTGAGTTAGGTTATTTATGGAAATGATTAACCTATAATAGAGAATATGTGATTAGGTTAATTACTTTTAAGTGTGTGACTTTAAGACTAGTTGATGTCATTTGGAGATACAATTTAACATGGAATAATACATTACCAAATTCTTCTATGTTTTGGGTTTCAATATTAGTTTGGAATATATTGAAGGATTTTAAGGACAATTGTTTATTGAATGGTATTAATTTATCTTTTGGGTATTTTATGTTTAATTTTAGAAATTAAGATTAGTGTTTCTTTCTCAAAAGGAATATCCTTTTGGGGGATCATCAGATCTTCTACTAACCATTTTGGTTTTGATTAATCTCTAAATACAAGGTAAATATATTGTTTATCCTTTGTGGATCATGTGATTCTCTAGAAGTTTATTCTATCTCTTCCATTGTGACCAAGTCTTCTTGAACACTCATCGTTTAAAAAAATGAGTTAGTGGTAGAAATTTATTAAAGAATGAAACTCTACATAAAAAGTAAGTATATCACTTTATGTTATTAGTCAATCTCATAAATAAATTCCTCATCTTTATGTAATATAACTTAAAACAAAAAAAAGTTGTATGTTTACTTTTCCTTCTGGGAAACTAATGACCATTTATCCCATCACAAGTTTATGATTTTCTTATTTTTAACTTTCTCCTAATCATGTTTTCTATCCCTTTCCATCAGAACTTGACACTTAGTTTATCTTTTCTATCCATCTTTAACTATATGGAATTCTAGTATGGGTTATATTGGGTAACCTTTGTACTTTTCTTTCTTTCTTTTAAAGTGACAGTTTTATTGACTCTTTTTCCGATGTGGGACTTTCCATTATATTCCTAAGCCCAATTTTAGAAATTATGTGGATGAAATTTATTAAAGGAGGGAAGAATGTAACACCCCAAGATTTCATAGTACGTTAGTTCTTCAAAGTAATTCGATAACTTACACTACACACAACATCAAGTTCAAGCGCACCACGGCTTACTAAACTAGCCTTTCAAAAGCGGTTATGAATAGTATTAACGGAATTTTGAACATTATATAACCCTTATAATTTTAGAAACCATATTATGAGTTTTTTATACATAATTTAAGGACAAATTTATTTTCTTAGATAAAAGAAGTATTTTTCAAAAAATTCAATTTTGTCGCCTTTTAATGGAAAACCCTTTTTAAATCTAATATTTGAAACTTTTATATAATTAGTTTAAAATAATAAACTTTTACTTTGGTATCGGTATATAAGAATTTAGTTTAAATAAAATTTTGGGGTTTTTTGATAACTTTCATATTTGGGTGAATAGTGAAAAATAATATATTTTAACTGAAAACAACTTTTTAATAAAAATAATTTATAGTGTTCAGATATTCATATGAATGGGTTGGATTTATAATTAGATAATATTTTTACCATTTAATTCAATGTTTATCATTGGAAGTAATTTCACTTTAGAATTGCACATAAACAAATGTTAATCTTTTGGTAGTTATTATTTCATAAAAATACGTTTTTTGGTTTTCACAATAGAAATTAATTTTTAAATAATAAATGAAATTTATATGTTTTGAATTTGAAAAAATAGACTTTATATTTGAATTCAGAATATCAAAATTATCTTAGAGAGAATTTTTGTTATGTTTCTAAAAACTTTTAATTTTTGATGAATAGTAAAAAACAATGAGTTATATTTTAAAACCAAATTTTTTTTAAAAAAATATTTATTTTATTTAAATTTATTTTATGTCTAAATAGTTACATAATACCTATATAAGTTCAATGTAATTCAATGGAGTCATATTGTAATAATATTAGATATATAAAATTTTATTGAACTTTTCACCGTCTTTTACCCACCTCCTAGGGGAATTTGTAAATTCACATAAAACATAATCTTACCACTTCTATGAGTTGAATTTCTAAAATCCGAGAGACATGGTTAATATAGAAGAGTAAAATGTTGTTCAATAAAAAAAATAAATTTTTTTATATAGTAACTTTGTACTTTTATTTACCACGGTTAAAAGTAAATAGGGTAATTAAGTGTAAAAATGATATTATTATTACCATAAAACATGTCCTGATTCTATTGGATAAGTATAATTCGAAAAAAAAACCTTAGAAATAAAATACGAACCTCTTTGGTCCACTTGAATTAGGTTAGGTCATTTATTATTATTTAATTCAGAGTAGAGTTAAAAGAGTTAAAATCAATGTTTAATAACTAAATTTTTTTAATATAGGGTAATATAGTAGATAAATTATATTATAAATCATCATTATAAAGCTAAAAATATTTCCTACCTAATGGTATTTTATTTATAAATTTTAGACATTAAATAATTTAATTTATTTATGACACAATGTTGATGCTGTAATTACCTAATTAATGAAATAATAAATAATTGATAATATAAATGTCCAAATAAATGTAATTTGAGACTTTTTATGAATCCCAATAATTATATAGTTAAATATGACATATTATTGTTGGTCAAATGACTTTTTTTCGATGTAATAATGCTGTTATAAATTTACAAAAAACAAAATACCAAATAGTGTCAAAATCGGCATAAAAGAGTTTTTAAAAAATATAATATCTTATTTATCGATATTATATTACTAAAAATCTATGGTTCGGCCAAAGGACCTATATAATTATATTTTTATAATTAATTAACCACATGGGGTTCTATTAGAAGTATATAGTATGTTTTTTAACCATATAATATAAAAATACAAAGAGACATGGAAAATGTCAAACTATTTAACTAAGAGTTAAATTTAAAAGTTAAGGTTAATATAGTGACCCAAACCAGTATAAACCCTATTTGTTGGGTGGTTTTAGACTAATACCTACCTTAAATTTTAAATAATTAATTTTGGAGCCATTAAATACCGAAAAGTTATTTATTATAAAATAATATTTCTATCTTTTCCTAAGGTGCCCCTCACCCCTCTTATAAAAGGGCACTTCCCCATCTCTCAAATTCACACCTTCAAAGCCTTATTTCTCAGCCAAAACCTGACCAAATATCCTCTAAACTTTCCTCAATTCATCCTAGGGGATCTCCATTGGTCATAAAGACAACATAAGTAGCCCTTTTGATAAAAGCCAAAGGAAGAACCCGAAGAAGAGGTAATAATTTCACCACCCTCTTTCAAGTTCTTTTCTTCTTCCACTTCTTCTTTCTTTGTTATTTCAATTATAAAATAATAAGTCTAGTATATTATATATATTTTGATGTTATTATAAATATGTTACAACCATATTCATTATTATATCCATCCTTTGAATGACATGTCACCATACGTGCGTACGTACGGATTACCATCTCTATATCGGGGTGTATTTGTTATTCAATGAATTATTATATGAATGGGTTTAATAATGAGGTTTAATTCATGAAAATAATAAATATAACATGATAATTATTCTATATATATGATATAACATCCAATTATATATTATTTACTATAAAAATAATGATATTGTCGATCGTGCGTACGTACAGACTACCGTATCGACGAGCGCGATGAGATTCATTCCCAATCGTATCCATTCAAGACTGAATTTCTAGTTATAATTAAAAATAATTTTTAGAGACATTATTTAATTCTGTATATGAATACGATTGATCCCATCCATAACAAATATGGCTCACATAACAAAGAATATAAAGGAAAATGAATCTGTTAACACCCAAAACAACTATAATACTAAGATATTATTAACAAATCAATGTTAAATAATCATAGATGAAATAGTATTAATGTATATTATTCATTTATAGTTAAATAAAAATTATTTCACCATTATACAGGAGGATAACCTACCCTCTACCAAGGAAAAATTACAAAGTATGGGGTTTCTAATCTCACTTTTAATTCTGTGAGATTTCCTTTGTTCACCACTTATTTATTGCAAGTGGTGTGTGTACTACCCATGATTGTATTCATTGTGTAATATAATTTAATTTAGGGATATTTACATCACAATTTTATGATCCTTCTTTCATGGGTTTATGTTTCGTAAGTCACCAAATCTATAAGGGAATTTGAAATTTCAATTTCCACTCATTCGGCATTATGCATACTGCAGTGATTATTTTACTCCAAGATTATGTGTAGAATCACTATTCATTTGATTATCTCATAATTTACACTCCCCTTTCCGTGGATATACTTTTGATACACATAAGTACTCCATTTATATATTCTCAAGTCATCTATATGAACTTGATAAGATTAATTTTAACTTAATCTCCATTTGTGGAGTTAAACATCCAATTCATTGGTGTTGTTTTTACAAGAATATGTGTGAATGTCCTATGATTGATTTACACTGAATATCCAATCATATTTAGTGTATTTATATTTTTCAAACATAATTATTTCATTGAACTATCCTTAACCTAAGGATACGGTCTTTATAAGAGATTTTACCTCAATTTGCATTCCATTGAGACTTCTTTGTCGTTATACACCAATTCACTTTTATAAGGTGCATATAATGTACTTTAACATAGAATATCATGAATCCCTTTATTCTTAGAATATTATAAAGTTTTGATTACATTAATTATTTTTATTCATGTGTCTCTCTTTTTTTTAGGAACTCTAACGAAAATATCATTTTAAATATTTTAATGATTTATTATTCTAAATCTTTCTCATTAATATCCATGTTTTAAAAATGTTTTTAAGGATTTATTTATATGGACATTAATGTTTTAAAATTAAAATTACTTTTAAAAGTTTCAAAGTGGTATGAGACACTTTGATTCAAAAATCTATTTTTAAATGGCTTCTTGACAAATAGTGTGACTTTTAAATGGTTTCATGAAAAATGGGGATATTTCTCTAACTAAAAAATCATTTTATATGTTTTCATGAAAAATGGGGATATTTAATTCTAGAATTACATTATCTAAAATAGATAGCCTATATCATCCTATTGAAGACTAAGAATGGTAATATTTGTGTATACACAAACTTGAAAGATCTCACCATCGTTGTTAGAAAGATGATTTCCCAGTTTTGATTTCAAAACATCCAATTGACGATGTGACTGGAAATTAAGACCTCTTTTTCGTGGATGGCCAGGTGGGGAGTAAATAAATATGAAAGTAACCATAAGATAAATAATCCACCAACTTTAGGGCCCACCATGTATTCTAGTATCAGGTATTGCCATATGAGTTGAATAGTATTAGTGGTACATATGAGTGGTCCATTCATCACATCTTCAAACTATTCTTGTGAAGGTTCATTGAATGTTAAATTAATGATCTGGGGGTTTGGTACCGATTGTGTTATGACCATTGGCTAAACATGAGACCATATTAAAAAAATTGTGATAACCCAACCTGAAGATAAACCCCTTAAAATGTGATTTCGGGGTAAATTTTGGAATATTTATCGACTTCATCATACACTCTGAGGATATCGAAGTAGACCCTAAAAATAAAAAGGTAATACTCAATATGTCACCTCACAGTAACCTCAATGAGTTGAGTTGAAAACATGTACACCACACCTATATTAGGATCCTTATATAATGTTCAATGAGAAATCGTTTTCTATTCAAAATATTGATGAATATGGGGTCACATATTAATAGATGAATGAATATCACAAATCACTCAACAACCTCAAAAAATAAGTCTTTCACCCAGCTGTTCTGAAGCCTCATATTTAGGGGAAACAGCTCATTATATACATAACAACCATGGAATGGTAATAAGGTTCTTTCCTTTCACAATATAATGATGTGGGGATTGAAAAAATCTATTATTATATCAGAATAACCCTAATATACAATAAGAATAATTATTTAGATATTGAGATGTTTTTCTTAGAATTATTCTACATAGTTCAGAATCTAAGGAACTACATGCATTAACACAAGGCTTATGTAGTCTCTCATAATACCCTTCTCAAATAAATCATCATCATACCTATATTTAATGAAAAATTTTAATGTTGGTAAGTTGTCCAGTAGTAGTATTAAATTCAGTTTGTACCTCAAAAAGATGTAAAAGGCAAGACTTTTTTAGACTTCCTTTTAGAGAATCCATATATAGAAGAAAAATTATAAAATATCAAATTTATAAATAAATAGATCTTCAATGTTTATGAAGTACCATGATATGGGAGATGAATTTTTATAGTTCATTCAGAAGTCCAATTTGGATGAGAGTAGAGTACCCCAAGTTCCACAAATTTAGCTTAAGAGTAATTCTTATCTCTCCATCAAAGGTGGTATTACCTTACACATTCTTATTTCTAGAAGGATGTAAAAAAGGAGGCAAAATATCAATCCCTCAGCATAGGGATATAATTTTTTCTTCAAATTTCACTAGACCATATAATGGTGAAAGGTGCTTTATATTTTCTAATCAAGTAGATCAATGGTGATTATGCCATCATAAAGAAATGGATAATACCACTACATGACTATATTCAAGTAATAATTAATGAATTACCCTAGAAGATTTAATTGAATCACATTACATTATCACAAAAGTACCATATAAATGAATAGTAAAATGAAGGCATGTATTTGGAACATCTAGATCGAGATTAAATAGACATCATTATTGAGAATCACTGAATGATCTAGCCTTTTCATGTCTTCATGAAATAAATCAATGTTGTTAATCCCATCATCTAACCAACAATAATATGATACATTGTATCATTCCCATTGTGAATTACCTTCAAAATTGAGCTCTCTCATCAGAAAGTGAGAAAAAAGAGAAACTATAGTGGTGAACAACCGAATTTAGTCTTTCTAACTACCCAAATCAAGAAACATTTTCTAAAAACAAGGCTTTATTGAAGTCATTTTTAGTGCCTTGATAGAGAATAGACTGTTACTATAATGAAATAAGTACATATGGGAGCCTGTGGTACCCACCATTTAGTTTTTAGGTATTCCAAATAAATATTAATGCTTGGATACTTTTTTCTCATAAAGAATGTTGGATTGTAAAAAATTCAAAATGATTTTTCATTCTATCAAGGTGCACACAAACTTTATCCATCAAACACCAGTGTTCATACACACAAACAACTACTTATGGTCGCTCAAAATATGGGGAATGTATATTTTGGGATTGAATCCTCTAGATATGTCCAAGAGTTAAAATACATATAGACTACTACCACCATTTTCTCCAAATGAACTGAAGGGATTTATCTCAATGATGTAAGGGCCAAAAGAATTTCTAGCCTTATGAAAAGCGACATCATTACTAGATTTAGTTTCCCTCATACAATACTGAAAGATAATGGTAACAATTTATGTTCTGCTAAGTCAGAGATGCTATATTAAAAGTAGAAAATTAAATCCCATCATTCGTCTCACTATTATATAGATACCAATGAATTTATAGTGGCCTTTAAGAAAAAAACTATCTATCATACTCTAGAAGAGTGTGGATATGGGTTAAAAGTACTTTTCATGAAAATATATTGGGATCCTTGTGGGCCTACCAAACTACCAGTAAGACATCCTTGTAGGTGACCCAATATTCACTAGTATATGTCAAAGAAGTAGTTCTACTGATAGATATATAATTTCCATCTCTACACATTTCCACGTATGATCAACTATCTGCAAACTAATCATCTAAAACAATGACTAGATGAATTTGAGAAACTTGATGATAAAATATTGCATATTTCGAATCCATTGAAGGTCTATCAAAATTGGATAAAACATGATTTTATCAAGAAAGTATGCCATTTCTTATTCCTCTAAGGAGAATTGGTGTTGGCCTTTAGGACTCTAATGATACAAGGGAGGAAGCCTCAAAATATTGATCCAATATGGGAGTGACCTTACACCATCCAATGGTCCACTATAACAGAGATTATTCCCTAATCTTGATGGATGAATAGCTTATTAAGGACCCTAACAGTGAAATATTTCTCAAGAAATACTTAACGTGATAATGAAACAGTCATTCACATTGAAATTAGATAAAGTATATGACACTATCTTTGTTGTTTTGTGATCGTTAACTATATAGAATCATATCCCAATATACACAACCTTAAAATAAACACCATATAGTCTTATCCAAGTAAAATAAAACTATAATATTCCTTTGTCCAAGCTGTAAGACTTTAAAATAAGTATCCTAACATCCAAGTCATAATTTGTTAAATTATATGATGTTTTTTTCCACATGAAGAAAAATAGAACGGTTCATGTATAAATAGGAATATGTAAAACTACAGAACATTTCAATACCATATTGATAAGATAAGGATAATTGGTGATAGTATCCTACCACGCATTTGTTCTTGAACAATGTGTGTCTTGATTCTTGCAATCAAAAGAGATACAGTGACACTAATTTTTTTTAGGTCCAACCACATCAAAAAAATTCCCCCTCCATGTGTATAAATTATACTTTCATAGAAGAGAATTTGGATCCATGTCATTGGATGATAAACTACATGATCCCAATGTTGTTATTGTAAAACGTTAAACATTATATCATCATGGTATAATATAAATGACCATAAAAGGCACAACATATGGAACTAACTATAAAACCTAAAATTAAAAGATTTCATAGACCGATATATAAGACATTAATGTACAAATTCTGGCATCCTTTTCAAAATATGAAAAACAATATGAAAATTTACTTTCCTCATAATTTAAAACTGCTCAGTTCATGTCTTTATTGCACAATGTAAAACTGCGTAAGATTTTAATCTATTCTTTCGTGGATCAATATATTTGATGCCAGTATCTTAAAACACCTTTGTGCCAGATGTAGATGTGGATTCATTACTTCAATGAGAGGATGCATAGAGAAACCCAGATCCCAAATCATGGTTCCATCTACAACATAAAAATGTCCCCCTCCTTGTTTATAAATAATACCTCCACAAGGGATCCTTTTTTACCACATTTTAATATGATAAACTACATGAGAAAACTGCCTTTACCGTATGGAGTTAAACATCATAGTATGATTATCTGTTATGCATGACCTTAAAAGGAACAAAATATGTTCCAATCCATACAACCAATAATAATATGATTTCACAACTCAATATGTAAGAATTTAAACTACATAAACTATCGTTCAAGTCAGAATATATTAAACTGTATGAAAATTTTCCCACTAAAAGAGGTAAAAATCCATGGTTCATGTCATATTTTCAAAACATTAAAATTCAAAACATTTAATTTTGTTCTTGATCTAATCATGAACTTTAGTGATTATCTCCCACCACACCATTATTTATGAACAACGTTTGGATTTATTCCTACTATCACATGATAAGTAGTGATTCCCACGTATCCTTTCCATGTTCTAGCCACAATATAAAAATTTCCCCTCACTGTGTATGGATCAAACCTTTAGAGAAGATATTTTTCATCTATGTAACAGTATGACAAACTGAAATACACAAATTTCATTTCTGCATGATGTTAAACCACAAAACATCATCGTATTTTATGCACTACCTTAACAGAAAAACTATTGGTACAATCCATATGAATAATAAAAAGTCATAGTTTGAGATGCAAGGCTTTAAACTATATAGCCTTATGTCATAGTCATAATATTTTAAACTGTATGAAAAAAATCCTGAAGACATTATCTGAAATTTCATGGATCATTTCCTTATTTCATGATGTAAAATAGTGTAACACTTCAACCGCTTCTTGAGTGGATCATGATTTTCAGTGTTAGTCTCCCACCACACCTGGGTTCAAGAACTATGCATGTCTTAATTCTTTCCATCAAAGGAAACAAAGTGATTCTAAGATATCTATTCATGAGTCAATCCCAAAACATACTAATTCTACCCACCCAACCTATTTATGGATCTGACCTTCATAGAGGATAATTTATATAAGAACTGCATGTGGCTTGATTCTCTCATCATATGGGATACATAGTGATTCATTGAACCAATGTCTTAGGCCCATATAAATTGTGAAAAAAGAACCCTCACATGTAGATATGTAGATATAAATGACGGAGGCCTTATTTCAAGTTTCCTCTTCCAAGAACCTATCATGAAAATAGAAATACCCCTTCCCACATAGGAAAAAAAAACAAACGAAGGGGAATTCACATTCCATGGCCAATACTGATCCAAATGATTCATTTATTCTAAAACATATTGTTTCCAGACATCATACAACATATTTTTGGAAATCATAGATATTCATAAACATTCTATAACCATTGTTTATATAATTTTAGATTCCTTAATAATCCTTTTTACTATAAAACAATGAAACCTAGTTGTTTTTTCATAAGCAACACACTAAAAGGGCCTCTCAGTCAAATTATTCTTTTGTTTGACTATTAATTGATAGGACCACATTGGATATGAATAATTATCATAAAAAAAGGTCCTATCAAGAATAGGTATAATGTTCTTCAATAGAGACCTATTATTTATTTGTAAGCCTCAACGAAACTATTATAGGAACCCGCTTTTCGAAACTTGGTCCACAGTAATCCCTTGATTTTTTCCATACCACTTATTTTGATCTGAGAACCACCAATTTTAATGGATTAAGATTTCATTCCACATAAATGAGGAAAAATAAATAATCATTTTCCCACTCAACCTTACATAATTCATCATTTTAATAATACATGGTTTTAGCTTTATGACATGAAACTACAAGAAACTAGGCATCCTAACCCCATGACATTAAACTGCACATTTGACGTTAATATAAGAACTACATGAGGATTTTCTCTTTCTCATGGGATAAATTGTGATTCCTGAATCCAATGTCTTGGCCCCCACCAAATATATTCATTTTCATGTCAACTCACGTTTTTCCTTACCACATGACATTAAACTGCATGAATGATGTCCTCTATTCAAGACATTAAACTAGCTAGTTGTCCATAATTATGTACATATTGAATCTTATTATAATAAGATATATAGAAACTTAAAGATCCTATTACCTATTCTATTCAACACAAAATCATAATTCATATACCCTTACATTTTATCTCTTTTATGTAGTAGAAAGAACATTTCCATGTTGTTGTTTCTCACATCAAGCATATCTCATATGGGTTGAGGATTTTTGGTAACAGATTTGCCACATTATCATGGAATAATAGTTCTTGTTAAGGGTAACAAAGACCTAGATGTAGGAACTCAAAAGGAACACCAAACATCCTTACCGCATGACATTATAATGCATAGTTGATGTCTATTGCAGGATGTATATTTAAGAACAACATGTGTCATGATTTATTGCATCACAAGATTCGTAGTGACACCTAAATATCAAATATTAAGTCCAGTCATTAAATAAAAAATGTTCTAAAGATATCCTATATATGATTAAGATCTTCTTAAGATAATACAAGATTATTTTCACACCGTTCTTGATCCGTATTAGAAAAAAACCCTTCTTCATTGAAAAATTCATTCAACATTGGGAATCATTCTAATAACTACATATGGATAGATTATCACATTTATGAGATACATATAGACAACTAGATCCTATGTCTTGGGACTAGAAATGTTAAACAATTCCTCTTTAAGTCATATGGTTCAAACCTGTGTAGGGAAACATTTCTTCCCATTCTAACTTTTTTATGTGAAACTATCATTAAATGATTAGGGTCATCATTCCCACCAACAAAATTATGTGTTTAGGGAAATATGAACCTCCATTATATTTCCTCATCCATTAGTAATACAGTTTTGGATTCTATAAAACAAATTTGTATAAATATACTGTAATACACCCCAATTGGATTTGCATAAGTCATCCACCAAAATACCCTATCTGTTAGATGATGAATATGTTTGACTATGTAGTAACATGCCCCAATTGTATTTTCATAAGTCACCCACCAAATAGGGCCTCTCAGAAAAGGAATTTTCATCCTTTGGATAGAAATATACTATCTATATATGCCTTGACAACATTATGATGGAAACCTACTTTTCATGCATTGGCTACGGTCATTCCTTGCATAAGTGTCCCATATATATTTTAGGATTTGGAAACCCACAGATTAAAACTTAAAACTTTCCTACTTTGTGCTTGGAAATTATGGAACATTATTAGATATATTATCAAGAATGGTAAAATAATTAATCTATCTGTCAATGCTTAGTGACATTAAATCTTATCCCTAAAATGACCTTAGTATAATAAGTTGAACATCGGGGTCCATGTTCTGGTTGCATGACATTAAAATAAAAATTGCATCAAACATTGACAGGGAGGAATCTTTCCTCTTAATAATTTCCACCCTATATAATTACACTCCTATACACAAAAACCAAATTTGTTTTTGAAAGGCTTCACATTCATGGCCAACACCATCACATATGGTTCCTCTGTTACTAGATATATTCAATTCACAGAACAACCTCAGTGGTCTTAAAATTTTTAATCTTCACAAACTCTTCTTCCATCAGTATTGGAACTTTAGATTCTTGATCTCTTGTTTGTCGAACTATGTAGTTATACGCCCAGATAAGATATGTACATTTTACCACCAAAATGGCCTATCAACTTGAGTTAATTTATTCCCAGGAGATACCTCTTATATATCCATAGTTTCCAAAGACAACATTGTGTCAGAAACCTCATTGTGAATATTATTTTCAATCATTCCGTATATACATATCTCATATCAATTTTTAGATAATTAAATAAAAAAAACTTGACTAAAAATTTCCCCAATTTAGGTATCATATAAATTTTAGAATGGTAAATGCTACAAATCTCAACTTAGGTCATTACTCCATATTGTCAAAGCTCTTTGACCTAACACACGAGTCACAATAGTCCTGTATTTAAGACATTAAACTACCCAAAAAGAGATGTAGTACTCTTCATGTTGAAAACCCATAATATATAACCCTAGATAAAAGTAAATATCAACTCCCTTGACCATAATTCTACATGGTTTAGAAAAAAATAGATGAATGAAAAAAATACAATTTACATGCAAGGGTGAAAACACATAAAGTGTGGCCTACGAAAAATTGTAGTCCCTCCTGATAAGACACATTTATTTTAACTAAGAAAAAATAAATCACTGTGATGAATAAAAAGACAAAACGTTAATTGGGGATATTATATGACCATAGAAACATTAAAACTACACTATCTACATCAAGATACATAACAAACAATATTTGGGCTCCCACATCCTTATCTTTGATATTGTATTTTCTTAACAAAGTGAAATTTAATAAAATGATTCCTATTTAATTTTATTATTACAATGAGTATAGAAACACAAAAATATATTATCAAGGGAAACAATATATTTTAGATTCATTTTATAATGTATAAGAGCATCCAAACCCTAATGTTCCTATTTCAAATTTTACTTGTAAAATTTAACCTAGACTGTGGTATTTTTGAATATGGCTTGAGCATTCTTCGTAGATTGAAGGAACCAAACCAGTTGTCTGAGTACAGTCTCTTCAGTGTAATGATGTTTCTCCTTTTCCATATCCAGAAATACCATTTCTTATATCAAGGCCCACTTCATGGAATGGTGAATTTTGAAAATCTGTTCATGTATGTTTTTTTGTTTTACTTGAAGGAGTATCTTTTTGAGAGATATCTTGTCTAGAAGGCACTGATACTCCTCCAGAAACATGGCATGGATGAGGTATACCTGAGATATAACCACTCTAATATCTTCAAACTTGTTTTCTTGCTACAACACAACCTTATTATACAATTTATCCTCTTCCCTCTGTAGAATTATTTACTTCAAAACATGATGTATTATGCTATAATCCAGCTCAACAAACCCCAAAAAGAAAAACATGGTTGGGAGTCAGTGTTTTCTTGATGAAAGGTCTTCAAAATGAATCTATAAGCATATCTTCATGATTTCCTTCCAGATGATGTGGCATGTGGTGCATCGAGCCTCCTGTGTCACCAAGTGTAACTCAGAACCATTTTTAATAGAGGAGATGTATTCTAGGATCAATGTACTCAATGATGCACCCTACTCTACTCCTTTAGAAACATAGTCTATTTAACATAAAAGAGTGAGATAAAATAGCATAGAGGCCCCCACCTGATTCTCAAATATTATGTTGATGTCACAAGATAGATGATTGAACCCATCATTAAAATTAATATGGTAATAGAAAATAGGAAATAGAATAAACCAGAGTATTTAACCATACTAATCCATTGGTGGATTAATAGATTGAAGTGATTCCTATCTTGCATATCTGGTATCAATCATTTGGGTAGGAATATTTTAAAAAGGAACATGCTATTGAGTTTTCCTAGTGACAAGGACAAAGGGCCCTTACCGATCTCATACAATGGGGTTCTTAGAATTTAAACCTTCATCGATGGGTGTAGGATAGACTTATATCCCTTGGTCATGAGGTCCCTTGGAATTTTTATATATAGAAAATATGCACAAGATGACCTCTTTGTGAAACATCAAATTTAGAATGGCTGACTGTGTTTGATGTTGGAAGAAAGAGAATACTCATGTCCCTACAATTTCCTATTAAATTCTCAAAACATCTCAAGGAAGCCTGAGATATCAATATATAGAATTAATGTGTCCATTATATCTTGATACATGGTTTTATGTCTCATAGCTTCCTCACCAATAAGGGTGTATGAGACACTGGTATCATTACCCGAATTGTCCCTACTATCAAAATTGGTCACCATTATTTCATAAGTCATGACCCTTTAAATTCATTCAAGATCAACATCAGTACCACTAAATTTCTGTGATATTCTGAGATCCATGTCATTTTATTTTTAGTGGTGATAGGTCCAACAATAGTAATCATAGGGTCCTTTGGTGTACACACAAAATCTGAAATATCATGAGAAGTAGAAGTCAGTAATTACAAAATGAAAAATTATGATAATAAATTGGAATTAATAGGATCCTCCACCCTCAATACAGTGTCAGGAAGAAATGTAGCCTCACCACTTGATCTTTCTTCTACCGAGGGAACAAACTCACCAATAAGAATCTTCACCTCATCTAGGATTTCCTTTAAGTTATCAGGGGTTCATCTCTAAGTCCCATGATAGAAGATATGGGCGTGGACACTATAACCCATGAGAATAATTTAAAACTTCTTCTGATAATATGATGAAGAAACAATGTTAGGTATAATCACCCTGACTAATGATTCCCTATTCCATACACTTCACTCTCCATAATTCTTTCACTTTTGATGGAGGGAGATTGCAATTTTCTTATGAAAATATAGGTTTTTTAGGTGGAAATCAAGAGAACTATATCTCTATATCCTTATCCATCATCCTCTAGCCTGAGGATAACACCCCTAATTCAATGTATAATTTCTCAACCCCAATAGATGATCCTATCAGGCCACATTTAGGTGAAGGTACCTCAGTTAATTCTCTCTCAACCTACTACTAATATTGGTCTCCCATTTCTCAGTAATGATCCTTAATTAAAAAATAGTTACAAGATGAACAAGGAAATAAATATAATTGAAAACATACATCCTCAGGATCTATGAAGTCATCTCATCCATCAAAAGATGGCTAATTGACTCATTTAGTAGCCCCACATTCTAGCATTTCATTTATGGTTGTTTTAGATGGGATATTATTATCAATGGATTAAAGAAGCATCAATAGCTCCAAAATATTTATTCCAACAAAAATATTATCAACATGAAAGTTAATTGGGACTAGAACATACCAAATATGATGGATTTTCAACCCGGTGCAAAGAAGTGACCACATGTACTTAGCATGAGAATGAATGTCCTTCCAAAAGATGACTGGATCTTGTAGCATGAAATACAGGGATATTATGATTTGCTGTGAAGAAAAAACTAACAGTCCTTAATTTAAAAATTTTCCCAACTCTCTATATTAGGGTCTAAGGGTGGAAAAATGGATATCGTATTTCCTCTTGACAATGGTAGATGGAACCTCTAGACACAATCTCCACTAGGGTATACATTTTGACCTTAATTCGTGGCTTATAGTGTGCAGAAGGTTATTTGGGTGAGCTCCAAACATCATCACTATTACTCTATCAGATACGTGGAGCCTTTATATAATGATTAACCCATCCCTATGTAATTACAAACATGACTTGGGGAACTCACTTTTTTAATAACACATGGTAATATGATGAAGTTCAAGATTTAGCATAGTAGGAGGTCAACTCACTTTATATAATTACTAGATGGATATTTAATAATTCTTGAGTCAACTTCACAACTGAAAGTGTACATAGTGGTTAGCCGCAACTGGGTTCTTATAATAAATAATTTGAATAGAAAAGTATATAATTGTTTTCTTCAAGAACAAAAATGTTAGAGAAAATATATATGAAGCACATTCCTCACATATAACCTCTCCATTGAATTGGGTTTCTAGAATAGAAAATCTGAAAGAGATTAACTTTTATCTAAATTCATCACTAGAATTCCATCATCAGTTAATTTCGTAGTGGGAGGATCCCCATAAATAAATTAATTTAATTACCTGAGAAGATTCAGTATCGTTAGGGCTTCTACAAGCATTAAGGATAGGGTCTAGATGCTAGAAATGTCTTGAAAAAATAGTTGGAATCGGGCCATAAGAATTTTAATTCCACTCAACATGGAATAAGATGTAAAATTATCCACAATCCATCCTACAAATAAATAAAAAGGGAATGTAATAGTGAAAATGTACTTTTTTTGTGAACATGAATCATAAATTGATGGATCATTTCTAGGATAGGGTATTGAAAACCTATATGCTTTCCCCATGCCAGCTTGGCTACTATAAAAAATTTCGTCATCCTCTCACCTCCATCTAAGTCATAGAATAGTATCATTTAAATTCTTATCCACATTTCTATGAAACCTATGAGACACATCTTGGATGGAATATTCACTAGTGCAAAAATACAATTTAACATTATTTTTTTTATTTTTAACATCGGTTTTTAATAGATGTATATAAAGGTGACGTAAAAAATTTGATTTTGGAATCTGTTATTAGAAAACTGATGCCAAAAAGTATTTTCATTAAGGTTTTCAGCATCATTTTTATCTAAAAGCGATGTCAAAACCTAGTTGAAATTGAGGTTTCAACATTGGTTTTTGTAAAACTGACACTGAAGTTCAATTTTGACGGGGTTTTAGCATCATTATTTTTCTATAACCGATTCCAAACCCCAATTTTTTTTAAAAAAAATTCTCCTTCAGTTTTAAAGATAACCTCCACTATAAATTATTTTTTTTGAAAAATCATAAAATTACACTTCTAAATATATCAAAATCCCTATAAAAACAATATACAACAATATTCAAACAGTATTATGTTTCAAAAAAATCCTATAACATAAATATAAAAAGTATAAACAATACAAAACTGACGTTGAAATATATTTATGATCCATTGACTGTGTCATTTAATATACTAACATGCTTGTGATTTTCTTAGACTACAGAGGCACATCTATTTGTGATTGGAAAATGACGTGGGGGTGGGTACCGTCATTTGATTATAATTCTCACATGTGTTAGGTGTGGTATGTTGGAGTCAATGTTAAAATATACAACTTGTTGATAGGATATTTTAGAATGTTTGTTGAAAAAATATTGAACAATGTCCCAACACATTTAAAATAATATATAAACTAATAATTGAAGCAAATAAATAAAAAATTAAATGATAAATAATTTATCTAAAAAATTAAATTTTTTTTATGTTTAACCCGAATAGAGATCCTCAATCCAATCTTTGTCTGTATAATGACTTGGGAAAACAAACACTGCAAAATCTATACCAAAATTGTTGATACAAACGAAATATAATGATAAACAACAACTAAAATCAAAACACAATTAAAAATCAAGAAAAAGAGGGTTTTTATGAAAAAATAAGCTGTTGAATATAAATCAAGGGAGGATAAAGAATAATGCAAACCACAAAATGTGAAAATAAAAGAAAACTATTAACAATGGCCATCGAGGATAAAAAATATGGCTTTGAAGTCACCACGAGTCGAGAGTATCTCCATGTGTTTAAATTTCAAAGATCCAAGAAAAATGAGGGTTTTGCGATCCCGACATTTTTTAAAGGAATTTCGGCGTCAGTTTTAGTAAAAACCCACCCCGAAAGTCTTTGTTTGTTTTGATTTCAACGTTAGTTTTTGGGAAAACGGATGCCTAATGTTAATCATATGGTATTGGTTTTCTCTAAAACCGATGAAAAAAGATTTTTTTTTTATTTTTGGTATCAGTTTTTTCTAAAACCGATGCCAATTTTTTTTTATTATTTTTCACATCGGTTTTAACAAAAATAGATATGAACAATCATCAATAAATGGCTTTTTGGGTCACTTTTTCTGAATAATGACGCCACTAATTTTCTGCTCATACTATTGGCGTCGGTTTATAAAAAACCGACATTATTATGTTGACTTTAAATCCTGCATTTACACTAGTTACTGGACTTGGTTGTGTACCCCCATTGGATTTAATCGCTTTGCTATAATGTAGGTTACAATTCACTCATAATTTCATGCATCCCAGTTGTTGAGAATTATATAGGATAAATTCACATGAGGCCTCCACCTTTTATTCTAGTAAATAACCCATACAAGATGTATAATGAAGCCCCCCTAGGTGAGGGTCTTTATTCATGATATCCTATGATATCTTCAATATCTCATAGGATAAAACATGTGTAATTTCTGTATATTCCAAGGTAGCCTTTTATGGAATATATTCATCAAACCTATCATCAAGGATTGGAGCTCCATAGATCTTGTAGATTTTACATCTATTAATTATAAATTATCCATGTGTCTGATGAGAGGAATTGGCATGTGGGGTATATAGGCTAAATTGTTTTCGAATTATATCAATAATATTTTATATTTACATCCAGGACACCTAGAATTCCAAATAATATTCCAACCTCCTTCATCCTAGTCATAAAATTGGCATACATCTAGCATACTCTGTATTCCCACATCTATTCGGGTCTGAAACCCCCTCCTGGGAAAAGGTCCCAATATTCCATCCATCCCTTTATTAATATATATTGGAATAAACAAATATAGATGAGTAGCAATTCATATTTATCTCTGGGGTGTGATGTTTCAAATTTAGGGAATAACTAACTTGATGCATGACACATGTCTTAGATGATGTAAATTCGTTGATGTTCATTCCCTAGGACGAGATTCTAGAAGTGGAAAAGTTTGTGTACTCTTGGAACCTGGAAAGTAGAACATAGTATATTTGGGATTAAAATATCCTTTAAATGTATCGGGTCATAGAGTGATAGGTAGTTACTTTTTGGTTATTCATGATGATGCTTCTCTTATGGTTCATCAACCCCAGAAGAGTAGTGTCACATATGGGGTAATAATCATGCCCAAAAATATCATTCATGTCCTTGATATGATTTCTAAATTGACCATCTCAAACTTTAAGCTTTTGATAATCCATTTTTAACCTTCATGTAAGTAGTGGGATTTCATTAACAATTGTTTCTTATGAAAAAAATTAAGAAAAATATATTTTTGAAAGGGCATGGGATAATGAATGTCACTTGCTTAGGTGATGTCACGTAGGTCACTCACTAAGATGACCTCGTGCAGGAACTCTTCTATGTTCATGTGTCACACTAATATTAGCATAATGAGATCGTGTGAACAAATCTTTAAAAAAATAGGATACAATGAGAGTATCACTAGCAGAATGACAAAAACCAAGAGAAACAAAATGGAAGAACCACTGAGGAAATCCGCTCTATTTATAGACACATGGAACTCTGTATGAGATTCGCTCGAAAACCCCTACGCAGTCGACCTTCACGATCAAACAGCACAACATACCCGATAAACATTCAATATCACTACTACCTTGTGTGGTATTAAAATATATATTTTTGTCGATCCTTATTCATAAAGGTGAAAATAAACACAAAAGAAAATTAATGAAGGATCTATCAACATCCTTTTCCTCTACCATAAGATAATACCCTCTTATTCTAATTAAATCTGATCCTAAGGGAGGGATTTTTTCGACACCATTTTTGTCATGAGAATGGGAAGATCCAAAGGAAATACTTCAGGTAATAGAGAAGTGAATAATTCTGAAGTGCCCAGATCAGTGTGATCACTGAGAGGGGGAGGGGGTGAATCAGTGATCCTTTAAAACTTTTTACCAATTGATTCCTTATCAATTAAACCTCTATGGCTGGTTAAAGCCTCGATCCACTCTTCTTGTATCTCTCAACCTTTCCCGGATTATGCAGTAATGAAAAGGCACAAGACACAAGGATTTACAAGGTTCGGCACCAAAGGCCTACATCCTTGCCATGCTCTCCCAGCATGGATTCTCCCATTATAATCGGTTAGTATTACAATGGTCGATACAGAGTCCCACTGTATCTCTCCTGAGTCCCACAGGAGGGTCTTTATACTGCGTCCCACAGTGTTACCAGAGTCCCACTGGCCTGCTCCAGAATCCCACTGAAGACTTCTTCCACCCTGAGTCTCACAGGGGGCTTCTCCTGGCTCCTCGAGTCGCACGAGTAGCTCTTCTTCTCTTTAAGCTTCTTCATGTATCTTCAGCAGTCTGGGATAAAGACTGCTGGCCTTGCTCTGTACCTCTGATCACTTGAGTTGATCAGGTCTTCTCGTCTTGCTCAGGCTTTATCACCTTCTTCTAAGGATGACCTGGCTTCTCTCCAGCTACTGAATACTCAGACAATTGATATCTTTAACTTATGTCTGGTCCAGTCTCAGTTCACATCAACTTCATGCACTGAGTGCATGGCATCTCTGCATCCTCATGCACTGATTGCATGGCCTTCTCAAATTCTTCAAGATCTTCTGGTCTTGGACAACTCAGATGCACACAGCCTGATTTAGCTTTGTTCACGTGTGCACGTGCATGCATGCAAGCATGCACTCCCCTTCTTCTACTCTTGGTGCAATAAACCCACAAAGGGTGTAGTATCTTTAAGCACACACCACCTTCTCACTGCTTCACACACTTTATTCTCTTTTGATTACACACATAAATGTGTGTTATACACTAGTGTGGATATCTTCTCTTCTTCTTAGTGTGTACACACTTTGGTTTGCGCACACACTAAGGTTCGGCCACTTCTTTTAATTTTCACACACACACAACATAGGTTGAGTTGTGGTCTTCACTTGTTGCACACACATGACTTGGCCTTCACTTCTTCTTGCACATACCAAAGGCTACGGCCTCTTTGCTCTTTGTGTACTCTTCCACTTTGCACACACACTTTGTTTTTCTCTTTTAATCTTCAAGAGTGCACAACCAACCCGTAGGGTCTTCCTCACTTGGCAGACACACAAGGTGTGGTCTCGGGTTCTCCTTGCACACACAAGAGGCAAAGCCTCGGCCTTCTTTGGCACACACACAAAGTGTGGTCTTCCACTTCACTTGGCACACAAGGCACTAAGGCTCGGGTCTTCTTCTCCACTTGGAACACACACACTGCCTTCTTCTGTTTTTACACACACAGCCCGAACACCAACCAACTGAAGGCATGCAAGGTGCAGCTAGCTACTACCTAGGGTCGCGTAGGTCCTCAGGTGCAAGGCTCCACGGGCGCGCAACCCTTCGAACGCGCAAACTCCTCTTTCCGCGGGGCGCGCAAGTGCTGCACCCGCGGGCACTTCCTCTTGCCGCACAAGGGTGCGGGCAGAGAGGGAACAAGCCTCGGGCGCGCAGAGTGTTGCGGCCACGAGGTCTTCCTGCCGCGCAAAGGATTAGCGCGCAGGGGACTTCAGCCGCGCAAATCTTTGCGCGGAGGCTTCTTCTTCACGAGGTAGAGGCACACACGGGACTCCAAGTTTTCAACAAAGGATCAGCAAGATTCTCTGTTCTTCGGGCTCTCCTTTTATCGGCAGAGGAATCCTCAAAACATCTGCGGGATTTAAATCTTGATCCACCGAGATTTTCGGTTCTTTGAAAATCTTTCCAAATCTTTATTTTTATTCTCGGTTTCACGCGGGCTCATTTATTTTTTGTTCCTCTACGTGCATGCGACTCAGAACGCATGAACGGCCTTCGGTTTAGGTCCAAACCATGAAAACCACCAACCACGTGGCCTCGGCAGCTTTGCTTGCCTCGACCGAACATCGAAAATCTTCATTTGTTGCATGCAGGCTCATTTTAAACCATGGACGAGTTCCATAGGGCCAGACGATCTCAATGGACCCTTCAGCTTGATCAGAGGTGGCCGGGAGCTCGAAAACCATCGTCGGGATGCCTCTGGTTCAGCGGCTGCTCGCGGGAGGGCTCTGCATGGACGAAGGTGGGAGACGATGTCGGGGCCGTCAGATCAGATCTTCAACGGCCTGGATCAGATCGCCTCGCCGCGGGATTAGATGAGCGGCTCGGATCGGGCGCGCGATGAGATGGACGGCCAGAATTCACTCCCGGTGAATTTTTCCGCGTCCCACATCGAAACGGGGCGCGGTTTTTCTGCGGTTTATCAATATGCCGCTCCCCCAACCCCTTCAATTGAATCTTCTCCCTCCACGGTGCCGCCCCGCACCGTGTTCTCCCTGCGGGCGCGCTCTGCGCCCACTCTGCTCCCTGCGGGCGCGCTCCCAGCGCCCACTATGCACACACGGGCGCGCTATGCGCCCACCATGCGCTCCTCCGGGCGTGCCCCAGCACCTCTGCGGTGTCTTGGGTGCGTCCTACCGCCCTGGGCTCGCCCCACGGGTTCCCCCTTGGGTGTGGCGCCTTAGGCCCACATGTGCCTTGTGGTTGAACCCTCAAGGTGTCCACGGGCCGGCCAATTTTTTGGCTAAGGACAGAATAAACACTTTGTTAAAAAACAAAGTATCCCATATGTAAAATGCCAACCCAAGTTCTTCCAAGCCAAATGCCACTTCAAATTATTCTTCTCCATTTCTCCCATTTCTTCATTTCTTCTTCATAAGAATTCTTCCAATCTCCTCAACATATATTCATTACTTAGGAGGGAAATATCAAGGATCTTCATCAACCGAACTCCTGGATCACATAACATCTTCAATGGGCTTCGTTGATCAAATCAGAGATCAATTGGATCTTCTTTTGATTCTCATGCACTAAGTGATAGTGCATGGACTTTATTAATGCACATCATCCACTTAGTAGTTGTGGATGGATCTTCTTCAACTCCTCATGCATTGTCACTACAATGCATGGTCTTCTAATCATGTTGTGACATTGTATCATCTTGATACAAGTTCTTGGAACTTTAAGATCAGCTCAACAATCGTCAGATATGCATGGAGAATGTTTCAACCACAATTTCCAATACCACTTAGTGAATCTCCTAAGTGACATGCATCTTAGTACCATGGCCATTCTCCTTCAACACCAACACCATCACAACCTTTGTCATTCACCTCTTGACATTCCTTGACTTCCATTCATTCCAAGACAACTTCATGCCTCATTGACAACAAATGCAACACAGTGCACTTCAATCTCCCCCTTTGTATTTGTTGTCAATACACCACTTCAGCACATATGAATGGGTAAATATGTGTGCCAATATTTTCTCCCCCTTATTGGCAAACAAATGCAAAGGTGTGGTGTGGTTCACTTTCAAAAATATCTTCCTCCCTTTGAATAGCATCTTCTTGAAAATCACTAAGAGAGGGATGATGCCACATGTTCTTCTTTAGTAAAGAACCTTTAGTAAATCAACTCTAAGTCTACTTGGGCTAACCCGGTGTAGAAAACAAGAGTGATATGACCAAGGAATTCAAAGCTGTCCATAATTCTCTACACATGTGAGATCATGCTTAGGGGTTTGAAATTTTTCAGATATTCAATGAATTGCGGAATCCTTCACATACTTCACAAAACACATTAGAAAGTTCAGTGAAAAGATAAAGCTCCCCCTTTCATCTACTTTCTCAAGATGATATTAATTTCAGAACATCATCTTCTCCAGATTGGCTCCCCCTCAAGGGGTGCACTCCATTCTGTCCAAACCATCCTCCAGTTGAGAATGATCATCATCTTCAATTCCCTGCAATGTTAGCACATGTAAATACCAGTGATTAGGGAATAAGATGGAACCTCCTTGGTTCATCAATTTGAACAACAAGGTTGAGAAGATTCTCTCAACCGAGATGTCCCATTTTCACCAGTCTTCACACTTGCACATTTGATCTTCATTGATGATTGTGCTGGTGTGGTTCTCAAAACATCTTCATGTGAAACCTTCTTCTTCCCTTTTGCTTTAGCAATTGCCAGAGCTTCATCTTCAACTCTTTGTAGTTCTCTGGCATGTTGCAACTGATGTGGCCATATGACAAGTAAATCATTTGGAAGTGTGGCCTCAGTTTTGGAAGTTCCACATGGTTCTTTGGATGCTGCTAAGCTACCTCTCTTAGGCAACTTATTTTCAATCAATCCCTTCTTCTTCTGGATTGATTGTCTTTTGGAGTTCAGTCTGCTTCTATTTAGTTTCATGGCTTCTTTACAAAGGTCCATGATGTGTCCTTTCTTTCCATATTAGAAGCATGTTTTCTTGGTGGTCCTTCTGGATGCATCACCCTTCTTGGATTTCAATTCCAAGGACTTCTCTTCATTCTTCAAACTCTTCTTGGGAGCTTTTTCTACTTTCTTCTTGCTTCCCAAGGAATCTTTTTGAGCCAGGTTCTGTGATCTTTTCTTCTTTTGAGCTCTGGATACAGTTGGAGATTGACATGTATCATTTTGACCACTTTTGCAAACATCCCAGATGTTGTCAAGCAATCCAAATCTGTTAGCAGTAAACAGATGTCTCTGGACCTGTGGATGCTGCTTCTTTTCTTCTGGCTTGCTCCCCCTAGGCATGGGCTTCCTCTGTGCTTTGGCATTCAGTGGATTGTACCAACAATCCTTTGCACAATGCCCATACTTGTTACAACACCAACATTGACCCACAAATCTTGACCTCTTGTGTACTTCTGATTGCTGGGTACTTTTCTTGACAAGTTGTGTTGTTTCAGGAGAGCTCTCTTTCTTTATTGTGTTCATCCATACTTGTTTGGAATTATTCTTCCATCCTGCACTTTTTGTGGAGACACAATTAGAAGCATCAGTACAAGATGGTATGGATGGTACCTTCTTTCTAGAAGATGTTTCACTTTTATTAGAGGATGTCTTTCTCTCAGAATCATCCTGCTCAAAGCTCACTTGAGTGGCAACATTTCTTCTTTTAGCTGACTGGGAAGATTCAGCTTTGGGTGATTGCAGATTCTTCAATATCACCTCTAATTCAAAGCATTTCATGTTGAGGGAGTTCTTCTCATCCTCAATAGTTCTTAGCTTTCCTTCCCAATTCTCCACCAGTTGTTTCATATGGTCTTCATGCACCTTCATTAATTCTTGCAATGAATTGTCCAGCTCCTTCACCAATTTGACTTTTTCTTCGAGTTGAGCATCTCTGACATTCATTGACACTTTGTGCCTCTTTTCCAGTGCATGGAAAACATCTTTGACCATTATTTTAAAGAAATCTTTCTCAGAAAGGCTTCTGTGCAATTCTTCAGTAGTGTCTTCATATCTTTCATTGCAAAGGGAAACAGTTTCATCTTTAGCCTTTACCAGCTTTCTGAGAGTGTTGGTTATGCCAACCCTTTTAGCCAATTGGACTTCCAGAGAATTGGCTTCATCTTCTAGCTGTAATTTTTCTTCTTGAAGATCAAGGAGGCCTGCAGCTATACACATTGCCACTTTCTTGGGGACTGTCTTCTGAAGATATTTGATTGCATTTAGAAGATCATTGTTTCTTCCATCATCATCACAGCTAGAGCAGGCTTCATCAGAAGAATGATAAAAGGAATTGTCATCTGATGTGACTTTCACATTTCTTTCCATAGAAGGAGTTTCTCTGATTGCAACAACCTTCTTCCTCATCTTCTTTGCCTGTTTCTTCATTCTGTTTTTCAGAGTCTTGGCAGATATCTCCATTTGAGGCTGTTCTTTCATTTCCTCAAATATGCACTCCATATAGACTCTCTTGGATCTTTTAGAGGTAACCTTCCCTATGATACCAATTGAAGTGCCCAGATCAGTGTGATCACTGAGAGGGGGAGGGGGTGAATCAGTGATCCTTTAAACCTTTTTACTAATTGATTCCTTATCAATTAAACCTCTATGGCTGGTTAAAGCCTCGATCCACTCTTCTTGTATCTCTCAACCTTTCCCGGATTATGCAGTAATGAAAAGGCACAGGACACAAGGATTTACAAGGTTCGGCACCAAAGGCCTACATCCTTGCCATGCTCTCCCAGCATATATTCTCCCATTATAATCGGTTAGTATTACAATGGTCGATACAGAGTCCCACTGTATCTCTCCTGAGTCCCACAGGAGGGTCAATATACTGCGTCCCACAGTGTTACCAGAGTCCCACTGGCCTGCTCCAGAATCCCACTGAAGACTTCTTCCACCCTGAGTCTCACAGGGGGCTTCTCCTGGCTCCTCGAGTCGCATGAGTAGCTCTTCTTCTCTTTAAGCTTCTTCAAGTATCTTCAGCGGTCTGGGATAAAGACTGCTGGCCTTGCTCTGTACCTCTGATCACTTGAGTTGATCAGGTCTTCTCGTCTTGCTCAGGCTTTATCACCTTCTTCTAAGGATGACCTGGCTTCTCTCCAGCTACTGAATACTCAGACAATTGATATCTTTAACTTCAGTCTGGTCCAGTCTCAGTTTACATCAACTTCATGCACTGAGTGCATGGCATCTCTGCATCCTCATGCACTGATTGCATGGCCTTCTCAAATTCTTCAAGATCTTCTGGTCTTGGACAACTCAGATGCACACAGCCTGATTTAGCTTTGTTCACGTGTGCACGTGCATGCATGCAAGCATGCATTACCCTTCTTCTACTCTTGGTGCAATAAACCCACAAAGGGTGTAGTATATTTAAGCACACACCACCTTCTCACTTCTTCACACACTTTATTCTCTTTTGATTACACACATAAATGTGTGTTATACACTAGTGTGGATATCTTCTCTTCTTCTTAGTGTGTACACACTTTGGTTTGCACACACACTAAGGTTCGACCACTTCTTTTAATTTGCACACACACACAACATAGGTTGAGTTGTGGTCTTCACTTGTTGCACACACATGACTTGGCCTTCACTTCTTCTTGCACATACCAAAGGCTACGACCTCTTTGCTCTTTGTGTACTCTTCCACTTTGCACACACACTTTGTTTTTCTCTTTTAATCTTCAAGAGTGCACAACCAACCCGTAGGGTCTTCCTCACTTGGCACACACACAAGGTGTGGTCTCGGGTTCTCCTTGCACACACAAGAGGCAAAGCCTCGGCCTTCTTTGGCACACACACAAAGTGTGGTCTTCCACTTCACTTGGCACACAAGGCACTAAGGCTCGGGTCTTCTTCTCCACTTGGCACACACACACTGCCTTCTTCTGTTTTTACACACACAGCCCGAACACCAACCAACTGAAGTCATGCAAGGTGCAGCTGGCTACTGCCTTGGGTTGCGTAGGTCCTCAGGTGCAAGGCTCCACGGGCGCGCAACCCTTCGAACGGGCAAACTCCTCTTGCCGCAGGGCGCGCAAGTGCTGCACCCGCGGGCACTTCCTCTTGCCGCAAAACGGTGCGGGCAGAGAGGGAACAATCCTCGGGCGCGCAGAGTGTTGCGGCCACGAGGTCTTCCTGCCGCGCAAAGGATTAGCGCGCAGGGGACTTCAGCCGCGCAAATCTTTGCGCGACAGCTTCTTCTTCGCGAGGCAGAGGCACACGTGGGACTCCAAGTTTTCAACAAAGGATCAGCAAGCTTCTCTGTTCTTCGGGCTCTCCTTTTATAGGCAGAGGAATCCTCAAAACATCCGCGGGATTTAAATCTTGAACCACCGAGATTTTTGGTTCTTTGAAAATCTTTCCAAATCTTTATTTTTAGTCTCGGTTTCACGCGGGCTCATTTATTTTTTGTTCCTCTACGTGCATGCGACTCAGAACGCATGCACGGCCTTCGGTTTAGGTCCAAACCATGCAAACCACCAACCACGTGGCCTCGGCAGCTTTGCTTGCCTCGGCCGAACATCGAAAATCTTCATTTGTTGCATGCAGGCTCATTTTAAACCATGGACGAGTTCCATAGGGCCAGACGATCTCAATGGACCCTTCAGCTTGATCAGAGGTGGCCGGGAGCTCGAAAACCATCGTCGGGATGCCTCTGGTTCAGCGGCTGCTCGCGGGAGGGCTCTGCATGGCCGAAGGTGGGAGACGATGTCGGGGCCGTCGGATCAGATCTTCAACGGCCTGGATCAGATCGCCTCGCCGCGGGATTAGATGAGCGGCTCGGATCGGGCACGCGATGAGATGGACGGCCAGAATTCACTCCCGGTGAATTTTTCCGCGTCCCACATCGAAACGGGGCGCGGTTTTTCCGCGGTTTATCAATATGCCGCTCCCCCAGCCCCTTCAATTGAATCTTCTCCCTCCACGGTGCCGCCCCGCACCGTGTTCTCCCTGCGGGCGCGCTCTGCGCCCGCTCTTCTCCCTGCGGGCGCGCTCCCAGCGCCCACTATGCACACACGGGCGCGCTATGTGCCCACCATGCGCTCCTCCGGGCGTGCCCCAGCACCTCTGCGGTGTCTTGGGTGCGTCCTGCCGCCCTGGGCTCGCCCCATGGGTTCCCCCATGGGCGTGGTGCCTTAGGCCCACATGTGCCTTGGGGTTGAACCCTCAAGGTGTCCACGGGCCGGCCAATTTTTTGGGTAAGGACAGAATAAACACTTTGTTAAAAAACAAAGTATCCCATATGTAAAATGCCAACCCAAGTTCTTCCAAGCCAAATGCCACTTCAAATTATTCTTCTCCATTTCTCCCATTTCTTCATTTCTCCTTCATAAGAATTCTTCCAATCTCCTCAACATATATTCATTACTTAGGAGGGAAATCTCAAGGATCTTCATCAACCGAACTCCTGAATCACATAACATCTTCAATGGGCTTCGTTGATCAAATCATAGATCAATTGGATCTTCTTCTGATTCTCATGCACTAAGTGATAGTGCATGGACTTTATTAATGCACATCATCCACTTAGTAGTTGTGGATGGATCTTCTTCAACTCCTCATGCATTGTCACTACAATGCATGGTCTTCTAATCATGTTGTGACATTGTATCATCTTGATACAAGTTCTTGGAACTTTAAGATCAGCTCAACAATCGTCAGATATGCATGGAGAATGTCTCAACCACAATTTCCAATACCACTTAGTGAATCTCCTAAGTGACATGCATCTTAGTACCATGGCCATTCTCCTTCACCACCAACACCATCACAACCTTTGTCATTCACCTCTTGACATTCCTTGACTTCCATTCATTCCAAGACAACTTCATGCCTCATTGACAACAAATGCAACACAGTGCACTTCAAATTCAAAGGTTCACTCACTTCAATAAAGGAATATCTCACACGGGCTAAGTCATCATCACCGTTCAGGTAACACGTACAGTAAAAGAGGTTTAACATTCATTGATATTAAATCGTTTTAGAAGAATATTCATAAAATTAAAAAATTATGTGCCCAAGAACATAATAGTTTAGTGTCTCACTAAAAAAAACTGAACTGATTATAGGGGGTTATTTTTTTGTTTATAATGGATTATAACCCCCGTCAAAAACATTAGTAGTGCTTATGAAAAACCACTGCTAATATACTCACCTAATATTGTTAGAGGTATTTTTGAAGAACTGTTGGTAATTTAATCAAAAAGTTAGAATTGGTTATATTAGAGGGGGTGAACCCCCCTAATTTCATTATATAATCTCATATTATAGGGGGGAGGGGAATTTACCCCACTAAAATATACTTACCAAAATGTACTAACAATGATATGGTCTTGCCCCTCCCTCCCAACCCTCATGTCCTTCATTCCCAATGTCACACTCCCATCCATGGTAGAATGTAAACCTGTTGGGTTTTGAACTGCTGAATAATATCATATATAGCACTCCCCTTTACCACTGTGGCCAAAAAAGTTTAGTATATTATTTCCACATTATTATATTTATAAATATTATGGGGGTGATTCAAATATTTATTATTTGAAAAAATATTGAAAACAATATAAATATTTATATATGATTTATTTTTGTGTAATCTTTATATATTGTATATTTTTCATATAATATATATATATAATGTATTTGTGTATAATATATGATCAATATATTTTTCTATAATATATATATATATATAATATTTTATACAAAAATATTAGATAATATATAAATTTTTTGTATAATATATATATAATCTCTTTGTATATGTACCATATATGAAAATTAATATATATATATATATATCCAATTACATTTATATTTTTGTGTGTGTATTAATGTATTGATATAATATTTATAGATATAATATAATTATATTATATATATTTATATAGTCATTTTTAAATATTTGTATATATGTACATGTGTTTAAAATAATATTAATAATTATGATTATTTTTATTACAAATATTTTTTTAAGTATAAATACTCCATGTTGGTTTTATAAATAATATTCATTTATATATTTTATGATTTATATTATACTTATATTATATTAAAGGGGGTTTATAAACCCCCTCAAATATGTTACATTAGAGGGGGTTTTGGACCCCCACTATTTTCTTTAAAAATCTATTATATATATCTCTATCGAGAAGAATAATACACATATATATAGCTCTTCTAAAATCCAACCGGATATATAGCGCTACTAATTATTAAATTAGCGGGAAATTTTTACATAATTTCCTCTAAAATCAAACTAAATACTGAAAAAATAATTTTAAAAAATATGTTGGGGTTTTTGAATGCCCTAAAAATTTGATGAATAGAGGGGTTGTGTATAACCCCCTCAAAAATTAATTTAGTGGGGGTTGTTAACATCCCCCTCTAAAAAATCACTGCTAATTTTCCATTTGTTTAGTGTCTTTGGAAACATTGAACACAATATGAAAATTTGGTTAATGATCTTCATCAAATCCCTTAAAAATATTACACTTTAGTACCCCTATATAAAACCTTTATTTATAAACTAGGGAAGGGAAAAATTAGAAAGGGTGAGGTCATATTATCAATAAGGGTAAATAAAGAAGATACGTAAGCACACCATAATAATAAGGGTATGAGAATAATAGAATAATATTAGAAAATACTCCTTACATATCAAATAACATAAACATGAATAATGGAATAAATGTTGGATGTTAATAAGGCATTATAAATATGGGTTATAAATCAGAATAAATCAATAATGAGAAATAAGTTCATGTCATATAAGTGTGGCACCATCATAAATTAAGAAAACCATTTCATATGTCAAGGTTAACTATAAAGACCATCAATATTGTGGATCAGGGAACACCTATTTCCCATAGTGGATTAGGACGAACATGTTACCCATTATGGATTAGGACACACATATTTCCCATTGTGGATAAGGAAACACCTATTTCACATTGTGGACTCGGACACACTAGTTCCCCACTATTGATGAAGCCAATAAACTTATTTTGTATACTTAACTCATGAGGTAAAAATCTTTACAAAATTAATTGGAGGGAGATATGAGTCCCACCCTTCATATAATGAAATCAAAAAAATTGGTTAAAAAGTTTAATAAAACATTCATTATAAAAACAACATAGAAAGAGATGGGTTTCATGAATATCATATCAGATCCCATGAAATTGAATGTGAATCATTAATGTTTCATTATATTATAACATTTAGAAAAGGGATAGGTATCAAAATTATTTTTTAATAGGATTACCCATTAATGAAATTGGGTTTTATAAGAGTTTTATTATGGTATAAACCGAGGATGAAAAATAGGTTTCATAAACACATTGTTATCTAAAATATAAAACATTCAAAAAAATAATAAAAATGGTGTTTTTGGATAATATCCTCAATAAATATTAAAAAATATAAAATAATGTAATATTATATGGAGAAGGATTCAATAACACCACTTGGATAATTTCTTGAAAAAAATAACCTTTCATTAAAAATCATCTTTTTAAGACATATGACATTTTCAAAACCCTTTTCTTTGAAAAAACATTTGAAAATCATAAACACAGATCTAAAAATAATTTAATATATACATTTAGTAAAATATTCTTATTTTGTTTAAAAAACTATTTTTAGGGCATTAAATATTTTAAAAACATTTACTTTTAAATTATCTTTAAAAACTTATACAATAAGATTTGAAATTATTGAAATCACTTTCACTAAAATAACCATTTGAAAAATTATATAAGAATATTTTAAAATCAATTAAATCAATTTTTCAACATCAAACATAATTTAATTTACTTTTTCGTTAAAATTCGCTTATCATATCACTTAAATAATATTTGGATTTTTTTGATAACATGGATTTTTTATAAAACATATTTCCGATTGAAGAGAGAAATAAGGTCATATTTTCTTAGAAAGACATTATTAATTATATGAAGTACCAAAGGATGAGAAAATGGTAAAAATATTATGATTTAATGAAAAAACTAAGTAGAAGAAAATTTATGTGAATTATTGATAGATATATCAAAAAAAATATTAGATGCATAATCATAAACAATCCCAATAAACAATTAGACTATAGAAAAATGATCCTACCACTTTGGTTACATTGAATCAAAATGACTATGAAAGGGTAAAAATACATGAACCCAAATAATCATATAATTTATTATATTATTGTTATATAATGTAAAATGGATGTATATACACCTTGTAAAAAAATACAGGTGTATTATAAAACTTGTTTCTAAAAGAAGGAAAATTTAGACACAATTACCTTACTAATTTGGTAACATTGAAACCATAAAGCACAATTAAATAGAGATAAAAAATTTATATTTAAATAAACATAAATTTAATTATAATAGTCATATAATAAATTCATGAGAATTACATACACCACATATATGAAATGAGGGGGTGAATAAGTCCTTAGTCTTGCAGAAATAAATGAGAAAATAGAAATCCTGTTACTACTTGTGTAACATTTGAATCATAAAATATGTAAAATAATAACATAAATTGAACTTTTAATATATTTAAATAAACTATATTCGGGATATTACTTTTCACCGTTAATTATATATTACAAAAAATAATAATAGGTGGTGAATACGATATATATCTCGCATAAATAAAAGTGAGATAAGAAAACCCTTAAATTAAGTCTTGAATTTCTTCATACATGTTCGAACCACCTGTTTAATAAATATAATATTTTTATAAATAAAAATACATTCATATTTATATATATCACACTATATATTAATTTATTATGACATTATACGACCCCTTTATAACCAATTTCATTATAATGTTATGTTTTGGGTAATAACTACATTGTTTTTTGTATATGTTTTAACTTATTATTCATGATCCTATTAATTATATGATGATTGATTATTTTGATAATTTAAAATATTATGTAAATATAATTTATACTCATTATGTATTTTTTTAAAATAATCTATAATATATATTTATATGAAAAGGAATACACTGTTCTTGAAGACGGTAAGCCGTACAGAAGCATGCAAGTTGTTTCTGTTTTCTAGTTGTATTGAAATGAATGGAAGTGAATGAATAATTCATGTATACATATATATATTATAATTATATTATAATATTTATTTCATACATATAATATACATTTAATAAACCTATGCATAATATATTGAATATAAATTGTGAACGAATCACATCACTTTGAGGAGGCGG
Organism: Viscum album; assembly: GCA_963277665.1. Lineage (NCBI taxonomy): Eukaryota > Viridiplantae > Streptophyta > Magnoliopsida > Santalales > Viscaceae > Viscum > Viscum album. The sequence continues at coordinate 1,013,956,462 of OY728167.1, forward strand.
AAGTTCGCACGTCCACAAAAAAAGTTATCGTATTCCCACCAAATGGAACAGATGAGGGTTTGTGTTATGTAATAATTAAATAATCCTAAATATATCCTGAATATAATATATATTAATTAAAAAATGTGTTTCTATAATTATTCCCAACCATGTATGGTGGTAATGTAAGAACAAATGCCATCGGTTCGCGGGGCAGTAGTCTAATGTACACACGAACAACGATTTTGTATCCCATTTGGTAGAAGTATCTTTTTGTGTAGATATAACCCTTGTTATTAGATAAATTATTATATTAATAATAATTATTATATTATATAATAACTAAATATGATGAATTTTTGGGGAGGAGAAAGAAATAAAACGAACGTGCTTGTTGAAGGATGTTACCTATTCTTTTGGTAATTCCACTTAGTTAGCAGAAATGTACTAAATTGTTTTAATTTATAACAAAATAGATGATTATAGGATTATATGGTAGAATTGGGAGCTTATTTTTTTTAGTTTAAGCCGAAATAAAGGGATTGAGAGGTGTGAATAAGTGAGGGGTTGAGTGACATTTTATAGTTGAGGAGGAGTGACATTCTTCCTAATATAAGTTGGTTAACATTATTGTGATTACTTCCTAACATAAATTGACTCAAATAATATTCCATTTAATAGAAAAGGGATTATATGGTCTAAATATGAACATAAAATGGATTTTGGACATGTTTATAGGTTATTTTTTCTTCTTATGTTAAAGTTCAACTGCCAAGTATACTCGTATCTACATTAATCACTGTAATTCATTTTATTTACTATCGCTAATAATTTTAGTAAAAAAATTAATTTACCATACTATAAATTAAATATTACTATTATAAAAAATATAAAATCATTTTTTCCAAATTCTAAACACACTATTTGAATAAATTTATTTAAAATTAATCACGTAGACAAGATGAGACAACACGTTTTTAAAGTGAAAGGGTTCAAAAGTATGAAATGTTTTTTATATCCCATTTCAATATGAAACTGATTGAAATGAACTAAATTGTTCTAATAGGTGTATAAATTATGTAAATATTATCCAAAATAATTTAAAATATAATTTAACTATATAAGTAATCTAGAGGAAAATGCATTTTTCAATTAAATTATTCGTTTTTTCACATTTAATAAAAAATAAACCTCTTTAGAAAAATTAAATAAAATTCGAATTAAATAATCATATTGAAATTTTAAAAATGAATTTTTATTTCTAAAATAAACTTTATAAGCTTTTAAAAAAATCTATTTAATATAGGCGAACCATTAAAAGGTGGAGAATTTTACTTTTAGAATGAATATATATCTTTATGCATAAAATTGGAGTTGTTGTTTTATCTTGTTTATAAAACATATATGATAAACATTAAATAGTTTAATTAAAAATATACATATATAAATTCTATTTAATTTGGATTAAAGAATTTATTAAGGTTAAACATGAATAATTTCTTAACATACTTTTTCAACAAAAGTCATCCTATATTTTCAAAAGTGTTTTTTATTTATAGTTAATTGGACACCAAATAATTCTTATTATATACATCTGTAAACCATATTTTATAATTTGGATTAATCTTATTCAAAACATCCATTTCAATGTGTCGGTAAAAACTATAATAATTTTTTAATAATAACATTAATAATAAATTGTAGTTTGGTAAAACTAAGTATTGAGTGTAACGTAAGATATCAAAGAAACTTGAAATTGTGGGTAATAGAAGACAAACATAGTCATGCATATATCAAAAGATAATCTGTGTTTTTTTAGAAAAATACAAACTTGTTGTTTCATGCAATCCAAACCAAACATACTGCTTTCTTATAACACAAGCTATATTTATTGTTGTTTGAAATGAAATATATCAAAAGGTTTAATGTAATTCAAAATAAACTTCTTCCAAAATTAGGGTGTTACATTATACGACCCTTAAAATTAATTTCAACTTTGAATTTCATCTGGGTTTTCGAAGGTTTAATACTTGAATGTTCCTTTTATAGATACTCACATCATAAAAATGAATACTAAAACATCCAGTAAAAATTTAATGTCAGAACAATATTGGTGTCCCAAAGTAAATCATAACTAGTTTTCTACATAAGGGAACATAGTTGAATATTTTTATTGGATGAAAATTATGAATAATTATAGAGAGTTATAAAGATCACTAATCACAAGAAAGTGGGTTATCCAGTGAATTATTACAATCAAGAAACCAAAAACAAAATAGGCATGAGATATTTTATTAATATCATCCAAATTGATAATAATAGTGTAAAAATTTATTTCTAGATACATTTTATAATATTGAATAATTTTCATGAGAAAATACACTTTCTAGATTTCCTTATCATTCATAATAAAAATACCAACCTTGGTTTATGACTTGATTAATTTCAACATTATCTATTATTCCATGAAATGAAGGTGAGTTTTTCAATCCTGAAGCATTAGTAGATCATTAGATCCCTAAATAGAATGATAGGCCATTCCATTTGTCATTAGTTGAAACCAAAAACAATTGTTTGTATAGGTTATCAAATATTCATAAATACTTATATGGTTGGATAATAAATTAATATCTAAAACCTTATCCAAATTTTAATATAAACCATTCTTTAAATTACCATCCTTGTAACCCTTCAGAAAGGTTAAAATTAAAAAAATTAGAAATAAGGTCAGAAAATTTCACCTAATCAGATTTAGATTGACCCCCACATCATAATGTAGATCAATGTTGTCACATTTCAGACATGTGAATACCATTATCATGAATTATCTTAAACCATGAAAATATCTTAAATTAACATAAAACCTTATTGATAACATTCATGATATCTTATTATGATGATTATTGGATAGATCACTGAAATGAAGAAAAAATTATAAACTTAATATTGGATAACATAGACCACTTTTTCAAAAAATAAATTATAATTTCCACGGTAATCATTACTATCCAATTTAGTTTATCCAATCTAAACACAATTTTTTCAGTATAAAGAACACATGAAGGGTTAACTTTCCTTAATAAATATACCACCATTATATTAAATTAATTTTATAGGTCATCATTACCATCCAATTTTTTTTGAATCCAAAATTTAAAACATATAATTCTTGATTCATATGACACAACTATTGAATTCTAATTCAAATTTACTTCAATCATCCCCTTTTTTTATCAAACAATTAGCTACACTCCATAATATTATTCATTAATACCCATTTAATAAAATTTTAAATATGAATCATGTATTAAGGTTACTAATCCTTGATCTAATAACGCTTACTACATTTAAATTATTCAATATTTTTAAAACATCCCATGCCATTCAAATTCCATTTGCAGGTTCTTTTTTCTCATACCACCATCTTGATTACATTCATGATATTTACACTTATGACGTTAATTAATATAATTCCCATACATTCGACATCTAAAACATTAAATGTTAAAAATTTTCTCTCTAGTTATCACTATTCACTGAGATGATAAATCATAGTATGAGAAAAACTTATAATTGTTAATATCTACACAAGAATGAAAAATACTTATAGGATTCAAAAATAACAAAACCTATATTTAAATCTATAACAACCTAGGATTAATCTTAAAGAAATATATAGAAATATACTTTGAAATATCCATAGGGATATCACTAAATTTTTTTTATCCTAGTTTATATAGATTACCTAAATATTTCCATTGATACCAACTATAGAGACCTAGGATTTACATACATGGATATTAAATCATTTTAGATGAATATTCATCAGGTTACAGAATTACATGTCAGATCACCATAATCAGTAGTGTATTTTAAAACATGGGAAAATTATTCTATTTTTGTGAGAGATATTCAAAAAAAACTATTCAATACATTCTTCTTTAGTTATCATACTTCAAACTATTGTTCATAACCTGGGGAAAGGAAACATTAGAAACAGTGAGATTAAATTCTCAGTAAGGGTGAATGAAGGAGATTTATAAACATAAAATAAGTATAAGTGTATGATAACATGAGAATAACATTATAAAAAATAATACCCTACATATCAATGAACATAAACATGAGTCACATAATAAATGTCAGATGTTCATAATGCATGAATCATAATGGGGAAAAATCATCATAAATCAATCATGATCCATAAGCACATGTTATAAATTTATTCCTTGATCATAAATATAGATAAAAATTTCACTTTTCAAGGCTAACTACTAAGACCATTAAGATAGTGGACCAGAACACATATATTTCTCATTATAGATCATGACACACCTATTTTCTATTATGGATTAGGAAACACCAATTTCTCATTATGGATCATGATTCACATCTTTCCAAGTATGGACTAGGATGGACCTATTTCCTATTATGGATGATGACCTTTAACTTGGTTCCCATATTTATCTCATCATACATAAATATTTACCCAATTTAAATGAGAGATATATTGGTCCCACACTTCCCATAATGAATACATACATACGTGTGACATAAGATAATAAAAAAATCCTCACATTAGGGCCCATATAAATAGATGGGTTTCTATAATATCATATCAAAACTAGTGAACTGAGACGTGTATCATAAATATTTAATCCTATTATAAACTATGGAAAAAAGATAATTCTCAAAAAAAATATATCATATAATAAGCAATGAATTGAGTTTGATATCATAAGTGTTTTATCATTATATAACCTATAGATGAGAAATGAAGTTCATAAACAACAGTCCATCTTAAAAATGTACAAATCAAAGAAATATTATGAATGTGGTCCTTAGAAAATATCCTTAGTAAATGATAAAAAATATAAAATGATTCCATATTATATGGAAAAGGATTCTGAAAGGAAACATGGAAGATTTAATAAGGAAAAATTACATTTCCATAAAAAATCATGTTTTTAAGGCATAAAACATTTTTAAAACACTTTTATTTGAAAACAAATTTGAAAAATCATCATGTATGGTTTAAAAATAATTTAAAATGTTTATTGAGGAAATTATTATTTTAATTATGAAAAATTACTTTTTATAACATAAAACATTTTTAAAACCTTTTCTCATAAAAATATATTTGAAAACATATAAAAGAACTGTCAAAATAATTCAAATCCTTTTATTCAAATTTATCCTTTTAAAAAGATATAAAGAACAATTTTAAATATAATTTAAATAAAAATTTTATCATAATTTTTTTACATTACTTATTACATGAAAATGAAGAAATTTCATTGAAATATATTTTTGAAAACATGCTTATGAAAAAGCTGGATTTTGAAAAAAAAAATTTCGACAAAAAAGAGAAATATGGTCAGATTTTATTGAAAAATTATTCCTAAATATACGAATTACCAAATTATGGAAAAATTGTACTAATTCATGACGATACCATTAAAAAATACATTATAAGAAAAATAATTGGAATTCCTGAAAAATTGATCATAATATTTATATAAGTATAAATATAAACAATCCTGATAAACAATGAGATTGTAGCAATAAAATCATACCAATTTGGTAACTTTGAATCAAATCAAACATGAAAGGATTAACTTATATGAATTGAAAAATATAATTAGATTAAGTATATTATTAGTATATCATGTCAAATTGAAGTATATACCCCTTGTAAAATATTATTGTTGTATAAACAGACATCTGTCTCGAAGAAGAAAAAATGAGACAAAATTACCAAACAGATTTTGTAAATGTTGAACCGAGAAACATCATGAAATATAGATAATAAAATGGATACATAAATTAAAATAAATATAAGGATAATAATCACAGAATATATTCATTTTTTATAAATACACTACAGAGAATAAATGAGGGGTGAATAAGGATAATGTCTCACATAAATAAAAGTGAGACTAGAAATCCCCTTATTACTTGAGTAACTTTGGAATCATGATATAAATTAAATAATAAAATAATTTGTAACTTTAAAAATCAATTAGTAAATTAATTTAATTATATAAAATTTCATAGGCTTTTATATAAACCACACAACATGAATTAGCAGTGAATATAACATATACCAAAGAGAAATAAAAGTAAGACGAGAAAACTGTTACCGTAAATCCAAAATTTATTAATAAAAATTAAAACCTTCTATTTAATAAATATATGTTTATTATAAATATTAAAAATAACAATATTCTTATATTTCATACCATATATGATTTTATTATGCCTTTATATTACCAATTTATTATCAAATCCTTGTTAATGTAATGTTTTGGGTAATAACAGCTTTGTTATTCACATATGTTTTCAATTTTAATTCTTGATCCTCTTATATTGACATTTTTTAAATTATTTACATAATATAAAACATGATATAAATATAATAAATATTCATTATATAATTATTAATAATAATCTATTTATTATATATATATATGATATAGAATACACAGTTCATGGAGACGGCATTCAATACATACACATGAATGCAGTTTCACTTTTTATTTTCGTAATGAAAGATAGAAGTAAATTATATATATATAAATATATTATAATTACAGTAGATAAATTATTTCATAAATACAAAATAATTTTACTTAACATATCCTTACTACATTCAATGTAAATATTGAGTGAAATTAATCACTTTGAGAAGGCAGTAGTCCACAAGTCCACAAATGAAGTTATTATATTCCCAAAAAACAGAAATAATTAAGGTATATGTTTTATAATGATTACATAGGAATATAAAAATTTTAAAGATCATATATATCATATGAAATTTTTTATTCGATCATTATTACTAACCTTGATAGTTGGTAATAAAAGAATAAATTACATCGGCTCACAGAGCAACAGTTCGACGTACACATGAATGATGATTGAATATCCCATTTGATTGAAGTGTGAGTAGGTGTAGGTAAAAACATTATGGTAAAAATATTAGAATATTTATTATATTTATTTTATTATATAATCATTGAATAAAAATAATTTATGGGGTGTATAATGAAATAAAAAACAGTTCTTGTTGAAGGATGTTACCTATTCTTTTGGTAATTCTTTTTGGTTTGCACCAAAGAACTAAATTGGTTTGTTTTGTGACCAAATTTAGACATATAATATGAGAGTAATGAATTTTGAAGCATATTTTTGAATTTATCAGTCGAGTTAAATGTTTTGAGAGGGGTTAAGAAGTGGGGGGGGGGGTTGAGTGCCCTTTAATGGTGGAGGAGGAGTGGCATTTCTATAAATATAAAAAAGGTAAACAATATTTAGAGGTATCACTTATATAATGTGCTTCCAATAATGGTATTATTTTTATAATAAGGAGGATGTGGTCATATTGTTTCCAAAAAATGGATTTTGTACATGTGTGTGTGTTATTTGGACCCTTATTTAAAGTTTAAACCCTAAGTAAACTTCTTTTTTACCTTAATCACATTAATTAATTTAAATTAGTTTAAAGATTATTTTTTTCAAAAACTATGTTTAACTTAATATTTATTATAAATAATAATTATTCCATATATGGAAACCATTTTTCTAAATTACAGGAAAATAATTAGAAGAAATTACTTTAAAATTAATCTTTTTGAAGAGAAGAGATAATGCATTTTTAAAGTGAAAATGTTTAGAGGATTGAAATGTTTTTATGTCAAATTAAAATGTAAAATTGATTCCAATGACATAGAAATTTTTTAATATATTTATAAATAACCAATTTATTCTTTAAAAAAAATAAATCATATTCCGTGATTTTAATGAACATGGTTCACACCACCCCCCTTCAAATGCAAGATTCTTTAAGAAATAATTTGTGTTATCTAATCCCATCAGTGCTGGTCACACAAACTTAAAAGAGAAAAATTATGGTCATAGTCACTTATAAATTAATGGAACAACTACAAGTTTTTTTGGAAAGAAAATAATATTCAAAACTAATGGACTAGATTTCATTTCCTTAAAAGTCACAACTATTGATCTTTGTGGACATACATAGAAAACAATTGTTTGTCCTAGTAGCATGACCTTAAAAGGAACAACTAACAATCCTGCTTTCATGGGGTTAAAATAATAAAATATTCTCCATGTTCATATAAACTAGGAACAAATATTGGTCATGGTAATCTGACCGTATAGGGAATAAATTCAAATATTATTTTCATGGCCATAAAAGGCATAACTATCAGTCCTGGTCATACAAAAATAAAAATATGAACTACGAGGCATGGTCACACAAACATAAGGAGAAAAAATCTAGGTCAATGATTTAAGAAATAAAAAGGAACACCACTGGTAAAATTTATGAGAAAATAAAATATATTAACTATACATCATATTCAAAAGATGTTAAACTTCACAACAACATCTCTACTGAATGATGTTAAATTTTTTGGTTTACATCCCTATCACATGATGTGAAACAAAGATATACTTTAGACCATGTCTAAGGGGATCCCCATTATTGTTACTAGTATCGAACCAAAATAATTTCATATAACTATAAGTGAATTGATTTTAATTATAAGGGGATACATAGTTACCTATGAATCCTACATCCACATCTACTCATGCAATATGAAAAAAATGTCCCCTCCCTACACTCAAGCCTGACTAGTGTGGGGAAATTTCTTCTCAAGAACCATGTATGGATTTCATCATGTATATACATTATTAATATTGATAAACTAATCCTATATGTTCATTATTTTAATGATTTATCACCCCCATCAGTGAGTTTGCTCATGCTAGAATTGGGTACACTAGAGTTCCTCTAATCACGTTATATTTTTTCCTTGGTTAATAATCCCACATAGTATTTGTAAATGATATGAGACCCTAAAATATATAAACCATGCATCATCACTATATAAAATTAAAATTAATTTTTAGTTTCATTTAAATAAGATGTTAAATTTCATTCCCAAACTCTAATCTCATTCGCAAAATGTTGAACTGTGGGACAATGTCTCCTCCACAGGATAAAAAATATCATGTTGTAGGAAAAAAGAGTCCTCGAATATTATTTTTAATAAAATTTGGATAAAAATAATATTTTCCTTATTTTTCACAGTTAGTATAACTTATATGATCATAGATATTTCAAGTGATTATCTAAATTTTCATAATTAAACCACCACATTACAAGAGTTTTGGAATATTTGGTCTATCCTATAATGAACATAAATTTCTTAGAGTGACCTACCATTAATGGATTTATGTCCCTTGGAATATGAACCAGATCTATGGAATGAATTTTCTAATAATTATGGGTGTCTTGATACTCATTCTGATGCGATATGTAGTGATTCCTATATCCCAAACCCTATGAATAATAAAAAATTTAACACAAAATCCATCATTCTTACTAGTATTATTTATGAAGGGGACATAATTCCCTAGAACTATGTGTATAATGACAGTCATTCTAATGGGATACATAGAGACACCTATATTCTCTTTCCAGGCCTAAAGATGAATATATTTTTATAAATTATTTTATTTCTTTCATATGGGCTAGATCTTTATAGGGAATCCCTTAACAAGGCCACGTAAATTTTGGTCTTGACATGTCAATTGGATTAGAATTACTATGTTAGGGAAAATTAGAGTCAACACACTGATGTTATAATTTTTCAATATATTCTTATTACAAATCACACTTTCTATCCTGTTAAACATAGAGAATTGAAAATGTTTCATGGGTATTTGTGAAAAGAGGATTTACTATATAAGAAAACTCAAATTTTTCTATGCATACTACATAATATATATTGATCTATATATTCAGATAGTATATAGCTTGTTAACTAATGTAATATTCTTTCTCATGATAATGTTATCTTGTCACCATACAATATAAAAAAATACAAATAAAAGTAAGCTTCTGAACATGGTCCATAGATATTCATTACATACTTGTTCCATGTAATCAATTTAGATTCAAGAGCTCCATTATTATAAATTATAGTTTCAATCATCAAAATTTTAATATGTTGTAGAATTATTACATGACTTCCACAATTCATGGTAACTGTTTTATAACCTTAAATAGAAGTTTCACTGGAAAAATTTAAAATATATTATACTATGAATAGAAGAATAATAAATACTTACGAATTTAAAACACTGAAATGGAACCCTAGTAAAGGGTCTTGTATCATTTTTATATTAACATACTTTTTATGATATAATAAAAATCATGATTTTGAAATTTAAAGAAGGAAAAAATTATTCAGTGTTCATATAAGGACCTTGAGTTTAGGTTCATATTCAGAACAAGTCTCACACACCATTAGTACCACACACAGTCTGAATTAACTCCCCCTTTGACATGGAAGTACCAATAATCATTATAGAACTATGAGTAATTAGTTTAATAGAGATATAAAATAAAAGAACAAAAATGCATCATTGAATAAAACATTTATCTTTGTGGATCTGGAACTCTAATACTTTGGAAAATTAAAAAATGGTGTTATTTCATTAATATAAATATATTTATAGAGGTATTGTATTTTTAAGGATTTAATATTAGAAAAAATATGATTTTAGTTTATTATTAATCAACCGTGAGATGTTCATGTAAAATAGAATCAATTGGTCATATCAAAAGAGAAATTCATTATGAGACATATTTTGTTATATATCATTAGATGATCCAAAATACTTTAAATGGTGGGTTCTCATATATGGTTGTGTCAATTTACATCAATGAACAACATATAATCATTAAGTTCAAGGAATTGGTTTTACAAATCACTATTGTATTCCTAGGAATTGGATGACTTCAAAGAGATATTAATGTTCCCACAGAATCTAAAATTATCATCATGATGTAAATAGGTTCTCAATATATTTATGCAAGATATCCATGATGTAACCTCAACCAAGATTCTTGTGAATTCAATCACATAGATTACACTTAATAAAATTCATTTTACACAATTCATTTCAGGCGAGATATTTCTCAAAATTTAATTTATGATAATCAATTTGATCACGTTAAATCATAATGTTAATTCATATAAGTTACTTTACATAAAATAAATCACAAAAATTCCCTTTAATCATGACATCCATTCCAACTAATTCCTACCAATTTTCAAAAATTGTGAGGAAAAATTAATAAGTGAATTATCAACTCAGTGATTCATAGATTAGTTTATTAATCAAATAATTTCCTTTATAGAAAAGCAGAAGAACATTACTGGTGAGGGGGTTAACACAAGGTGTATCAATATTTTTAGGAACCCTCATTAATCTTGTAGGATTTCCATTAATTACATTATAATTTGTACTTGGAAAGTGATATAGGAGGTCATTTTCTTCCAACTAAAAAAAAAACAAATATTAGGCAAACGAGTCTTAAAGAGTCAAATGATCAATTTATAAGGAATTATTTACAAAAGTGTTACACTTACATCGGGATTAAATCCTCCATATCCAATCAGTTCCAATGATATGAGTGAATTTTTCATAACTCCTTTTTTTAAATATAGATAATAATAATAAAGGGATAATACATCAAATACATGAAATTGAATATAAATTGGTAATGGAAATACATAACCCATAAAATTGTTAAAGGATTCACAAATAAACCATGTGTGTAAAACATTCACAACCATAACCTAATGAATGTATTAGATACATAAATGTCTTTCATGAATGGGTAAATCATGAAATTTAAACATTTATAATTAACATTAATTAGGTTATCCATTTATCCACGATCCCAAATTTTTATTTATATAGGACCCATGGGCTCAAAATTTTATCTATATAGAAGATAAAGAAAGAGATGAATATATGATCTCATAAATACTTTTCCCAAGTCATAAAAACTATCAAGTAACTTATTAAATATTAAAATAATAGATAATTAAAATAAAGTAAGGTTATTTTAATTTCAAATGTTAAAAAACACCATGAATCATATCAAGGAACCAGTTACTACCGAGTTAAATAACACTATAATAAAGGACCACTACATATCTATAAACTTAAGTTCATATCCTCTAAAGACATTCAAGGAGATGCCCAATCATATGGGAAAAGTCTATCAAATGTGGTGTCACAAAGGCCATTATTTTACTAAGAAATCATTTTTTGATATCTCATGTTTCACTTGCGTGAATTCATTTTGGGTTCATGCAAGTATCACTTGCAAAAGATACATTCTAATTCACCCATGTATCTCCTGTGGGAAGTCACCTACAGTTCACCCAAGCATCACTTGGGTACAGTCCCTTCGAGTTCACCATACTATGATCTTAGTGCAGAATCATCCTAGACCCAACTCCCATTCATACCAGTAATGAATTTCCACTCAAATACCCATGTATCCTATATAATCTCTTCTAAGGCCTTCATATGGGAAAGATTTGGGAATATTTGACATCGACATGTTCATATTAAATCATGAATTGGTTTGGATAAATAAACCTATTAATTAAACTCTATAGTAGTTGGGGTGCTTAGGATGTTCAAAATCATGCTACCCCTTGGTAATTGGAATCCCAACCTTAGAGGTAGTTGTGGGGTGAATCCCATTTTATGAATCAACATTCACCTCCTACTTACGACTTGAAATATGAAGAGAATCAATAAATATATGTGTATCCCATTTTCACAAAAACGGACATGTAATCCCCATCTTAGGATTTATAAATAAGAAAGAAGACGAAAATGGGTGAACCATTAGTATTTCTATCTAAATACACCTTGGTATACATTCCATCATCATTTAGTAGATGAGGATAAAATATAAATAATGGAGACCCCTCATAGAGGAGCCCCTAAAATTTATTTTATGATAGAATACCTTTCATACCTTCATTATCCCCACTCTCATCCACTAGAAGATGGATATTATAGTTTAACCAATAGGATTCCGATTTACTTGAAAGTAACTTTAGAACATGATTGGGAGATATTATAGATCATATGTTATCTATTGTTTTTCAATCCAAGGGTGAATCATGTGGGATTAGCGATAAGTGGTTATCTTTATACTAGAATAGTAAAAATACCTCTATGATGCCTCCAATTTAGGTATAATCCATAGTTGCATCCAATTAACATGGGATTTGATTTTTTTCTTGAAATATACATAGGATTACTCTTCTAGGTTCAATACCAACATCATCAATCCCTTACCATCCCTATTTGGAAATAATCTTAGCAATTCACACCCCCATATATAGGGATACATTGGTTCTAGATCATATCACTGCATTCTTACCAGCCCATATTCCTATTTAGATCTTTCATATAAGGGCCCTATTCTATATTAGATCAACCTAATACCATTTTTAAATATTCCTTATGAGGTAAATCTTAAAGGGGTCCTCATATGTAAGACCCACACTAGCCTTTCCATGGAACCTTTCACCTAGACATACTTTTCATATATCATTAAACTACATGGTCTGGTTGTCTTTACATTAACTTTGATGGTACAATTTTTCATGATACTTTTCACTAAGATATGGGGTTTTTGATTCCTTTCATCATAATTCATAGAAAAAACCAATAAGGGGATCAATCAAAATATGGAAATAAAAACATCCTACCTAGATAAAATTGAATTCTTTGTTTTCAAACTATATATACTAAAATCTTCATCACTAAATAATATAGGAGTAAAAAAATTGAGAACCACTGATACATATAGATGGTTATTTCAATATATATAAATTAATGGTTGATGAAGTAAAAAAGTTTACAACCTTATATTTGGATTAATAAATGATTCAATAGCATGAATTTAATCGATAATAGAATTCATATATTAAGAAATAATTCCACCTTAAAGGGCGGGATGAGACTGACCACCCATCCTCTTAACCAATGTGAGTTCCAAGGTGCTACTGGAAAATTATTTAATGATCAACTACCATTGAAAAATAGGTCTATAGTCCATCATAGATGTGGCATCCATTGTATGTTTCTAGTTCAATGAATAAAAATTGTTGAAATCAACCCGAAGTGTATGACATATATATTAACAATCAAATGACAATTCTTCATCTCTAGATCAAAAAATTAAATTTAAATATTAATACTTTAATAGTATGTCAATATCTAGTAAATATTGATATAATCTATTTATTAAGATATCAGAGAAATAATTTTTTAAAAGTGAAATATATTATAAAATTGTGAGGTGTTAAACCCTTACTATAAAACACAGTAAATTAAATTCCACTCAAGACATTGAAGAAAATCATAATTTTTTAAATTGTATATGGATATCAAAGAATTTCAAGTTGTTTTGAAATGTTTCATAATTTGTAACCAGATGATAGATATCCCTTCCTAGGAGGAAATCACATACATTCTAAACATGAAGTCCTCCTTGTTCTTAAAGAAATATTTTATAAGAATTAATATGTTTTTATATGAATAAAATGTGGTTTAAAAATCCTTTATAAGGATAAAAAATATATAATGGGATATATTCAGTTTAAATTGAAAGAACTATCCTCAAATATGAAACAAATAATATATAAGGATATTTTTGAACAATTTCATATTCTATAGAGTGAATATCGGAACGACTATTGACCTCAATTGAATAGTAATCTTCATCCCTTCATTAATGATCACCTCAACCATGCAGTTATTGTAGCCACTACTAAGGATTGAGATGAACTCTATAATATTTTCACTAAACCTAGAGAGTGAGTCATTCCCTGATGGGGTAAGTGATAAATTATTCATGCTTTTTGGAATATTATTTATGTTTTACTAAAAAATAATATAGGATAATTATTTCTATATGTATATACTTCATAAAGAATAAATATAAACTTCCATGAACTGGTACCCAAAAAAATATCATGTAGTTTACAAAAAACAAATTTTCCTTGTTTTAATTGGTAATATATTTCCTTATATTATTTATAATATCATGTATTTAAGGCTTCAGTAAATCATTGGTGACCTTGTAAGGATTATAAAGTATGGTTGTTTCTTCAGAAGGAACATTGATAAATATCCATTCACTGACTCAGAATGAATCAATGTCTTAAATAATATGGTGATGGATAGAAACCTAATATTTTAATACTAACATCTCCAAGGGATTTAACATATTTAAGTAGTTCTCCATAAATTTTTTACTTAATTATCTGTTTTCTCTCCAATTCCATTAAAAAATTTATATGTGTTATTCTGAAGAGTTTAAAATGTGTTTTTCCTTATTAACAGTTCCTTAATACGATTCATTATGTGATTTAGAGGTCTTATGTCACGAACCAACCTGGGTTGGCTCTAAACATGTCACCAGAGGTAGTCCGCAGCATGGACTGAAGAGAGTTTCTGATCCCCATGGGCTGGAAACTAGTGTCGGGCATCAAAACTATTCTACTAGGAATTATTTGACCGATAAATAAATAACACAAAAATAATTATTAAATGATGAGAAAAATGAAAAATAGCAGCGGAAAGAAAATAATATGAACCTTCCTCATGTAACCTCATATGTCACCACCCATCTCAGAACCAAGTACGCTTTGAGAGTGATCCAAAACTAGTGGAAACTAAAACTAAAATGATAAAATAGGGTTGATCAATGAATTTCTAAGTAATAAATTCTCACAAAATCCATGTGTCTTTTTTTCCAAAACAATCCATCAACACTAGTTTGAAAATTCAGATATGGAAATAATTTTTTCTCATATTATTAGATAAAACTAAAAATTCATTTTAAAACAAAAAAACACACCCATTTCAATTTTTAAAATATGAGTTGACAATTAAAAAACCAAATCCACAAACAAGGAAATTCTAGCTATGAAATAAATAGATTAATAGAAAACAATGAAAAGAAACTGACAGATTTTGAAATCAGAATAGTTTTATGATTAGAAAACCAAAAGGAGAGATATATAAATAAGAAGATAAATGAAGTAATCCTGGGTGATCCTAAAAATCCTTAGAGGACCCTTGGACATACTCGGTTCGGAACCATATTTTGGAATATGGTGAATTCCCTATGCTAATAACCACTGGCCGCACTAAACACCCCAATCATGTGGACCATCCCACCTGGCCTATCTACGATCCAGGGTGTACCATCTTGTCTAATTGGGGTTGGTCAGAAACCATCACTCAATCCCTGAAAAGACACAAAGGTACCCATGGTAATAGTAAATAGTGTGTGTGGCAAACCCTCAAATGTGTGACTCACCTTACATACCACCATCGAACTTAACTACCCCAAACAAAAACATGACATATATGATAACCCATAAGAGGGAAATCTTGTATAGGGGTGACCAATCTAAATATATACAAATTCATCTCACATCACACTAGGTGCCAACTGAGCCATCACATAGATTATACAACAAATCCTTTCTTTATAACATATAAATGTGTCAATCAAGGCATTACCATTTCAAAAAACACATTTAATTTCCCAACAACACATAATGTACTAATTGGGGAATAACTTTTTTTAGACATTTAAATATTTTCCTTGAAAATAGATGTGTTTCCTACTTGACCTATAGCTTCACATAACCTAATACATTTACTAAAATCACTTGAAAACTAATTACAAAACAACAACAAATACCACTTCTATATTTGTGATGATTAATCATAATTTTCCCAAATCCTGGTGTATCACAAAACCAATATGTAAACATACAAAACAAACTTGAAGGTTCAAAACAGGATTCTATGTTTCAAAACCAATACATTTCTATAAAATCTTTTCCCATATTTGACTAAAATACACAATCCTAAAAAACATGAAAAATAGTCCCTTAATCCAAATGATTACAAGACATACTTTAAGGGTCAATCATGTATAATTTTATGAATTTTTTTTAAACAATTTTTAAAATTCACACAAGAAAACCAATATCATTTAAATACCTTATAAATCATTTCCAATAAGCGCCATGAGGCTTTACCACAAAACAAACTCAAATTACTCTATTTAAAATCAAACTGATACTAAAATGTTTTCCAAATGTTGTTATCCTCACATTCACAATTCAATAAATCATTCAAACAATTTTCCAAACAATTTTAATTAATATATTAAGGTTTTAAACCTTGAGAAAAAATCACAAGAAAAATCCATTTTGAAACCAATTTCATAACCAATCATTTCGAATAACTATTTCCACAACCCACATGTATTCTATATATTGTACTAAAGCACAAAATCAAGCATTAAAATTTATAAAAAATTCATATGTATGGAATCCCTAATTAATTGTTTTTAGAAATTTTATTAACATGGAAACACCATAATGAAGTAATTTAATATATTATGGAGGTACAGAATTAATTTAAAAAAAAAATTTCTGAAAGAATATGATTTTCACATTTACCCAAATTAATAATTTAAAACTAAATAACAAATACATTTCAAAATCCAAAAATCATAATGGGGGTTGATTTCATCTTTAGAAAATGACAGAAAATAAATCAAAAATGTTAAGTCCATCAATACCTAAGAATAATTAATGAATTCCATCAAATGCTATTTTTTTAACAAGTTCTAATAATTTTTAAACTCTAAGATAAATAATTTACTGTAGTGTGAAGTTGTGTATTATGTTTACAAACCCATTGAAACATTAATTCATTGTTAATTTTCTTCTGAAAAAAGAAAAACATGGAACAAACTCCCTCAAAGTGTTGTGATTCTGATGACTCTCCCAAAGGAGGATGGACATGACTCTATGAACAAATCACAATACCTAAATTCAAGGAAAACATGACGAACATCAAACACAATTATAATGTTAGGGAAATGTTAAGACAACCAAAAAAATGATAAAAATGACACACCAGAGGATGTGGGAATTTGAGAGGGAGGAATAACCAGAGTGGGGAGGATACTGATGAGGGAAATGCGGGACAGAGAGGAGGAGGGATTGATGTGACATGGGGTCAGCCTTCCAGGCTGCGCATACTGGGAAGGGAAGTTGGTGATCCATGTACAAGGAATGGAGTCTGAAGGAGGCCCTCATGCTAGTGGAGGTTAGGATATAGTAGGTCCACATTCCTATTGAGAGCAGGCATTGTACATCCAGAGGGGAGGGATCAGGGGAGGTCATGCCTTGGGAGAAAGGCGAGATGCAAGATACCACCTAGGGTTTCTCTAAAAAAAATTGAATAAAATTCAAAAAATAAAATAATTTACTAATTCTAATAATATTCTTTACAATAATAATAATAATATCAATAAAAATTTAATAATAATAATAATAACAATTTAATAAAAACAATTAAAACTATTAAATAATAATATAAACAATTTAGTAATAGTAATAATATTATATATAACAATAATAATATTATTATTAAGGTTTAATCATTTATAAAATTTATTTATTTTATGTATTAGGTAGCTGTATGGTCACAAGGGAAAACAAAATAGTAGCTACTAACCATTTGTTGCAAGTGCACTAGCCCAAATCCCACAAAAAATATTAAACTCCAAAATTTTTAAACCAGTGCTCAACCTAAACCTCTATGTGAGTAAAAAACCACGAAATAATGAAATAAAATAATTTCTAAAGTTAGGGTTTGACAATTACCCCCACCACAAAAATGTTCTTCCCCAAAAATGTCATAAAGATGAATGTTAACAAAAAACTGAGTCCATGGTCGGACACAATCAGAGGAAACAAGAAATTTTGGGGTGACTATTTGTTTCCCCAACTCACACTCGACCGATCTAAATGGAACCACAACCCAAAACGAATGGGGAACATGAGAAGGATTTCCCCACCACAAGGATTCTACTAGAACATAATTTAACACCCCAATACACCACCCTTAGGAGGGGTATATCATGGGAACCCCTAATAATGACAAACTGACTTCTATAGTATGAGTGAAGAAACACCTCCACAGAAACTTGGAACTCTCGAGCCAAATAAACCCCCAACATGAGGAAAAACACATGTGAAGAACATAACCCAAACATCAAACTTGAGAAAAACTACAATCATTGATTCTCCCATAGGAACTTACATGTACATTCTAACATAGATAAAATGAGATCAAGCCATACAAGGGCCAAACACACTTTTTAAGAAACCCACATTCTAGAAACCAGATTTAATGAAAGAAAAATATTTGGATTAAAACAAAAAAAGTTTCTTATAATCTTCCAAGGAAATGATATCCTTAAAATAATGGTAATAAATAATCTGTAGAAAATAATGATGAAAAGACTTCAAATGTTCTAATCCCAACATGGAACAATAAACCCAGACCGAGGCATCACACCCCCGAAAACTCTATATTATGCTTGAGCTTAACTCTGAGACCTTTGGATGGAGCTCTAATGAATAAAGAATCTCCACCCTCACAGTAAAGCACAAAAATCCCTTGGTCATAATATCTTCTTCCGGTGACGCTTTCTGTAAAACTTTTCTAGATGACCTAAATAACCGAAACGATGGCATGCCTTTAGCAGGATATGACATGACATCATCGAGTGCCCGAACCAGGCACACTAGTGGCACAAAACTGAATAGTCCAATGAGCTGGAAGCTATATCCAAAGAAGATAAAAGTTTCCTTAATATTTGTATGAGGACCCCCAATGAAGATAGAAGTCATAAAGAGATTTGACAATTATACCCCAAGGAAATGGAAACAATTTCCTTGAAATGGTCACATATGGTTTCACCGTCCATTAGATTTGTTGACTACACATGAGCTATTCTATTTTATTCTTTTTTGCCCCTTCAGGTATGAACCATTAGATGAAGACAGATATAAATACGCCCCACATATTCCCAACATTCATTGACGGTGGGGAAAACAACTCCTATTCATCAAGAGATGGACATTCAAATAGACTAGAAATGACACACACTCTGATAGCTTCTTGAGATCCCAACATCCTAAAGATGTAATCTACATTTTCAAGCCACATTATTGACTGTAACGGACCTCGATCACCATGACAGACAATCAATATTTGTGAAGAACCAAAAACTGGGAAAGGATCAATTAAATCCTTGGGAACCATTATGGGAAGAAATATCTAAACAACATGGGGAACAAGAAATCAAATACAACAACAATCCAATACATAATCAGAAGGAATATCTCTATCCAAAACAATAGGCAGATAAGCTTACACATATAAACATAAAAAATTACATTTTTCAAAATCCCCTTTCAAATTTAAATTTTCAAAACTACCTTCTTTCAAGGGAACTTTGAAAATACAGAAACCCAGTTTCTAAACCAATTTTAATTTCCATATTCTTTTCCCATTTCAAAAAAAATTAGAAAAACAAGTGTG
Organism: Viscum album; assembly: GCA_963277665.1. Classification (NCBI taxonomy): domain Eukaryota; kingdom Viridiplantae; phylum Streptophyta; class Magnoliopsida; order Santalales; family Viscaceae; genus Viscum; species Viscum album. Next base: position 1,013,976,778 of record OY728167.1, read on the forward strand.
AGCCTTTAATTTCAAATACACTCCCATGTAATTCCATAAACTATTGGACATGAATTCATCAACTCCCAACCATATGTTCCAATACACACTTTCCTTACATACCGTCACATGTGAAAATATTCATAAGGAGTACCTAAGGATTTACTCATATCACATATTGACCAATTTAATGAAATTTAAAGGAAACAATTTTCATTTAAAAATCATTTTAAATTTCAAAAAACACACTAAAATCCAATGAAACCAAGACAAATCACAACTTTCACCAAACTATTAGAGAGAGGAATTAGTAGTTATGCTTAATCCAAAGATAGGGTAGTGAGCCATAGCCCAAGTACGCATAATAAAATATGTGGATCTTCAACCACATTCACAGACTGAAAAAGGGTCACTACTCTATGTAAAATCAAGACATAACACCATCTTGCCTTTGTTGTCATCCCCCAATCCAAAACAATGATAAAGACTCAATTCCCAGACTAGCCCTGGTATATCAAGGATCTGTATGAGCAAGGGTTCATGACACCCTTCACACAACTACCACTCAAGTATCGACAATTCTAATCCCCAAATACCATCCTCCCCAAATAACAATGGCCTTTACTAATACAATTTCGTCATGAACCAACCTAGATCGACCCTGAACTGGTTAACCAATCCAGTTTTTGATGTGACCCGGTGGGCATTCCCTATACCCTCGTGCGGGAAACTAGTGCTTGGACACAAAACTAAGCAATTGTGAATTATTTATCCCATAAATGGAAGACAATCAAATAAATAAATACCAATGAGAGAAATTAAAACTATCATCATAAAAAAAATAATCTTCACATACCTCATGTAACCTCATAGGTTACCACCAAACTAAGAACCATGTTTTCAATGAGAGTGATCCAACCCTTTTAGAACCTGAAACTGATAAGATTAATTTGTTGAGAGCACCAAAATTCCTAGTAGGAAATCATTACAGAATTCATGTTTCTCATTTCCCAAAAAAATCCATCAACAGTATTGTGAAAACAGAGATATAAAAATAGTTTTTTCTCATGTCAGTAGATAAAATTACAATGTCTTTTAAAAACACAAGACACACTACCTGTCCATTTTAAAAAGACGAGTTTGCCATAAAAAAACCAAAAACCCCAAACAAGGAGATAATGTCTTAGAAGGAAATAAATAAATAGGGATAAAAAAAATAAACAAAAAGATACTAAAAAGAGAATAAAAGAGTGATAAAAAACCTAAAGCAGAGAGATACAAATAAGTAGATAGATTAAGTAACCAAGGGTGATCCTAAATATACAAGACTCCGGGACGTGCTCGGTTTGGAACCACATACCGACGTATGGTGAATACCTTAAGAGAATAACCAACAACCACCCATAACTGACCAATCTACTGGCACATCCCACATGGACTATCTACAATCCAAGGGGTACAATCTGATATACTTGAGGATGGTAAATAACCATCACTCGATCACCAAATATATTCCCATTGACTCATTATAATAGTAGATAGTGTAAGTGGCAGCCCCACACAACATGACTTCTCTTATATGACACCACTTCACTTCCCTACACCAAACCTTGAAATAAAATATACGATAACCCATAAAAGGGAAATCATAAATAGTACTTCCCACTATAAATATATACATACAAATCTGACATAACAAAAGGTTCCAACCGAGCTGTTATACTGATAATACCATAAATCCTTTCTTTAAACATTTCAATGTATCAATCGGGCAATACAGTTTCGAAAACACTACCATTTCCAAACACAATGCAAAGTTACAATTAGGTCATTACTTTTTTTAGACATTTAAATATTTCCATGAAAAAATGAGTGTTTACAACTGGGCCATTGTCCTAATATAACCAAATAACTTAATTGAAAGCACATGAAAACTTTTTCAAAAACAAAACTAAATACCACTTCTATATTTGCGATGCTAAACAAGAATTTTCCCAAATCTCATGTTATCACAAAACAAAGATATAAATATATATAACACACTATAAAGCTCCAAATATACTTCTTTTTTTCAAGACAAATACATTTCCATAATATCCTTTTTCCATCTTTAAGTAAAATACACAATCTTATAAATCCTGCCAAACAGCCCCTTAAGACAAATGTTTACCCAAACTTACTACATGTTCTAATTAGGTATAATTTTATAAATTTAAATTTAAACCATTTTCATAATTCACACAAAAAGACCAACATTATTTAATGACATTATAAGTAATTTCTAAGAAGAGCCATGATGCTCTAACCCAAAACACAATCAAATTCCTCTCTTTAAAATAAAATGCACACTAAAACATTTTCAAAATTTGGTTCACATCACATTAAGAGTTAAATAAATAATTTAAACAATTTACCAAAAAAATTCATGAAGTCTAATAAGGTTTTACACCTTGATCATACCAAAATTTTACACAAAAAAGCCTTTTTGAAACCAATTTCAGAGCCAATCATTTTGAAAAACAACTTCCACAACCCATGTATATTCCATAAATCATGCTAAACCACACAATTAAAGATAAAATTTTATCAACAAAGTTTATGTATGGAATCAATAAATAAAAACTATTTGTTACAAATTCTATTAACAGAGAAACAACACAATGAACTAAATGAATATATTATAGAGGTTAGAAACATTTTAAAAATTTATTGAAAGCAGCTAATTTTCACACTAACCCATATTCATAAGATAAAAAAAATTACCAAAACATTTCAAAATCCAAATATCACCTTGAGGATTGATTTAATATTTATAAAATGAATAACATTAAAAAAAACACATTATGTGAACCAATATATTGTCATAATTAAATAATCACCTCAAATTTTATTTATTAACAATTTCAAAAAAATTTAAATCACTAAGATAAACTAATTGTGTCTAGTGTGAAGATGCGTATTATGTTTAAAAATTCATTGAAGCATTAAAAAATTATGAATTATTTTATGAATGGAGAAAAACATGGAATCACCGACCTCAAAGGGGTGATATTGTGATGAAACTCTCAAAAGAGGATAAAAATGACTCTATTAACAAACCACAATCCCTAGATTCAATGAAATCTGGGCCGAATATCAACCCTAAATCTAGGTTTTTTCCAATGTGAATAAAACCAAAGAAATTGATAAAAAATAACACACTGGGGAGGGAGGTGTGGCCAAAGTGGAGAGGTCGCTAGTGAGAGAAACACCGACCAGAAAGAAGACAACTTCGATAAGGTAGGGGGATATCCGTCCAGGTTGTGCACGCTAAGAAGCGAATCCAGAGAGATTCATTCTAGGAAGGGAGGCTGGAGGAGGGCCGCACACTGGTGGAGGATAGGCTGTAGGATGGTCGCACACCGATGAAAGGGAGCCGCTGCGTAATGAGTGGGAGGGGAGCAGGGGAGGATGTACAATTGAAGAAATGAGAGAAGGAGGATGTGCCCATAGGGTTTATCCCAAATAAAAAAAATAAAAAAAATAAAAAAAGATACTAATAATTATAATAATAGTGTTAAATGTAATAATAATTATTCTAATACCAACTACAATATAATAATGATGATGATAATAATTTTATAATTATAATAATTAAAATTTATTAATAATAATAATATGTCACAAAATAATAATAATATTATTATTAAGATTCACACATTTATAAAATTTAATTTTTTATATATTGTGTAGCCACATAATCTCCCAGGATGAACACATAGTTACTACTAACTGTGCAGTGCTCATGCATCGGCCCGAAACACACAAAAAATATCACAACTCTAAAAATTTTATACCATTTTTTGAACCTAAACCATGACATGAGTATCCAAAACCAATAAATATGGAAATAAAATAATTTCTAAATGTTATAGTGTGACATCTTAGCTAATATTACTTCATGCAGTCCTACTCAATCCCATTTTCTATGGATTACCAATGTATATAAATTATTGTTATAAAAAACAGATGCTATAAGAAAATTAATTCTAGGAAGTGATTGTTTTCTCAATAAAACCATTTTTATGTTGATGAAATTCTTCTTTTCAAGTAGCTATCAAGAATGAAATTGAGGATGTCCAAGTATTTTCAGTCACAATGATGATATTACAAGACTAGATATCCACAGGAATAAATTAGTCATTATATATTGAGATATAATTTTGAACTCGAGAAAAAATAAAATTTATAGGAATCTTATATTGATGAGAGGATCTTTACCAGTTATGTATCTTGTTGTTTCCTTTTTTAGGGGGAAAGTTAAGTGATACTAAAAGGATTTTTTTTCTAAATTATTGTAGCAAGAATGGATAACCAGAAAGGAAGCATTTTGTCTTAATAATGGGAGATTTGTTTGAGATATTTAATAATTAGATCAATGTATATTTGTGCTTTATATATGTATAAATAGACTTGTGGCCTCATTATGAAACAACATAGTTTGATCAAAAAACATTATAGTCTTGGTATTTTATGGAAAATAATCCAATCATTATTCTATGAAAAGAATAAATTAGACCAATATACATGGGTTAGCACCAAATATTTATTAAAATATAACGATGCTATAATTTTTAAATTTACATGTAACCATAAAACATATGATGATTAAGCACTATAGTTTATCAGACATAAGATTATTATAATGCTATATAATTGGAAATACCTTTACCTATTCTCAACTGTATTACTAGTAGTTAATTCCACTAACATTGATCTCATGTCATGCTTGAAATTGATTATATATATTTAGATTTATTTAACACGATGGAGAAATAAATCGTTAAACATGTATCAAAATGAGATTCTTATGGTTCCAAATAATATAAATAATCTTACTATCAATAAGGTCATCTAGAAACTTTTTAAATTTACTAGGTTCAAGACTACTAACATTAGATTTCAAAATCCATAATTACTGGTATGCAGATAACAATATACTGATCTAGATATAATTTTTCACTAGACACTTTTATTAATGTTTTATATAGATCCATGTGTGATCATAAAAAAAACATGATTTAATGGCCTTCCATGTCTAGAAAACCTATCACTAAACAATCCAGATTTATACTTATGTTAAAGATACATTGAAATTGGTTACCCATTTATGTATACATTCAAATGATTAGAATAAAATTTATTCTTGATTTCTACTTTTTATTGATAGAATAAAATTGTTTGAAAAATTTATTGGTCAATTATATATTTTTAGTTAGTCATTGAAGCTATATATATGAGATATTTAATTTCAAGATGTTATTGAATAATGGGATTGTCAGACTTATGATCTACATCACTAAAGATTACCTTTGTGGGAAATAACTCATCTGAATCCTTGATTTTGTGACTTATAATATGTCATATGTAAGGATAGTATGTAATGTAAGGGTATTTGAAATAAAACCAACCTTCTTACATGTAAAAAACATTAGAATTCATATAAATTCCCATCCAGCCTCCAGAATTCAAAGAGGTTCAACGAATAATGGAATCTCTAACATCACAATATTTATTTCCATGGTGTATATGACATGTACAGGTGGGATCATATGAAAAATTTATCTATTAGATTCCAATGATTCAAAACATTGTGAAGGAGAAGGTTGATGGCATGAAATTAGGTGCATCTTGTCCCTTAGGCTATGGATGTGTGCTTTGTAACCACAATGGATTTTTCAATGCATGATTTTTTTCACTTTATTAGAAATGGATTTTAATATTTGAATGATATTTTGGTGATTATAAAAGTGATAAAATATAATGATGTATTTTAAGGAAAATTTATACAGGTGGAATGTAATTCCACTTGTGGATTCCTTAAGTGCTAAATAAGGAAATGTTGCATGGAGTCTACTTATAACTAGGTATGGATATCTTAAGTTAGCTAATTAACATTAATTACATGATACAAGTTATTAAAAATAAAAAAAATCATGTGTTAATTACTCTTTTAAAAATATTTATTAGGGTGTTCAATACGATATAATCCTTAATTATAGATAACACTTTTATCAACTCTGAGGAATTAGATGCTTGGTGTGAAGTATGCCCTTGAAATTATAAGCTACCTTCTAACTTAAAAAGTTTAAAGATAATTATTAAAATTTATGACAAAAAATTCTTGGATCATGAAAACTTATGTATTAATAAGTTTCATTTTTTTTATTTTTATATGGAGAGGTCATATTACTATTCCTTCTATGACCTCATTAATCGGAATTTGAGATAGATGATTCAATAAATATATGTGATATATAATTTTGAGTATTTGTGTGATCTTGATGTCCTACCATATATCATCTCTCATGTTTGATACTATAAAACACATTTTTTCATGTGATTCCTATTTTAATCAAAAGAATTACCGATACTGAGTATTTTTTCTTATAGATCATGATGATATGGTCCATTAGGCCAACTATGTTAAATTTTAAGGAGAAGTGAAAAATTCTAAATTTATTCCCATAAAGATGAAAATGATATTATTGTATAATGATTGGATTGTTCCCATTCTTCAGGTAGAGTGTTTATTTCCCTATCCCAATGTGTCCTCTATAAAGACTAGGATCCACGATAAATGGGTCATTTTATAGGTAGAATTATTCTTCCACTGATATACTCATGTATATGATCATGTATATTTAGAGTTAATATTACCCCTTCTAATATATCATTTGGGCTTGGGATCATCCATGTGAATTTTTATTCCACCTCACTGAGGAGTTTTACAGTGAGGTTAGGAAACCTCACTGTAGCTCAGATGAATTGATTTTTTTTCCTAGAAATGGATGTTTTTATTTTCAATCAATGATATGATATCGATAAAATATAATGTAAAATACTCCATTGAGAGATGAGTTTGATTCGGTAATGAGAAGGCTCCCCTTTACGGATTGTAGTGGTAGCATGGTAGTTGGAATAGTTGAAATTTTTAAATTTATTAATGAATTTTTATTCAGGATAACCTCATTTGATTTAATGATAATATATATATGTATATATTTAATTAAGGAATATTGACATTTACATTTCATCAAGTATCCAATTATTCTCAAGGGGTGTGTTATTCTTGGTGTGGTTATAAGATACCCAAAACATATCTATATCACTGATACTTATTCTAGTTTAGAATATATGTTTTACATTATATTATATTCATTTTGTTTCTCCACAACACTAGAGTTTGATATAGTAGTAACTTCACTACATTTTCGTTACCCATTAATACCAGTAGATTCATGTTTAATTGGTGCTTTTGTTTTTCCACGTTTTGTTCCTCCATGTAAACCTTCATAACAAATGTTAAGATGAATTAATGTTTTTTCATTTAATTATGATTTGGAGGTAATCCCACTAGGGTTCTTATACTCAACCCTACATATGACAAGTACTCAAATATATTGTGTTTTTGAAATTTTTTCATAAGTTCAATGATGAGATAAATATATGTAGAGATGGGGTGGAATGTTCAGAATTGATTACAAATAATACATGGAAACACACTATAGTGAACAATTATCTATTATGGTGGTGGTAACCATTATGGTTGGATGGTAATCAATGTGTAAATTTATATAATATATTCTCAATACTTAATTTTTTATAGACTAGTCATATATATTGTTTCACATATAATAACCATTTGGGATTCAATAATAATCAATGTGTCACTTATGAAATGAATATAAATCATTAGACTATATTTTTCTTACTGGTATTTTTTAATTTTTATGTCTTAAATATGTATTTGGTGTATGTTCTTATAGGCTATGACCCCCATATAGTGAGTTATACCTACTCAATGCTTCTCATGATACCATTACCTATCAAAGGTTGTCTTGGGGTGGAACACACATCACAGAACCAGACTGTGCGGGGATATGGTGGATTAGGCAGTGTAACTTTTTACATTATCATTTTAGATAAAAATATAATTTCCTACTGACATAATGCATATTCCACTTTTTTAGGAATCACACATTGAAAAGGTATTGTTAAATGATAGTCATTTACTTGTTCAATCTATGCCCTTTAACTTGTATTAAGATATTTTAGTAAGAATATATAATAAAACTTTTATGATATTTATATATGTTACATAGTGTTTATGAATCATTATTTTTTGGATGAAATCAGAAACAAAATTTTGAAAATTTCATTATAGGCATACTATTCGGATATTGAGAGGCTTGTGGCTCGTCAATTTCTAATAGAGTAGGGGATATCTTTATTGTTTTCCAAATTTAATTATTTTCTAATTCTATAAGGATGTGGTTCCTATCATTATAAATTAATTTATTTTGTTTTAAATTCACTATGAATTTATGGTGTCTCAAAGTTATATGTGGTGTTTATTGTTTAACAAATTATTTGAATTTCACTATTTTAATTTTCCAAATATTCACATGTTTTTTGTTTTAATCTAATAGTGAGGTTTTTTAGTGTATAACGATTGTTAATAGAAATGTTTATGGACATTGGGGGATTAAAAATATATTTATTTTTCTTGTTTTCTATAACCATTTTAGATTCTTTTTATATTTAAATAAATAATTTTTTTCAATTATTGGCCTAGTTTATATAGATAAAAAGTTCCTTTGAATTTAGTCTCTCGAGGAGTTCCTTAGTCTTTAAACTAACAAGGACCCAAATAATAAGGTGGTATAAATTAAATTTCTAGGTATCCCATTTAATTTCAAAATCCAATGATCATTTATCTCCATGACAACAGCACGATTAGTTTCAATTAATTAGACTAAAAATATCAAATCAAAATAAACTTATAAATTATCATATAATTTGTTAAAATGTGAATTTAAATTCCACCGATAGAGGTAATAAGAATAAAAGTAGAGTAAGAATATTTTAATTATAAACATATTATCATAAAGTTATAGATAATTTATTTTATAATTACTTCTATCAAGGACACTATCTGTACTAATGTATTCAGGGATGGAATCAAACATTAAGTATACGTTTCTAAATTTTGTATTCTTTCATGGAAGTAGATATTATGAATTATTATAACTATGATGTTGATAATATAAATATGAATATGTTTTTTGAAACATATTATTTAGAAGCTATTGGATTATTATTCCAAGATAAAAGAGGAAAGACTAAATTAGAAATGAGTAGTACCCCATCTAACCATGTTAAAATTGAGTTGGGTTTCAATTATATGTAGGAGTTTTCTAACTCAACCTGAAGAACATATCCATAGAGGGAAATGTTGTGGGATTAGAATATCATAATAAATAGATTTGTGGTGATGAGATGAAACTGGAATATCTAATAGAAGTAATGAATTTTACATGTCTCCATTTTATCATTACCTTGGCGTTTAATATTTTAGATGATTAAAATAATGTATTGATGGAATGGTGTATGTGATTTTGTGAAGGGGATGGGAAAATTGATGATAAGGGATCACCTTATTTAAAGAAAGATAATTTATAAGGTTTTTTATAATTTTTTGGTGGGGGATTATAATGATCTAAATCATTTTGTGGAGATGAATATGGATAATAAAATGAATAAGAATAAGAAAAAGAGAGAAGAAAATGTCAAGAAGAGGGAAAATTTGTATATCGAGGTTTTAGGGATACCCCTTATAGAAGGTGGTTTATTTTCATTATAAGATATTAACTATAATGCCAATGTATTTTTACCTAAAATACGTATATTTTTTATGGATATTTATAGTAACTAAACTTATCCTTATATAGGATATATAGTGATTTAAACTAGAATGGATGGTGTTTAATTTTTTTGTTTCGTTAGATGATAATAGAAGGAAAGAAGTATGTTTTATGAGAGTAATAATGGACTTTAAACTAAAGATTCTAAATATTTTTCTACCAAAAAATGAAGGACAATATGAATGTGATTATCAACCCACACTACTATTAAATAATCCATTTAACTCTACTCATTTTTAAATTTAAGCATCTCTTAAAACATTTTTTTGGATACATTTGATATTAAAAGTACAGTTTTAAGATCTTTTATTAGAACATGAATATGAAAATTAATTCCACCATTACTTTTCATAAATCCAGTTCTAAAATATTGATTATATATATATATAGATTATTTTAATTCTAATTATTATGAAAAAACAAAATCAAAATTGAGACTAGACATTAGATTTTATTTAATCTAACATAAAAAAGTAATATTAAATTACAATTATTATGATAACATGTTAAACCCACATTATTTTTAGTCATATTTTTAGTGACCCATAATATATATATATATATATATTACATCTAAATATTCAAATATTCATTATATAACATTATTATTAATTCCATAAAAGTACAGGTTTAATATATTTGTAAAAATAAAAATATAAACAACTGAATTATAAGAGATTTACATAACCTCAAACACAATTCATCATAACTAGAAAACTTCTGTGAGATATCATAATTAATAACTTTTTTTATAACCTATATAAAGGAATCATAAGAAAGGGAAAGCTCAAATACCCACTATGGGTAAAAAAATTAACTTTCAATAGTCACATATCATAACTTGAGTATAAGGGTATAGGAACATGAGATTAACACTTCGAAACCACTCCCAACATATCATAGACCATAATCTTTAATCATGGAATAGAGCATATAAGTTCATAAGATATGAATAAAATGTAATCAAATAACACATTCCATGAAAATATAACACCATTATAAGACTAGGTCATATAAAAGTGGCATAAAGTGTGGAATAAATTGTGGAATAAAAATAATTATTGAAATATTATGTTAAGGATACCGTACAACAAATTCATAACAAATTTGCCTTTTTTTAAACCGCCCATGTACCTATTTTATCGTTGAGATAACCTCCCATGTACTATCTTGTTTTGGATATGGGATAACCTATTGTGTAAAATATTATTTGGAGCATTGGATAACACCTTGTGTCCCCTTTGAGCACATAGAACATTAATGTTTACCTAATTCATTAGAGGTATATATAATTCCATTCCCACCCATCACATAAACATAAATTTGTTCATATTTTTGGCACAAGGTCACAAAAAAATTTATCATAACATATCTGATGGATATAGAAATAGGAATCAATAATAATACATCATCATAAACATAAACCATAAAGAGAAAGAACAAATATGGTTTCATTTGATCATGTCCCCATCTAATCATAAGTACCATCAATCAATGTTATAATAGATTTACTTTTTTTAAAAGGTCACAATAATATTTCTGAATAAAAATACCCTTTTCAATTTTTAATCATGTATTAAAATATAATTTTTTTAAAATATTATAGATTTTTTTTGAAAATTAACATGGAATCATGTAATTTAATCTCTAAATTATTTAGTTTCATTATATAAGGAAATTTCATTCATGGAATGTGTGATGAAACAAATATTCCTTGTACATTTTTGTTAAAATTTTTAGGGTACCTGTTGAAGATGGATTAAAGCTCTGCTCCAGGAGGCAACTGTAACAATGCCCTAGATCTGATGCTGATGAGCTCTTCTACCGCCTCCTAATCGAAGGGGAGAGTTCTGTGACTGCATAAGAAGGATAGATCTCACCCTGGATCTCTTTCTCCATTCCCAACGATCCATCTCTCCCCAAAGGTTCTAGATCTGTTTTAGGTGGCCTGACAACTCTATCTTCTCTTGGCTAAGATCAATAGCGCAGTGGATTTTTTAAAGCTAACACTGGTTGAACGGTTTTTTCCTCAATTCCCATTGGTTGACAGGTTTGATCAATTTTTCTAGGAACCTTGGGAGCTACAGGCACGAACGATTGTGGGTCTTCTTGATCGGAGGCATATAATGGCCCGTTTTGGCTCAGAGGCGGTTTTTTTGTGGCTTGGTCTCATGATCCTTTAAGATTCAATGGCACTACCTTCTCTTAGTTTCGTTGGAGATTTTATTTTCACATGAGGCGTGATCTCGCAACAATTACAACATGGGTAAGTCTCCCTGGCGTACCTTTTTCTTTCCAAAATCCCTTGATTTTATGTGAAATCATCAATATTATAACGACCCATACTTTACATACATTGTTAATACTTCAAAATTGAAGCATAATTACTACAACATATACCAAAACCACGAAAGGACCATATAGGTATAGTGTCTTTAGAAACTGGGAAACATAAACAACTGGTTCATAAAGCCTCTACACTGTCTCCCATTTATTTCATCATATCTATAGTCCCTTTTGGCATATCTTACTTAATAACCTTCTTCCTGACCTGGGGAAAGAAAACATACAAAAGGGTGAGCTCAAATTCTCAGTAAGGGTAAACAAAAGAAATATCAATCACATCATATACATAAGCACATAACTTTTGGAAATCTTAACCAGCAAAAGAGATCATAATTTCATAACATGGGATAAATCATGGCAGTGAAATGTAATCACAATAATCAAAACATAAAACATGAAACTTTGTGGCATACACACATAATCATAGAGAATCATTTCTTGTTAGTCAAGATTCATTTCCAAGACTATCTTAGTGGACAAAGTCCATTTCTGAACCGAGTCACCCTCGTTTCAGTCCTGTTTCACTGAACCGGTATAACCTACCGTTCCAGCCATGTCTATCTCATGAGATATAAAATCTTTACCCAATGCATTGGAGGGATATATAGGTCCCACCCATATCATAATGATACCATTCTTATGTGTGCCACAAAATCATAAATCATACATCATTACATAACCCATGTAATAAAAATGGGATTCTTAAACATCATGAAATCATAAAAAAATTCATATAAGATAAAGGAATTCATAAAAATAATTCCATCACAACATAATCAAATCAATGTAATAATAGGGATAAAAATAGAACCCTTTATTATCTTAGATGGAAAATAATTTTGATAAAACACTTGAACTCCATTCTTGAGGAAAATATCCTTTCTTCTTCAAAAACATTTTTCCTTTCTTAACATGTAATACAACTTTAAACTAAAAGGTGTTGATTAAAAATAAACATGAAAACTTGTGAAGGAAGCTTCTTTGAAATAATGTTTTAAAAATCCATTCATGCTGTATATGTTAAAAAAAACATTCTTCGTACTTTTGTCGGAAAAGTCAAAAAGTACCTCGTACGAAAAACGACAAAAGATTCCTTTAATATCCTTTAATAAAAACTCACCGAAGGGTAAAATTTGATTTAAACAATTTTAGGTGGATGGAAATAACATTACATATCGAGGAAACATGGATGTGGATGATAAAATACACCCCAGTAAATTTCAAAGTATAAACAATCTCGGATAAAAATGAGATTGTGATATTTCCCTTACCTTAGGTCCGACTTGCTTTGTAAGTGTCCGAACCTCCTGTATAATTATTTAAATAATGTTATTGACTTATTCCAGAATCATAATTATTTTTATGATATCATATATGGTCATATTCTTAGCTTCTTAGTAGTAATATTTCATTGCTACTTGTTATTCGGGTGTTTATAACTTTTTGTTCTTATGCGTGTTTTGTCGAATAAATTCTTATTATTTTCTTTAGGTTATAGATACCTCATTTAAAGAAGTGTATTAGTGTAATATATATCATCTTCATTCATTAAATTCATTTATATAATCATTTTGAAATGAAGATCATGTAGAATGAGTCACATCACATCGTGGAGACGGTATTCCGTACGTACACACGAGTGATGATATCGTTCCTATGATTGTGGAATTGTATTGGAGTGTATGTATACTATTTCAGAATCATAATCACTTTATAATAGTCATATATAGTCATTATTTACACCATTATACCCATCCAAGTAAGGTAGTGGTGGAAAATAGATTACACCACGGCGTGGAGACGGTATTCCGTACGTACGCACGCGCGGTGATTTCTTTTTCTGTAGGATGGATAGATGGTGAAATAGGGTTGTTTCATACTTATAATAACATATCAGTATATGAGTGATAATGATGTTATTACTTCATAATGAAACAACAAAAGAAGAAGAAGTGGAAGAAGAAATAAAGATGAAAGAATTGGTAACAGACAATACCTCTTCTTTGAAGTGCTTCTTTGAGACCTTCTTTTAGGGACTAAAATTGGTCTTTAATGAAGACCAGAACTTCTAGGATTTCTCTAGTGAAGTGGAGAGGAGAAATTGTCAGGGTTTGGCCGAGCTTGAAGGCTCAAAGTGGTGTGAGGAAGAGGGGGAGGAGGTGTCCTTTTATAAGGGAGGAGAGGGGAACCTTTGGAATAACGAAAACTATTATTTTATTATAAAGTCACGTTCGGTTTTAAATAGATCTAAATTGATATATTTCGAAGCTAAGGTGGGGATGGGTCGAAATACTCTCATCAAATAGAATTTAGACAAGTTTAGGTTTCTATTTTAACCTTATCATTTAGATTTAACATTAAGTTAAATAATTTTACTTTTACCATGTCTTCTTGTGTTCTTATACTATAAGGTTAATAAACTTACTATAAGCAGCCAAATGAACCCCAAGTTGTTTATTATTAATATATATAACCTTATCTATGTAATTTGGCCGAACCTTAGATTTTTAGGAATAAAATAACAATTACCAATATAATATTTGTTTTAAAAACAAGTTTATGTCAATTTTGACACTATTTAGTAATTGATTTTTGTGAAAATCATAACAGAATAATTAGTTCAAAAAAAGTTAATTAAATCAATAATAACATGTCATATTAACCTAGAAAACTAGTGGGATTCATAAAAAGTCTCAAATTACATTTATTTTGGTGTTTATAACATCAATTATTTCAATATTTCATTAATAAGATAATTACTGCATCATCATTGTGTCATTAATAAATTAAATTATTTAATGTCTAAAAATTAAAAATAAAATACCATTATGTAGGAAATATTTTTATATTTCTAATGAATATTTATAGTCGAATTTATCTTATGTATAACCCCATATTAAAAATTATTTACTTATTAAACTTTGATTTTAACTATTTTAACGCTTCTTTAAATAAATTAATAATAAATGTCCTAATCTAATCCAAGTGGGCCTAAATGGTCATATTTTATTCCTATGTTTGTTTTTGGTCGAATTACACTTATCAAATAGAATTAGGACATGTGTTAGGGTAATAATAATATCATCTTTACCCTTAATTACCCTATTTACTTTTTACCGTGGTAAAAAAAGTAAAAAGTTACTATTCACCAAAAATTATTTTCATCTCATTGAACCACATTTTAGTCCTTGATATTAACTGTGTCTCTTGGATTTTTGAAATTCCACTCACAGAAGCGGTAAAATTAAGTTTTATGAAAAATTCAGTTTTTTAACTACCACTTAGTGGTTTCACTATTCATCAAAAATTGAAAGTTTTCAGAAAAATACCAAAATTTCACCCTAGGCTAATTTCGATATTCCAAATCCAAAAATGAAGTCCATTTTGAAAAATAAAATTTATAAAATTTCATAAAGTGGTTATTACTATTCATAACGGCTAGTTTTAATAATATTTTAATAGCATATCGTTGTTTAGTGAAACTCGGTATTGCGTATGACACACGCTATCGAGGAAGGTCGCGATTTCGTGTAAAGAAAGCCAAGAAAGTGTTGTGTAGAAAAAGATTACTTTGATGATTTATATAACATAAAACTATCAGGTGTTACATTCTACCCCCCTTAAAATGAATTTCGCCCCCGAAATTTGTCACTTTGTAACAAACAGATGAGGATACCTCTCCCTCATCATATCCTCATGCTCCCAAGTAGCTTCTTCTAATTGGTGGTTCCTCCATAAAACTTTCACCAAGCGAGTGGTCTTGTTTCATAGGACTTTTTCACTACGATCCAGAATCTCTATCGGTTGTTCTTCATAAGAAAGATCTTACTCCAGCGGTACAACTTCTGAGCTGAGTACATGTGAAGGATCAGGTATGTACTTTCTCAGGAGAGATACGTGGAACACATCGTGAACTTGAGAGAGATTCGCTGGAAGCGCCAATCGGTAAGCTACCTTCCCAACGTGATCCAGTATTTCGAAAGGACCGATATATCTAGGGCTTAACTTCCCCTTCTTTCCAAATCTCATGACTCTCTTCCAGGGAGATATCCGTAAGAACACTTTATCGCCCACTTCAAACTCTAGGTCTTTTCTTCAGCTGTCGGCATAACTTTTCTGTCGACTTTGAGCTGCTCTTATGTGTTGTTGAATAGATCTGACCTTTTCTGCCATTTCATCAATGAGATCAGGTCCTAATAGCTTTTTTCCCCCAACTTCATCCCAGCAAGTTGGAGTCCTGCGTTTCTTTCCATGGAGAGCTTCATAAGTAGCCATCTGAATACTGGAGTGAAAGCTATTATTATATGAAAATTACACTAAAGGTAGGTGTTTATCTCAACCACCTTTGAAATCCATAGAGCAAGCTCTCAACATATCTTCTAGGTTTTGAATTGTTCTCTCAGACTGACCGCCTTTCTGAGGATAATAAGCAGTGCTGAAACTCAACTCTGTATCCAGAGTATGCTGAAGACTTCGCCAGAACATCGAGGTAAATCTCAGATCCCGATCAGAGATAATAGAAACTGGTACTCCATGAAATCTTACCACTTCCTTTACATATATCATGGCAAGCTGATCCAGAGAGAAATCCTCTCTAATAGCAATGAAGTGTGCAGACCTTGTAAGACGATCAACTATGACCTAGATAGCATTATTTCCTTTTGATGTTTTAGGAAGTCCTGTGACAAAGTCAATAGTGATGTTTTCCCATTTCCATTCGGGTATGGGTAATGGTTGTAACATCTCATTAGACTTCTGTCTCTCAGCATTAACTTGTTGACAAACCAAGCATCGAGAGACATATTCAACAACATCTCTTTTCATGCCATCCCACCAGAAGTACTCTTTCAGGTCCCTATACATCTTCGTGCTTCTAGGATGAATAGAGAATGAAGAACTATGAGCCTCATCCCACCAGAAGTACTCTTTATGGTTGAACATTCATTTGAGAAAGATAAGATTTTCCCCCTTCCATTATAATTACAAGATCCATCCTTTGTAAATCCATAAATATTGGATCTTTTGTGATCCTCATCATGGATAAAATAGCATGTTCTTGTCGATTTAATGCATCTGCCACCTTGTTTGCTTTCCCAGGGTGGTAATGGATTGAGCAGTCGTAATCCTTAATTAGCTCCAACCATCTTCTTTGACGCATATTCAGCTCCTTTTGTGTGAAAATATACTTTAAACTTTTATGATCAGTATAAATATCACACCTTTCACCATAAAGTTAATGCCTCCAAATCTTTAATGCAATGATTACCGCAGCTAATTCCAAATCATGTGTTGGGTAATTTTGCTCATGGATTTTCAACTGTCGTGAGGCATAAGCTATCACCATATCATTTTGCATAATAACACACCCTAATCCCTTCTTGGATGCATCACTATAGATCACAAACCTTTCTCCACTACAAGGCATGTGTGAGCACAGGTGCACTGGATAACCTTCTTTTCAACTCCTTGAAATTCTCTTCACATTCCTCCGTCCAGACAAACTTAACTCCTTTCCAAGTCAATTTGGTGAGTGGATTAGATAATCGTGAAAAATCTTTCACAAAACGTCGATAATATCCAGCCAAACCAAGAAAACTTCGGATCTCAGTTACTGTTGTTGGTCTCGACCATCTTTCGATAACCTCTGTTTTTGCTGGATCCACAGATATCCCCTCTTTTGAGATTATGTGACCTAAAAATGCAACTTTTTGAATCCAAAATTCACACTTGGTAAATTTGGCAAAAAGCTTCTCCTTTCTCAGGGTCTTCAATATAATTCTCAAGTGATATTCATGTTATTCCTTTCTCTTTGAATAGACAAGAATATCGTCTATAAAGACTACCACAAATTGATCAAGATAGTCTCTAAAGACTCTATTCATCAGATCCATGAAGATAGCAGGGGAATTAGTAAGACCAAATGGCCCCACTATAAATTCATAGTGTTCATACCTTGTACGGAAAGCCGTCTTTGGTATATCCTCCCTTTTGACCCTTAATTGATGATACCCTAAACGAAGATCAATCTTGGAAAAGTATTGAGCTCCGCGTAGTTGGTCAAATAGGTCATCAATGCATGGGAGAGGATATTTGTTCTTGATAGTGATCATGTTAAGTTCTCGATAATCAATGCAAAGTCTCATTGATCCATCTTTCTTCTTAACAAATAGAACAGGTGCTCCCCAAGGTGACGCACTAGGGCGTATGAATCATTTATCAAGATTCTCTTGGAGTTTCTTCTTCAATTCCTGCAACTCAATTGGGGCCATTCTATAAGGTGTCTTTGAAATAGGCAAAGCACCCGGTACGAGTTCTATTGAGAACTCAACTTCACGATTTGGTGGAAGTCCCGGTAATTCCTCCGGAAAGACATCCTCAAACTCCCGTACAATGGGCATATTCTTAATCGTGAGTTTCTCACCAACCATTTGAGATAAATAACCTTCATTTAGTGGAATCAAGACCCATAAGATAGAATAAATTTCTACTGGAAGGTTATGTTCATCCTTACATTGATAGACGATCAGAGATTGATCTGGAATATGAAATGTGACTTTTCTTCTTTGGAAATTGATATGAGCTCCATATAAAGAAAGCTAATCCATGCCAAGAATCACATCAAATTCCACTATAGGAAGGATCACAAGATTTGAAGGAAGCACATTCCCACAAACTTCGATCAGAGAAGAATTATAAACTTTTGATGAGACTGTTGTGCCATTAGGTGTTGTCACAGCTAACTCAACATCTAATTGTTGAGGTAATACGGTGATACCCTTAGAAAATTCTTCAGAAATAAAAGAGTGGGTGGATACAGAATCAAATAAAACATTTTCTACTTTAGAGTGGATGGTAAGTGTACCTTTCACCACATCATTATCGTACTCCACATCTCTGATAGAAATTTCATGTGACTTTCCATTGTCTTTAGCCTTAAGAGTTTGTTGACGTCGACCATCATAATCAACCCTTGGATTAGGGCATTTATTGGCATAATGCCCCATATCCTTGTACTTGAAACATTGAAGTGTAGTAGGTTCATTCTGTGTATCCCTTCCTTTGTTTGCATCATTAGACATTTTCTTCCCATCATCGCGGTATTCAAATGCCCGATGACCTTCCTTTCCACATTTGAAACATTTACTTGTCCCTTTAAGACAACTCCATCCATGTTTCTTTCCACACTTTGTGCATAAGGGAAAGCTCATCTTCTTTTCAGGGTGCTCTTTAGATTTTCCTTTGAATTCCATTTTCCTCTTCTTATCAAACCCATATGACTGATGGGTTACTCCAATCTCCATCTCGACTTTGAGAGCACATCGAACGATTTCCTCGTAGCTATTGAAGTCCCTTATGGCTAACGCCCATCGAAGACTTGGTTTTAAGCCACTAAAGAATCGATCGATCTTACTCTCAGGTTGGATAATAATACCAGAAGCGTACCTTGAAAGTCTTGTAAAATTTTCTTCATAGGTACCAACAGATTCATCATCCTTTTTCTTCAGTTCAAGAAACTCTTTCTCCATCTTTGTTCGGAGAATATGAGGGAAGTACTTATTGAAAAATATGTTCTTGAACTCGTCCCATTCCATGGACTCAATTTCATCCCTTTGCCTCGTATTCTTAATAAGATTCCACCATTGATCAGCATCTCCATCAAACGATACACTGCTAGGATGACTTTATCATGTTCAGAACATTGAAGAACTGAAAATATCTTTTCAGTAGTACTAATCCATTGTTCAGCAAATAATGGATCAGTTGACCCACTGAAAGAATGTGGACGCTGCCTCATCAAGGATTCAACAGAATGTTGCTCCTTCCTTTGCCCGTTTGGAAGTCCTGAATGATTCATAGCTTGAGAAAGTTGTGTGAGCATGGCTACAAGATTTTGCATTCCAGCTCCCATATCGTTTGGTTTCTCAGGGGGACAATCATTGCATTGCCCGTCACATTCCGCATTAACACGGTTCCTTCGGGTTCCAGCCATTGACTAAAACCAAGAAGAATAGTGTGAGAAACACTAATTATAATAGGAAAACCACATAATCAAGAATAAAATTTCCCACTTAAGGTCTTATCCTAGGTTATTGATGGCCATTTATAAAACACTAATATTGTGTTCTATGCTTAGACTTATCCTTAGGGTTCTTACTAAGGCTTTCGCATCCTAGTTTCCAAAGGTTGACTATACCTTTCCTCTGATACCAACTATAACGACCCATACTTTACATACATTTTTAATACTTCAAAATTGAAGCATACTTATTACAACATATAACAAAACCATGAAAGGACCATATAGGTATAGTGTCTTTAGAAACTGGGAAACATAAACAACTAGTTCATAAAGCGTCTACACTGTCTCCCATTTATTTCATCATATCTATAGTCCCTTTTGGCATATCTTACTTAATAACCTTCTTCCTGACCTGGGGAAAGAAAACATACAAAAGGGTGAGCTCAAATGCTCATTAAGGGTAAACAAAAGAAATATCAATCACATCATATACATAAGCACATAACTTTTGGAAATCTTAACCTGTAAAAGAGATCATAATTTCATAACATGGGATAAATCATGGCAGTGAAATGTAATCACAATAATCTTAACTTAAAACATGAAACTTTGTGGCATACACACATAATCATAGAGAATAATTTCTTGTTAGTCAAGACTCATTTCCAAGACTATCTTAGTGGACAAAGTCCATTTCTGAACCGAGTCACTCTCGTTTCAGTCCTGTTTCACTGAACCGGTATAACCTACCATTCTAGCCATGTCTATCTCATTAGATATAAAATCTTTACCCAAATGATACCATTCTTATGTGTGCCACAAAATCATAAATCATACATCATTACATAACCCATGTAATAAAAATGGGATTCTTAAACATCATGACATCATAAAACAATTCATATAAGATAAAGGAATTCATAAAAATAATTCCATCACAACATAATCAAAATCAATGTAATAATAGGGATAAAAATATAACCCTTTATTATCTTATATGGAAAATAATTTTGATAAAACACTTGAACTCCATTCTTGAGGAAAATATCCTTTCTTCTTCAAAAACATTTTTCCTTTCTTAACATGTCATACAACTTTAAACTAAAAGGAGTTGATTAAAAATAAACATGAAAACTTGTAAAGGAAGCTTCTTTGAAATAATGTTTTAAAAATCCATTCATGCCGTATAAGTTAAAAAAAACATTCTTTGTACTTTTGTCGGAAAAGTCAAAAAGTACCTCGTACGAAAAATGACAAAAGATTCCTTTCATATCCTTTAATAAAAACTCACCGAAGGGTAAAATTGGATTTATTCAATTTTAGGTGGATGGAAATAACATTACATATTGAGGAAACATGGATGTGGATGATAAAATACACCTCAGTAAATTTCAAAGTATAAACAATCTCGGATAAAAATGAGATTGTGATATTTCCCTTACCATAGGTCCAACTTGCTTTGTAAGTGTCTGAAACTCCTGTATAATGATTTAAATAATGTTATTGACTTATTCCAGTATCACAATTATTTTTATGATATCATATATGGTCATATTCTTAGCTTCTTAGTAGTAATATTTCATTGCTACTTGTTATTCGGGTGTTTATAACTTTTTGTTCTTTTGCGTGTTTTGTCGAATAAATTCTTATTCTTTTCATTAGGTTCTAGATACCTCATTTCAAGAATGGTATTAGTGTAATATATATCATATTCATTCATTCAATTCATTTATATAATCATTATGAAATGAAGATCATGTAGAACGAGTCGCATCACATCGTGGAGACGGTATTCCGTACGTACGCACGAGTGATGATATCGTTCCTAGGATTGTGGAATTGTATTGGAGTGTATGTATACTATTTAAGAATAAAAATCACTTTATAATAGTCATATATAGTCATTATTTACACCATTATACCCATCCAAGTAAGGTGGTGGTGGAAAATAGATTACACTACGGCGTGGAGACGGTATTCCGTACGTACGCACGCGCAATGATTTCTTTTTCCGTAGGATGGATAGATGGTGAAATAGGGTTGTTTCATACTTGTAATAAAATATAAGTATATGAGTGATACAGATTTTATTACTTCATAATTAAACAACTAATGAAGAAGAAGTGGAAGAAGAAATAAATATGATAGAATCGGTAACAGACATTACCTCTTCTTTGAAGTGCTTCTTTGAGACCTTCTTTTAGGGCACTAAAATTGGTCTTTGAAGAAGACCAGAACCTCTAGGATGTCTTTATGGAAATGAAGAGGAGAAAGTGGCAGGGGTTGGCCGAGCTTGAAGGCTCAATGTGGTGTGAGGAAGAGGGGGAGGAGGTGTCCTTTTATAAGGGAGGAGAGGGGCACCTTTGGGATAACTAAAACTATTATTTTATTATAAAGTCATGTTCGGTTTTAAATAGTTCCAAATTGATATATTTCGAATCTAAGGTGGGGATGGGTCGAAATCCTCTCATACAATAGTATTTAGACAAGTTTAGGTTCCTATTTTAACCATATCATTTATATTTAACATTAAGTTAAATAATTTTACTTTTACCATGTCTTCTTGTGTTCTTATACTATAAGGTTAATAAACTTTTTATAAGCAGCCAAACGAACCCCAAGTTGTTTATTATTAATTTATATAACCTTATCTAAGTCATTTGGCCGAACCTCAGCTTTTTAGGAATGAAATAACAATTACCAATATAATATTTGTTTTAAAAACTATTTTATGTCAATTTTGACACTATTTAGTAATTGATTTTTTGTGAAAATCATAACAGAATTATTAGTTCAAAACAAGTTACTTAAATCAATACTAACATGTCATATTAACCTAGAAAATTGGTGGGATTCATAAAAAGTCTCAAATTACATTTATTTTGGTGTTTATAACATCAATTATGTCAATATTTCATTAATAAGATAATTACTCCATCATCATTGTGTCATAAATAAATTAATTTATTAAACGTCTAAAAATTACAAATAAAATACCATTATGTAGGAAATCGTTTTAGATTTCTAATGAATATTTATAGTCGAATTTATCTTATGTATAACCCCATATTAAAAATTATTTTCTTATTAAACTTTGATTTTAACTATTTTAACCCTTCTTTAAATAAATTAATAATAAATGTCCTAATCTAATCCAAGTGGGCCTAAATGGTCATATTTTATTCCTAAGTTTGTTTTTGGTCGAATTACACTTATCCAATAGAATTAGGACATGTGTTAGGTTAATAATAATATCATCTTTACCCTTAATTACCCTATTTACTTTTTACCATGGTAAAAAAAAGTAAAAAGTTACTATTCACCAAAAATTATTTTCATCTCATTGAACCACATTTTAGTCCTTGATATTAACCGTGTCTCTCGGATTTTCGAAATTCCACTCACAGAAGCGGTAAAATTAAGTTTTATGAAAAATTCAGTTTTTTAACTACCACTTAGTGGTTTCACAATTCATCAAAAATTGAATGTTTTTAGAAAAATACCAAAATTTCACCCTAGGAAAATTTCGATATTCCGAATCCAAAAATGAAGTCCATTTTGAAAAATAACATTTATAAAATTTCATAAAGTGGTTATTACTATTCATAACGGCTAGTTTTAATAATATTTTAATAGCATATCGTTGTTTAGTGAAACTCGGTATTGCGTAGGACACACGCTATTGATGAAGGTCGCGATTTCGTGTAAAGCAAGACAAGAAAGTGTTGTGTAGAAAAATATTACTTTGATGATTTATATAACATAAAAGTCTCGGGTGTTACAAATATGGTTGGTCATTACTTATATTCTAATCGTCGGACTGAGGCTGTGTGTCACCTGATTAGTCCACGAATCTTTGTAAAGGATGATGCCTCAAGACCACCGGTAGACTGTGTCTAGATCATAGATATCATGGAGTTACACTGGAGGTAGAGTTTCATTTTTGAGTCTTGGATGGGCTATTGCATGGCCTGCTACTGATTTGGTCATCTGAAACTGGTTTGTCGTAGGGGATAGTTGGTTGGTACTTTAAGGACGGCTGATAGGAGGAGCTCCGATGGTGGTTTGGCTATTGGATTGGGCCTAGTAATGGGCACGGTCAACTCTGGTGATCCTATGATAGTACGATGGAATGTGAATGAAGGCATGGGTGGCCCTGTGGAATGTGGTTGAATTTTAGTTTCTGAGGAGCAGGTTGATCTGGTGGGAAGCCGCTACCTCAGTGAGGCAACGATGGGTACAAGCACAGAGCCGGAGGAGTATCAATCTTTTCACACAGCGGTTAGCATGCATTATTGTTAAGTGAAATAGGTTCGGGAATCAGTCAATCCATCATTGTAGTAGGTCTTTGAGCTGATAAAATGTGGGATTGGTGTTGAGGACATACCTTTACTGGAGTGTGCTGCTGGTCATGTGCAATCAGTAGGTGGAAGACTAAACAGAGAAGAAGTGGCCACTATATAGATTGGATAGGTCCTCTTAGGTAATATGTTCACGGGCTTGGAGCAGGTGAAGCCACCCACTGTGTTGGTTGATCCACAGTTGCATGCTTCCTTGAATATGCATATTGGTTCCAGTAGTCTAGAAAAGGTTGCAATTGATGTCTCATGGACACAGACTTTTGAGGACCTTGGCAACCTGGTGAACCCTCAATGTATTGCTCTGATTGATCATAATAGGCTATCTCAGATGACTGGAGGTGAGTTTTTGACAACCTCAGAAGGTGTCTTAGTGAAGAAAGATAGTGGGTGCATATGTTTCATCCCTATGAATCTCACTTGTAAATGGGGAATGTATTTGAAAGTTACAAGGATAACGACTGAGGGGTTACAAGACCTTATTATAGCGATATTGTTAAAGGTGGTCGAAAGATGATTTCTGAAAGTGAAGGCACTGTGACTATTCCTCCAAAGAGGAGGCCATGAAAGGACAACACTTTCTTACCCAAGACGGTATCCACCAGGTCCTCATCATGGAAGGGAAATGGGGATCCCCCTAATTCTAAAAAGAGTTTTCTGAGAATGAAATCAAATAATGCTAAACTCTCTATAGAGAAACTAGAGCTCAGACAGAAGTATGCCAATGTTCCGTAGCCATATGATACAAATTCGGAGTGGGAGTAGACTACTGCAGAGAATGTGCCTTATTATAGATATGGTGAGGATTATGGTTCCAATGATATGTAACTATTCTTTTTTAGTTGGAACTGATCTTTGCATATGGATGGGATGTATGTCTATACTCTCGCTCCTTGCCACCTGTACTTTTCCTTTATTTTAATAAAGTGTTAGAGTCCTTCCTCTAACTGAGCGTTCTTGGTGTAGAGTACCTCATTCAAAAAACAACATGAATATTACAATCAGACCATTTTTAAATAGTAAAATATGGGAATAAAGTTAAAATATACAAGTAAAATATTTAAAATGATATTGGTTTTTTAGAAAATATGGCCATTGAAAGTAAAATATTTGACTAAAGAGAGAAATAATGTCATTTTTTCTTAAAATCATTCGGTCAGACTATTGAGTACCTAAAGGGAGGATAATGAAAGGAAAACATTTAATCTTCAAAAGAAAATATAAGAGAAAAAATATGTGAGTTTCAGTAGTGATAATACAAAAACATTAATCATCAGCAACATAATCACAGAAAATCTTTATAAATAGTGATATTGTAATGTAAATCTCTTACTTTGAGCTTGGCTTGATTTAAAGAAGATTTAACCTTATGTTAATTAATATAAATATGTTTTAATTCTATACCATTTTAATTTAAATACTTATAATATGATATGTGATACACTTATATAAATTTAACATCCATTTATAAATAATTCCTAATTTAAATAAATATTTTTGGGTGTTAACTATTTAATTTTTCATTAGAATTTCAGTTCGATATTTTATATCCACACACTCTTTTCATGTATTAATTATCTATATAATTTTAATTAAGAAACTAATATCATATATATTTTTTATAAATATAGTTATAGTCATCCATAAAGGATATAAATAGAAAGATTCATTACAATGTTTATGGAGATAATAACTTATACGTACACATGAATAGTGTTTTAAAATTTTAATTGATGGAAAAAAATAAATGAAAATAAAAAATTAGACTTATATAATAATTATTATATTATTCATGTTGTATATATTCATTATATCAATCCTCAATGAATTAGTCCCGTGTGTTTGAAATAATTATCTCAAGCTCAATTCACATCCTATAGAATTAATACTTCAATTTCTTTACACTATATTCATCCCCATAACCAAAAAAAAAGAAATTTATGCCTTTCTATTTTTTCACTATTGACTATGGATTTTTAATGAGTGAAAATCACAAAACACTTTACAATTATGTTTAAAAAAATATTACCACTCTTTTCTCATTGCTTCATTAATACACATGTAAAAGCATAAAAAATACTATAATATCATACTTGTTTCTATCCCCATAAGTCTATCTAAAAAAGTTCAATTCTTAGCTACAAGGAATAATACCATTAAAATTAAATGATACATTATTTTATATCTTGAGTATTGAACTCTCAACAGTTCAAACATCTGTGTGCTTGAGATTTAGTACAATCTTTTTTATAAAAATTTCATGTTCCTCTCGATGACATGAAAAAGATGATTATTCCATAACTCCAAAATTTTATTAGTTTTATTTTTTGATAGAAAAAATCCGTATAAAGCTTTCTTCAGATACAATATAACATCATTTACTTCTTTTGTGATAACCATTGATCCTAAGATAATTTTCCATCCACAATTTTTAAAGATAGTCCAATAAATTGTTTGATCTAATTATCCTATAGTAATAATATTATTTTTTCAAAAAATTATGATGTGTCACACCCTATTAAAAATTATTGATATCAAATCAATAGATTTACATCACCATTTATGAAAAGTTCATGAGCCTCATCATCTAATATGTGTACTTAATCTAATCATCTGAATTTATAATTTTCCATTCACCATTACTATGACGTAGAATGAAATGATACTTTAAAACAACTA
The DNA here is from genome assembly GCA_963277665.1 of Viscum album. Classification (NCBI taxonomy): domain Eukaryota; kingdom Viridiplantae; phylum Streptophyta; class Magnoliopsida; order Santalales; family Viscaceae; genus Viscum; species Viscum album. The sequence continues at coordinate 1,014,003,906 of OY728167.1, forward strand.
ACCCACAATTCTATCAAAAATTGACACTAAATAAAAAAACTCAAATAGTTCAATTAATTAAAATATTTTTATCTTAATGAGATATATATTATAGATATTGTTTCTATTCCTTTATATTTTTTATGAAATTTTACTTCTTACCAAAGTATCGACAAGAAGGATCTGGTCATGTCGATATTCCTCCACTTTCATATATATATATATCTTTTCTCTAGCACAACCCATTATTGGGATTCCATTCTCTCTCTTCTATATTCAAATTTATTTTGATAGTTTCATAAAATTATATTTTTACTGAATTCATTATTTAGGATTAAATTCTATAAAACCACAAAAGATATTTTTGATTGTGTGGTATAATTACTTACAGGTGAGACCGTCGACTCTCATATATTTGGTAGTGATGATAAAATAAAAACTTCATAGACATAATACATGAATTTTAATTTCACTAAATTGTAATAACTATAAATATTTTTGAGGTCATTAACCTGGTTTACAACTAGCATTCCTTCTAAAAATTTCAAGTAAAAAACCATAAACATCATAAAAAACATATTGAAAGTTGTTTTTTAATATATGTCTACTAGGGAACCATTAATTCTCATAGTTTTTCCTTTTCCCAAATATTGATTTAAATATACTTTTTAATGAAATGCACATAAATTTGGGTTCATTATGATCTATCTATTCCCATTATTTTTTCTCCAAATTCACCATATTTATGTTAGTTAATAAGACATACTAGTCCTATTGGTTTACATAATCCTTAATATGAATCCTATTAAATTTATGGGTTCTTATATATAAATTATCAACCTTGATATTTTCATATTTTTATATCATCAGTCTCATATTGTAACTCCAAAAAAATAAAAAAACATCATGGGATAAAATTTAATAAAGATATATCAATCTATATAGTTTAACAATGCTTCATAAATCATGTTGTATTACAACCTTTTGGTATAATACTAGTATCATATGTGCTGTCACTGAAATTAAATAACTAGAAGCATTATAAATAATCCACTAGAATTTTAGCTCTATGACAATTCATCGACCGTATCATAACACACCCCATAACTTAATAATTTAGAACATAATAATAATTGAATAAACCATAATTTACCAGAACCAATGTTTACTAGTAGATATAAACACAAGTATACATAAATAATTTAAACAGAATCAATGTAAATAACATGTTGGTTTTAAGTGGTCTTGTTTTTCATCCTACATCCATTGGAGAACACTAGAATACTTTTATTTTCGAAATATACAATTATTACACCAAGTGAATTTTCAATAACCTCGATCTGAAAAAAAAGTAATCACATCACATGTTACCAACCCACATCAGTTGGAAATATCACAATCTATTAACAAAAACAATTGTCCATCTAATTACATTGACATTTTATATATGCGGGAATCAATCCATTAATAATAATGGACTCTTATTACTTGTATAAATCTTCACAATGTATGGTTACTTCTTATAGTACCAATAAATTACCATATAAATGGATTATACACCTCAATACATGACCCAAAATCAAATGAATACATACGGACATCTCCTGATAGGCCTTATATGTTTTGTGTCTTGTTCCCCCATTAAAATTCAATGAATAAAAATATGCCCTTCTAATGAACTGAATCCTTTGGCCCGAAGAGTCGTTGAAATCATTACAATTAAGTATATATATGAAAACATGAATACCATTAGGGATCACTTTAGTAGAATTTATATTTCATATCACTCAAAAATTATATATATAGAATTCACTAATAAATAATATTCATCTATCACCCCAAAATTACCATGTTATTTCAGGAAGTTAAATTACACTACTTCTTAAATTTTTTATAATATGGTTTCAAAAGAGTAATATGTCAAATTAAATTTTGAATAAATAATATTTTAATGAATAAGGTGGACATGTTAATCATAAGATGTTTTGATGAATAAGAACAATGGAATATGTTAGGATTCCGTCACCCTTTGTTTGACGGTGACAAAGACCATAAAGGAACTCCTAAAAGGTAGTTACTAATATGAGTTCTAAAACTCCTATTCTACAAGCCAATATTTGTCTCCATCTATAAAATAAATGACATTCCTCAAAAACACATAATATTATTTGAAAATTTTTATGTCAATGGTATCAATTTCAGGGGGACCATCATTTATTAAAATGGATTTACATACATCTTTCATGGTGTTTACTATGTTTCTATGGGATATTCAGAAAAAACCCTTAAAAATATGATCCTCATACAAATATTTAGTTATTTAAAATAGACATATTAAATATATATATATACATTAAATTCATTAAAAAGTGAATTAGAATCCCATTTTTTAATCAAATAATAGATTCATATTTGAAAATACATGACATTCTACTTAAAATAAAAATTTTTATAAAAAAAGAAAATGACTAAATAAAATTTAAAAAAAAATTGAAGAGAAAATATTTCAGGAGTGGTTTTTTAATCATATTAATAATGATTGGTATTAACATATTTGGATGGAAAATTTGAATTACCGAACTACCTATAAAACACCCATTCAATTTACTCAATTTTGGATAAGTTGTTGTAAACCATTAAATTTAATTGTTTGACCCCAACATTAATAATTTTGGGTTGTTAAAATATTCAATTCTTAATTATAAACAACTATTGAAAATATATATCTAAAATTAATAGAAATAAATTAACTTTGACATGAATTATTTTATTTCTCTAAAATCTATGAGGAAAATATAAGTTAATACATATTTTATTTTTTTTAAAGGTTGGGTCCGAAGCATCATTTATTATTAAAGAAAAGAAAATTCCTCATTAACTGGGTAGAGGGAGACCCATTATATAGCCCGAAGGACCAGTGGGAATATATCCCATTAAAGTCAATTTGTTAAATTGAAAATAAAATTTTATTTGCTTCATACATCTAACTTCATCAATGGTGAAACAATTATCACTGGGAGAGTTTATTTTTTACCATGCTTTACTGTTTTAGTGCATTGGAAACACAAAATCCTTTTAACCAAGAAAACAATCACTATTAAAACAAAAAAAATAATAATTACTTAATAAAATTACAGGTCACTCTGTCATTAATCACCCCCAATTCAAATTTTTTCTATCATTTTTGTGTGAATTTTATTAAAACAAAAAATAATAATTACTTAATAAAATAGTTTAAAATCATGCCCAACCAATTTTCTGAGAGTCATAAAACATCAATTTATTTCAATTTTGTATATTTTCAAAATGAATTTGGGAAAAAATTCAACAATAATATGTTATAAAAGTTCACTTTTATCTTGTAAATTTTTTTCATTAATTTTGAGATACAGACTAAATTTATTAGATAAGGTTATTAATGGATATTATTTTAATTATGTGATCTCACCACAAATTTGGAGTCACAAGTTTTTTGATCAAGGAGATTATTTTATTTCTATTTTGTGGATTAATTTGAAAGTGGACGTTTTTAAAATAATATATGAGAATATATGTAAAAAGTAACCTATTATTATCAATACATTGTACAATGTTTTGAAAAACACAATCATATGAAAACCCATTTTTTATAGCCACATTAAAAGAAAAAAAACTTATCCCCACCAACTTATACAAATAATTGGACTGAAAATTTTTAGGAAATTTATTTTTTTAGTGGATAGATATCTATTATATCTCAGTTTTATATTTTTTATCTTTCTTTAAATGCTAATGAACAAACAACCTTTTAAAAGAAGGGGATATGTTTTCTTTTGATGTGGTTTGTGAATGAATTCCAATGAATTTTATTTTTAAAAAATTATATTTATTAGTGATGAAATGGGAATTTTTTTAAATATAGAAAATTAAAAAATATAAATATAAATATATAATTATATGAAATTGAAAGAAAAACACTTAAATCATTATTTCTTCTTGATTCACTACGAGATGATTTTGGTTTTGTATATATTCTCAACTTTTTTCACATCATCTTAAAATTACCATTCTTAGGCATTACTTCATGTGTTTATGGTCTCCTGAATATGTGTTTTTATTACCTCACATGTCCCATTTCATTAGTTATATACTTTTTATACATGGTAGTGTTTATAAACCATTTATCACCTCTTATGAAAATATTCCTGCATTGTATAACAAGGAAAAATTCCATTAAATTGGCCTAATAATTTTTAATACTTAATGATTGGAATGAAATATTATATCTAATATAACATCATAAATTACAACTCATAGTTTGAGAAATATGTGTATCAAATTCATATAGTTTCATCATAATTAGTGTAGTGAATTTTGAATGACCATATTATCTAATTATAATTTTTTTGATGAAAATGAACTTATTTTAACATATAAACATAGAAAAAAATTATATTGAAATACATTATGGGTGAGGGAACATGTTTGGGATTCTGAAATTGTATAAACTTTCAATATTTTTTGTATGTTAAAATGATTTAATTGGGTGTTCGTGTATTTTTATTGAGGGCACGTTCAAGACTATGTTTAGGGAAGTTGATTTTATAGTTTTATTATATTTTTTTTAAAAATTCCACTTCTTTATTTTTATATAAAATTCAAACATTTATGTAGTAATGTTCAATTTTTTAATTAAATATAATTTAAAATCATTTCTTATTTTCTTTACTTTTCAAATTTAGGTTAATATTTTATAATAAATTTCATGATAAAAATCTTAGTTATATAATTTTTATATTTATAATTTTTATACGAGTTAGAGAGAGGTCCACGATCCTTATGTGGTTATTTTATGAAGTCATTGAAGTGGTTTCCATATTTATTTCATTGATTACGAGCCCTATATTGTCCCTATATGTGTTGGATTCCCTATTTTGTTGCCGTATTTATTTAAACAAGATACCTTTTTTAGATATCTTGTTTAATTGGGAAACCATTAAATTAGATACTACTAATAGGAATCTAAATTGACCTTAAGTCACTATAATATCTTTCTAAGTTGATATATCATAAAATATTCCATCTTTTATATGCCTCCAAAATGGTGACTCTGTATATTATGAAGAAAATTTCATTGAGAACATTCCAGATCACTGATTTGTTTTTCAAATTCAACATTTAAAAAAAGGAATTTGAGAACAAGACTCATTATTTCACACCCATACAGAATTTAATTCAAATTGGTTTGAAATGTAGATAAAAAAGGGTTAATTTTTTCTTGCTTAGTTCATAAGGGGATCTTGTTAATATGGATTTTAACCAGATTATTTCATGTTCTTTTAATAACTACTACTCGTCCACTAATTTGTTGGGTTTCATAGAGCTAGATCATAATTCTCAGTCTAAAATTTTGATATAGATATTCTTAACAAGTCTTACCCATATCATATTAATACCAAAAATTTGGTTCAACCATCACAAGTGGAGGAAAATGGTGTCTGATCTGATTTTTTTGATTATATACATAATGATTATGGGAAATATTGTCTTATTGATGTGCATTCTTGAAATTGAATCCTAAAAAATGAAAACCCCAATGAATTGATCTTCATGAGTACATAACATTTAATACGATTATTAATCTAAAAAATAATGATTAACCTATAATTAGAAAAAATATTTCCATGCGATCCTTAGAGGCTCGAATGGCCCGATGGCCTTATTTTTTATTTTATTATAGATAATCCCTCTTTTAAGGATTGAAGGGGAACCCGTAAATGACCTGAAGGCCCAGAGGCATACCATGCCCATTACATGACCCGTAGGTCCAGCCCACTAGAACTGCCCCTCCCCAGTGTATTGAACCATTGATCTCATTAGCTCCCCACCTTGCATTGCTGATCAGCTAGAAATTCCCCATAAAAAGCTGCACGGTGCTTGGTCCCGATGGCAGCCTCCATACCCTCTCATTCTTCCAATCTAGTTAGCTTTGTATCTGGTGGCTACTTCTCCTGTTTCTCTGATACTCCTCTAGGTCCAGTTCTGTTTGAACTAGGATACTCCCTTTTCTACGTGGACAGAAGGACCTGTGGCCCAAAGGACATTGATGAACCGAAGGCCCTAGAGACCCGTAGGCCCAAACCAATGGCCCGAAGGACCAAATCAGGTGAGTAGTTTCGGCTGCTATAGTACCAAACAACTACTACTACAGTACTTCTACAGTGACTTCAATAGAAAATTCTACAGTACTCCTACAGCGACAACTATAGTGACTGCTATAGTACCCCCCAGAAATTCTCCACCACCCCGTTTTGATCCCGGGTCTCTTGGATGCCAAGCATGAGCCCTTACCACTTGGGTACGGGCTAGTTGGCCATGAAATCTTAGAGGCATCTAAAATAAAATATATTTACTCCTCCATTGATTGTGGTTGCTAAAAATGTGGATACATGTTCATATGAAGATGTTTTGGAAGACAAAATCAATGATAATAATGAAGATCCTTTAATGATGATTTTTTTTTTCAAATTGAGTATAAATTGGTCTTTTCAAAGAACTATACTTTTAGATGGGGGAGCATGATAAAATTTCATTATATCAATATAAAAATGGTGAAATTTATTATGAAAATTTTCTTCAAATCATACGGTGAATTTCAATTTATGTGGTGGATGAATTTATAAAAATTATAGATTTCATCTCAATATAATTCCCAACGAAATTAATATTACTTGTTTTCTTCTTTATAAAGTCGGTTTCCATGCAATCATGGTGCTTTTTGTCCTTTTTTAATCTTCTTTCACCACGATGCTTGTTTTGAGAATTTGAGGTTGTCTGACATGTTGTTTTGTAAGAGTTCTTCTTCCATCCTATTTAGATGGGTGTCTGGGTCTTATTGGTCTTCATTTTGATTCAACTATGTATTTTTCATGTGATTTTATATGTCTTTGAGAAACTCTGATGATTTGAGAGATTGGTTTTTTAGTGTGACATAGCTCTGTAATTTTTTCATTTTTTTAAGTGTTGATGCACTACTAACTGAATTTTATTCATGGTTAATATGGTTTTTTGGATGTCCATTAAATGAAATTTTTCATCAATTAGTTTTTTTGGATATATATTTGTATAATGTGTTTTAAATGATCATTTTGTCTTGACTGCATGTATTTTTTCAAGATGCCTTAATGTTTTTTTGAAACATACCAACAACTATTAGCTTATTTGATTCATCTCATGTGTGGGAGAAGTAACCTCCAGAATTTGAAATTGAATCCATTATATTTTATTATGGAGTTTTTTTGTTGAAGGATGGATTTTTTAGGGTAAAATATTTCCCTGCACTCTCCAATTTGGCGTATTATTTTAAATCATGATTTAGATGCCATAATTTTGCAGATGGTGTAAGTTCATTACAACTCAATTATACAGTGTACCATTTTTATTATTTAATATGTTTTGTCGATGAATGAGTTGGTGACTAACTCAAGCCTCAATATTGCTAAATAAAATGAAAATTTATATCCTCATAGAAATAAATCTCAAGGATTAATTTTATTTTTCAATATATTGGGTGTAGTCGGGATTCAATAACCAAAATATGTGATTTTGTTTTATTTTGGTTGTTTAAATCCACATATTCTAATATTTATATTTATTTTTTCATTTTCATTAAAAAACCACATTTAATATTATTCATTTAAAAATACTAGTATAAAATGAATTATAGAATGATTAATAACTAGTTAACTAATCAAAAATAAATTTAAATTAGAAATGACGTCAAGTTTATATACATTTTAATGAACAAAAAATATCTAAAAAACATATTCAATTACATATAATCAAATAATTATAATTAAAAATGAATCGTGACATATTTAATATTCTATAACATCAAAATAATTATTTAATTTAATGAATATATTTATATTTAGTGGTGTTTGAAGAGGAAAAATGTACTGATAAAACTGAATCAAAATAGTTTAATTTGAACCATATTAAATCCAATGTTAAAAAAAATATAGTTTCACTCAATATTCCCAAAATATACAATTATATAGAGAAAACAATTATGATGTAATTAAATATGGAAATTCATGCAGAGATGAAAAAAAATATTAGAAGTATTCATGGAATATATAACACCATGATGAAATTTATAGTATAAACATGCTTAATATTATATTTTAAACTCAAGATAAACCTAACAAGGAAAAAATATATCATTTTATTAATTAAATCTAAAAAATCAAACATGAAGTGACATTTTATCGAATACAGGGTCAAAAAATGATAAATAAAACAATATACATAAAAAATAGAATTTAAATACTTCAAATATTTAAATAACATACATAAGGTATGATAATCAAATATTTTCACTGTGAAATAAAGAGAATTATCTTAAATATGTTAGAGATAAATGATTTCGGAACTAAAAATGTTATACATGACATAGATAGTGAAAAGATAAGTGGTATTTATAACAATTCAACAAATTGGAAATTAAAAAAATGTAAATCTAATACCCATTTACCTGGGGTTGATATCACTTTTACTGGTGAAGGTAAATTAAAGGAAATGAAATCATTTCTATTGAGTTTTACAGATTATCTATCATCAAGATCACCACCATAGAAATTTATCTCACCCTGAAATCACATCCATCATTTTTTATGAATAAATAAAGGGCTACATGAATACTATGGGGAATCCCTATTATCATTGTGTCATGGGTTGAAGATCAAGAACGAGGTTAGGGGATGATAATTTTCACTATCCATATGATAATTATAGAACTCATGAATCTCTTTTTCTTTGAAGATATAGGTGTCAAGACAAGTAAATCACATACTCAATAGGTGAAGAGAATATAGGAAGAGAAGAAATGGAACATAGTGAAACCCATAAGTTCCATGTTATGAATTATAGAGCCATATCTATGGTTTCATTTCATAATGAAATGAGATGCTTAAAAAGGACACATAAATCAATCTAGAAGAGTGAAAATAAGGGGTAGAGATCAAGCCCTAAAAAAGATAAATGACAATGAATTTTTTGTAGTGAGAAATAGACACCCAATTAACCAAATAAATATCTTATAGAAAAAAAGGCAAAAGACATATATCAATAGATATGTTTCAATAGAATTCGTGCTATATGGATACTAAAGAACACGACCATGTAGATATACCCAAGGGAGAAACCCAGAAGAAATTAATCCCCCAAATTAATCCCAATTTAAACTGGATAATTAATCATACTAAAAAAATAAATATTAAAATATAATTTAACTCATAAAAAAACGTGAATAAGAAAATAAAAAATTAAAATCCATGAAGAAAAAATAATTAAAATAATGGAGGCCTTAGAAATGTTGCATCTATTTGACCACACATAATTAGTTGGACCATATCTCACGAACCCCTTATTAAACATACTTCAAATTTTATAATGATAAATTAAACATCAAGAATATGAAATTTGTTAAGAATGATTATAATATATCATCCATTTCCTTGTCTATTAATGCTTGTGATGATAAAAATTTGTAATAACTAAGACAATTGAATAAAGTTACACATGGCTTACCAAAATATTCATATATGTAGTTCATAAATTTCAACGAATTTGAAAATTTGAGGGAAAAATAAGAGAATCATTTTAAATAAAATTTAATATAATAATATTTGAGATAATGATTTATAATTATTAAAATAGTCATGTAAAATTTAAAAGAGTAATTGGTTGAAAACCAACCCACCCTCTTGGTTATATATACATTTCCGACATTCCATTATAAGTGATTGAAATTTTAGACTCAGTAGAGTTTATTTTGAAAATAAAAGCCATTATTAAGGATATATAATGAATAATAATGGGTTTTCTATTCTAGAGATTCTAATTATCAATTATACTATTCCTTATTTTCTTTAAATGAAATTTCATATGTTTTTGTATGTTTTTTAATTTGGTATTTACATTAATGAAATCTTCAGTTTTTATTCATGGTTAAAACCCATTTACTATTTTTTGTTTTATTGTATAAAATTATATTACATTTTCTTGGAAGACCTTTCCCAACTTAAATTTTAATTTTGTTAGATGCATGGTTTTGTTATTATTACTTGTGCATGTGAGTTCAACGTGTGCAATTATTTCTATATATCATTATTTTATTTTTATTTTATTTTAATATAAAATAATGTACCTAACCATATTATTCTCCTTCTCAATGTATGTTAAGTATTTTTTTTGTGTGGGTTTTATAGGGGGATTTAGAGTAATTCAGAGCGATTTTTGTTAAAGAGTCATTAGATTAACATTATGTATGTTTAAGTAGATATCAAATGGGATAATAAAATGCATTGTTTATCATTTTTACTCCATGGATTATTGTAACCTCAAATACATTAGGTTTTATAGATTATTTAACCTTACATAAATTTTCTAATATTGAAAAATTAGTTATGTATTAGATTTAATTTATAATATAAGATAAATCTTTTTGAAATCATTCTATGAAGTGTATTTTAAATGGTAGAAATATATTGTAAGATAAATGATATCATAATATTAAATTCTAAAGATGAACTCAACCAAATCCAAATTAAACAAATTAATTATTCATCAATCATCAATCAATTCTATTGAGCAATATGAATTAAAAAAATACAATTTTTAAGGCAAAGAGAAAAATTAAATTCCAAAACTATAGTACAACCACCAATGATTAGAACCTAGTTCCACTATACAAATTATTGTAGGTCTTTATAACCTTAATCATTAACATGGAAAAATCATCCATGATTCAGTATATGAATCAATTGTTTTAATAAACCTATATTATTTCTCCACACATCCCCTGTGAGAAGGGAAAGGGTTCCTAGTAATGGAAAAATTAATATTTCTTTGATTATACTTTACTTGTCCTTATTTTAGTTATAATGATTATTTTTTTGAACGACATTTTCTTGGTTCTTCTAGTACCTAGACCTTCTCAACCACCTTCACATTTTTTTTTCATTTTCATTCAACATGTGTCGAAAATGCAATGTAAAAATATTAGAATCCTCCCTTAAATCCATTTTATTTACTAGTTGTGCATTATGGTTTTCTAGAAATATCTATTGATTGATATATAAGAAATTATTATGAAAGATCTTAAGAATATATTCATTGGATTTCAATAGTTTTTCATGATTTTTTATCTTTATATCCACCTGAAAAAAAGTATCTTCATTTTTCTTATTTTATTTTGTTACCACATTCTCAAAAAGAGAAATGTTGTTGGTCTTATTGCTAAAATAATGTGATAGTGTATATTATTAATTAAAACGAGGCACATAGTTCTATAAATTTTTTTAAAAGTATTTCATATTTAATATTTTTGCAAAACCCTTGTCGACCTTGGGCTTTGGTGGAATATTACTCACATTTTTGTCTATGGCATCCTTAGTGTTGAGTTATCAACATAAATTATTTTCTATATCAATTTTAAGGTATAAATAATATTTATATATATGAAAAAAACCCACATCCTCTTTTTTAACTATTATCTAATATTGATTAAAAATGTTGAGATAAATTTGGAACTCAAAATATCATAAATGAAGTTGTTTTTGTATCACACCATATTCTATAAATTTATATTGATTTCAGTTCCTCCAATTTTTTAGATATTTTTTTTATAGTTGGATTGTTATCTTATTATTCTAATTTATTTGTTGAATTAATCACCAAATATGAATTTATTATTATTTACATCAAAATACATTTATGATAATTCTCTCATTTCTCTCGTGAAATGTCTAGAAGATTATTTTTATCATACTTACATTAATGGTATCAATGATTACTAATATAGAGTATGGTTTTAAATGATAGTTTAACAAAATGATATTCGATATAAATATTTTCTTCGATTATACAGAAATTTCTAAATGAATTATTAATGAGTTATTAAACATTAAAAGTTTATTATCAATTAAGTTGAGGGAAATTGTAGAATTAAATATAGATTTTAACTATTTTCATGATGGGTATTACTAACCCGGAAACTTTAATTTTATCAAATCTAATTTTTTATTGAGCTCACCAAATGTTCTTTTAATAATTAATTAATTTATACCTATAGTGAAAAAATTAAACCTTTAATATAAGGACATGACATTAAACATTATGTAATCTTGAGTTCAAGTGATTTTTTTTGGCACATTGAGAATATTTTTGGGGTTATAGCTTAAGGATAATTAGGTCATAACTCATACATAAAAAACCATATAATACAGAGTGGAAAATTTCAATCATTATCGATTTTTCCCAACATATAAAATACTTAAAACAAATAATTATTTCTTTTCATGGAAACTCTTAATGAATTTCAACATGACCTTTTCTATTCACTTAACTTACCAAAAATAAATTGAAAAACATTTAAAAACATTAGATGAGCACAAAAATTTCATTAAGACACATAAAATTAAGAAAAAAATTAGTTCAATGAAAAACATGAAAACCCATGAAAACATAAATTTTTACCCAGATGGGAAATTATAATCCTTTTAAAATATATTTTATATTATCATTAAAAAAATTATTTCTATAAAAACTCATTATAAAGAATAGAAATTCATGTCTATACCTTATAATATCAACACATAAAACCCTTACAAAACCCTTACAAAGTTTAATAACCAGTCATCAGGATTCCAATATAATTCTTTAGATAAAATAATAACTCCCAATGCATTGAAGAGCTATCTGGGTGTACCCATCGTATTATCTATGATGAGAATACTCGATGTTATCTTAGTGTACTCATAATATATAATTTCTATGAAACACAACATGAATCAAATTTTTTTATCTTTCTCTTTATCACAATATAATGTTTGAAAAATGCCTTCAAACTTTTATGTGAATAACTTATAGATACTAAAAAAATTCATTTTAAAATCAATTTTCAATTATGAAATTCTCAAAATAAGGGAAATAGGTTATTTAATTTTTTTAAAAAATGAAATCATTGAAAGTAATCCTAGAGTCAAATAAAAACCATGATGGTTGTACATATCATTGTTATAGTGCACCGTAAGAATATAATAATCTATTAGATGTTTATCAAAACACTATGTATAAATCAAGTAAAAATAATCACCATGAAAAAATAATGCAAACATAGATATAAAGGGAATTTATTAATATTTTATGTAAATATAAATTTTTCCATAAAATAATTTTAAAATCATGGACATGAAAAAGAATGTGTTTCAAAAAAATATTAAAATACGATTTTTAAATGAATTTTCCGTTATCACGTGATAAAACCATGAATAAAAATCCACATGAAATAATAATATTAGAAAAAAATTAAATAACATTATATTAGATGAATTAATTAGATAACATGTCAAAGGGGTCATATATAAATCTTATAAAACAATATAGGACCATAACATCAGAACAAGCCCCAACGAATGGAAAATGAAATGAAGTGCCTTTCCTTGAGAATGACATGTTAGATTTTCCACTATATTCCAGATAATTAAAAATTTGTTAATAATTTAATTTATTTATAAAATTTTCCACGTTTATTATAACTTTTATTTCAATTATTACCATGTTATATAATATTAATTAATCAATTATGTTTATCTCCAATGTTTTGACTATATTTGGCTCATGTGTCAGAAATTAATTTGGTAGGTTTATTATGGTCAAAATTTTAATTATATAAACATCTACAAAATGATAATAATAAATTAATTATATTATTTATATATAAATTATAATTTTAATATCAATTATGAAATATGGTTTTGGGAAATGAAGTATGTTACGATCAGGATGATAATTGGTCGTATGTACACTTGAGTAAATTTCCGTTTGTCAATGACTATTATGGAAAAAAGGTATTCTATATATTCTAATTACAAAAAGATAATAATATCACATAGAACATATTATTTCATTAAATTTACTTATATATATCACCCATCTGTTTTTGTGATGAAACTAGAGTCACATCACTTCGTAAAGGCATTAGTCCACAAATTCATAAATGACGTTATCATTTCTCAATGAGTGAAAATGTAAGAAATACAATGATATGTTATTTTTAAAAATGAAAAAATATATAATTAATATTATTATTTGGAAATTTAAATTAAATTTATTTATTATATTTACACTTATTATATTCTATTTGAAGCATTAGTGAAGACGAATCACATCACTTTTTGAGATGGTAGCCTACTAAACACAATAACAACATTTTTTACCGCATTTGGAATAGAAATTAAAATTGTATATAAGATATAATGATTAAATAGCTATAATTACATTATAAAAATTACAAATATACTTTATATACACCATCATACCAAATAGTGAGTGCTGTTAATGAAAACACTAATGAAATTGTTTCGTGAGGTGGTAGCCCGTCATACACATGAATGATGATTTCATAAACCATTTGACTGAAGGAGAGAATGGATTATGGTTTAAAAAATAATTAAAAATATAAAATTATAAGGAAGAGAATAATTATATTATATAATAATGTTTTAATAATATAATATGTGTTTTTATAAAGAAATAAAAAAACTCTCATGGAAGAATGTTACCTCTTCTTCTGGTAACTTCTGTTGGTCTACACCAAAGGACATAATTGTTTAGATTTATTACAAAATAAATGATAATAGGATTTTAAGATGGAATTACATTTTTTGGATTTTTATTTTCAAAACCAATAGAGTTTTATGGTGTGAAGAGAGGATAACAGGAGGTAGCCTTTCGAAAGTTATTTGAGTGGCACACTTGTAACTGTTTTTAAATAGAATGAATTCCACCAACAATTTTTCAATTAAAATAGATTAAATAGTGTGAAATTATATATAATATAAATTATTAGGCCTAAATATTTACACAAAATATATTTTATACATGGTTTATGTTAATTAAACTCTTATAATTTTTGTTCACCCCCCAAAAAATCCATTTGTATCTTAATCAAGATAATTAATTTTTAATGTTTGAAGAATTAAATTTTGTAAAAATTTATGTTGAACTTGTTATAAATAATAAAATTTTTTGATTCCAAATATAAAATATAATTTATGAAATTTAATTAATATACGTGAAGAAATTACTTTAAAACAAAATCCACATACGCGATGAAAAAGAGTGTTTTCAAGCAGAGTATTTTTTGAGAAAAAGGTTGATTTAAAATTAACAATATGAATAATATTAATAATCATATGAAAATAAATTAATATATACTAATAAATAATATATAAATTTTATTTAATAAATTCCCCATGAATTATTATTTTAATTAATTAAAATTTAATAACATTATGCATTTTAAAATAATTTTAAGGAAAATAAGTCTTTAAACCCTAAAATAAACATTTACCAAAAATCAATAAAAAGATGATCAGAAATTAATTAATTAGATTAAAAATATAAAATTGTAACAAACTTAATTAAAATAAAGTTCAAAACATATTGTGAAATTTAGAAAACATAAATTATTGATAATATAATACTTTTTTGGAAAATATCGGTATTTATCAATATTCATGATTTTTTTCTCTTTAAAAATCCAAAAATTTCACTATAGTTAAATTGTGATATTATGATTTGAAAAATGATATTATTATTTTAAAAGTAATATTATTTATATTTTAAATTAAAATTTCAAATAAATCATTATATTGACAATGTATATTTAATTCTATTTCCTTATTTAAAAACATTACTTCATATTCTATTTAAAAAATAAATTTTTAATTCATATTAATAAATTTAAAAAAGAATTTTTTTTTCATTACCTAGGTTATTAAATTATTCTTGGTTGTATAAATTTTATCCTTGTAATTTTTTCTCTTATCAGACAAGTGTATATATCTTTCTCCAGTTGCATATTCATATTCCCATGTTTCCTCTTCATTCATATTTCTTTTCTAAAAATCCTTAACTCAATGAATCAATATATTACAGAACACATTATCTATATGATCAAGATTATGAAATGGATATTACACATAAGAAATATTCTATTATAATTAAACTAGTTTAGGGTTCATTACATGAGATGAATATGGAACATTTTTTCATAACCTGGAAACATGAAATACATTGTGTACCTCAGATAAACTCAAAGGGAATGACACATGATTAGAAACTAGTCCAAAATTATCCAGGATACCATACATTCTAATAAACCTATGACATATATTTCCCCTTTTACATAAATCGTTAGCACTTTTCTATGGAGAAACATTTATAATGACATGACCACCTACATTGAGAGGAATATCATTTCTTTGGTGATTCTTATAACATTTGTTCCTTCTCAGAAATTTCCTCATATGTTTTCAAATCGACTTAACATTCTTAGAAAATTCCTCTATTTCTTTTGGCCCCATAAAATTTATTTCTCTTATAATTCCAAAAATATTTCATACCACATCACATTCAATAAAATACCTCAAATGGTCTCATATGTTTACATGAATAAAACATGTTATAATAATAAATCTCAACCAAAGAAAGATAATGATCCCAATTTATTCAGTAATATTTTGAATAAGAATGAAGCGTATCATTTATGGTCTATAATTTCTAATCAGACATTACATCAGATTGTCGATAAAAATCATTATTGAAATATAATTAATACCTAATAATAGAATATTTCCTTTATAAAAATTAAAAAAACCTACAATAGAATCCAATGATATATTTTCTCATTTATACTATGTTATTGAAAAAGTTAGAAGTATTCCTTTTGAATAATTCATTCTTATTTAACCTTATGAAAATCCAAACATGTCATGGTGATGTCAAAAATATATATTTTGATTCCCTCCCACCAGAAATACTCTTGAAGGTATCTTTACCTTTTAGAGATAACTGTATAAAAGAAAAATTGCAAACAATCGGCTTCACTCACCAACTATTTTTAAATAGGAAAACAGAATGCACACATAATCGTTTTTCAACACCTAAAATAATTATTCATCAATATTAAAGTCTAGAAATATATCCTTATTAATTGATGATACCATTTACTATAACTATTAATCCTCATTTTAATATTTCGTAATTATTTATAAAAATGTTGACCACACTAAAAATGAAACAAATAATAGGATATAAATATATTAAAAACATATATGAGAAAATTTATCAAATAATTATCATAAGTCCATGTTTTAAGTGTAACATTGTTAATGTAGTAATATTATTTCAACTCAATCCATATGATTTTTTTTATTTTCGTGGATGTTAGTGATTTATGAAATCACAATCCTTGATCAGTTCCATCCATTTATCTATCTCATATTTAATTATATCTATGTGAATATATACATTAAACTTCTTTGATCATTATATATTTCACACTTTATTCCATATAGATGATGCCTCTAATTTGTTTAAAAAAGACAATAACTCATTAAAGATCATGTGTAATATAATTTAACTCAGTAGTTTTCAATTGACCTAAATATTATGAAACTACCTATTTATTATAGATTAGGACACAACCATGTTAATGAAATAATTAAACTGTAGATGAGAAATTACCCATTTCTAGATGGTTGGTAAAAAATAGAGAATTAAAAAATCATATCTTTAGTTCATGAAAACAATCATAAATTTCTTTTTCAATATTAATTTAACTACTTTTTGAGTGAATGTCGTCAGTGTGATGTAAAACATATAATATATTTTATAAATGCATCAGTAATGACCTTATTGACTAAGAAAATTATGAATCTCTATGATATTTGTGGGTCATTTCTATTCTTTAACAACTTTTTTAAAAGGTTCAACTATTATTCCATCTTTATAAACAATATTTTCAATGAAATAAAAATTTTTCAACCAAAATTCACATTTTTAAAATTTTACATAGAGTTTTTTATTTAAGGGTTTGAAAAAATAATTCCCATGTTTCTTTCATGTTCTTACTTGATTTTAAAATATTCCAATATTTCATTAAGAAAACCGAACACAAACTATTACAAGAAATCATGAAAACCTCTTTTAATAAGGTCTATAAATATATCTATTTCATTATAAGTACCAAAAGGAATAAAAAACACATAGTGTCCATATCAACTCTAAAATTTAGTCTTCAGAACATTATCATACTTGACCTTCAATTGATGGTATTCAAACCTCATATCAACCATAGAAAAATACTATTATCTATAGATCTAGTATTTTAATCATCGATATGAGGTGAAAATACATTTTCTTAATAATTATGTTATTAAAATTATAATACTAAAATTTACATTGAGCCATATTTCTTTTTAACAAAAAATATGATCACCTAGTGGAGATGTACTATGTCAGATAAAATCATTATCTAATAACTAATTTAATTTATTATTCAATTTTTAATGTTCCTCTTGTGACTTTCGAGTAAGGAGTTTAGAAATATTCATAACATCAGGAACTATTCCAATAGTAAAATAAACCTCTTAATTAGGAATAATACTAGAAGAATCAAATGGAAAAACATTTATTGTTTCATTTACTTCTCATACATAACTAATTTCAATTGTTTCATTATTTTCAATAATGTGAGGTAGGTGAATTTTACTTCCATCCCTAATAAACTCATGTTATTCTTGGTATGTTATGAAATTCATGTAATCCATGAATTATCAATAAAATATATTATAATTTGATAAACTATAATCCAATCCATACCCAAAATGATATCAAACTTTACAATAGAAAAATAAAAACAATTTTCAGGGGAGACAATCCCACTGATAATAAAATTAATATTTTTATAAACTTTCTCTATTTTAATACTTCAACATAAATTTATCAACAAATGTTATACCTGAATTTCATGAGGTGATATTCCCAATTTAATTGAAATGTTCACAAAAAAATAACGATAAATGGTAAAACATGGCATTGGAATAATTATAAAACACATCTAACATATCTATCACTACTTAATTTGGCTGCCCAACATCAAATGGAGTAGTAGAAATAGAGTTTTCCATACACTTTTGATTTCAGTATAGAAGATTCACTTACCGAGTTACTATATTTGGGAACACATTTGTATAATGATCCAAATAATTGCAACAAAAACAAATTACCATAGGATGGATATTAGTTACCCCATTCTACGATTCTTTAATATTACTCTACATACAATCATAGGCCATGTGGAAAAACATTTCACATTTGTAACACTTAAAGGATTTATAATACATTATATAGGGTTTTTCTTACCACATAGACCAGAAAATAGGATCCACATTTTATTTCTTTATATTTATTTATTTTATGTTTCCCCATCAGCTACCACCCAGAATGCTTCTTACATTCATCATTATGACGCATGTAAGTGTCATAAAATTCCATATTGACTTTTTCTGCACAGAAAAAACATTATCATATCCTTTAAATTCTTATACATCCAAATCATTGCATAGAGTTGGTTTTAATAATAAGTATCATGTATTAATTTTAATATCAATCTAAATAACTAAATATGGTATGTACCTATCTAGTCTGGTAACAATTCCATCATAAGTGGAAAACACTTTTTCATATTTTTTCCTCAATTTCATGAATTTCTTTTCATTCTGACTCAAACTATCTTAGGGAAATATTTCTAAATAAAAATATACATAAATTTTTCCAATTATAGAGAATGAAGATCATTTTTGTCTCTATTATTCATTACTATAAAATACCAACAGTCATATTCACCCTCAAATGATAAACAAAAGAGTTAGTTTTTGATAATTTGAATATTCCATGATTTCAAATATTTTTTTCCAAAGCATTTATCTATCCTTCATCTTCTATTGGGTTATATGAATCAAAAAATAATTATGAGTATTTCATCAGGATGTTTTCCATAATATAATTGTTCTTGATGGTTGATAGTGTTCCCATCATGCATGGATACCACCACCATTTATATCTTGTTTTATCTAATCCATCACTAAAAGAAAATATTATTTTCTAATTATTACCATCCCTGGATGCTAGTTTGGTTGGATATTTTCCTCTTTGTTCATTCCCACTACAACTTCACCGTCGCCTTAATGAAAACCCATTCTGATCATAGTTTTGATAAAGAGGCATCATAATATAAAGATTAAATATCATTTAAAATTATCCATAAGGTATAATATTTCATTATCATGCAACTTAAATTATCCTAAAACATAAATTTATTCAAACCATCCATTTATACCGACTATAAATACCCGACCTAAAAGATTACATAATATTGTTTTTTAGTAACAAAATTACTTTATTTTAGTTTGAGGATTTTTCACGTTCATAGTTTTGAGAATTAGGTCAAAAATAAAATATATAAAAAAACATAAAATAATGTATAAACTTCTAGATAGTGTCTATTTTACCACCGTTTAATTCATTTAAAATAGAAAATTATTTATTTTCATAATAAATTTTCAAAACATCTATCTTACCCACTTATTTTCCCTTAACTATCCATAAATCCCATTAAAAGTTTGTAAAAAAAATAAGATTAGAAAAAAATCTTAGTAATGGACCCAAAAAAGAAAACCATTAATTATATGAATAATAGGAGAACCCCTAAAAACATATCTTTTCACCAAGAAAGGGAATAATCATTTTTTGAAAAGATTATGTATATTAGCTTATGAAAACAATCATTATCATGAAAACTCATTAGAAATTATAATAAATTCATCTGGGTACCTTGGTCCATTATCTCATATAACCCTTTTAAAACCCTTATAAAACCCTGACAAATTTGAATAACCATATGGCCAAAATCCAATATAATTATTCAAAAAATATAATCATTACCCAATAAATTGGATCTCTATTAGGGAACACACATACTATTAGATATAATGGGATTACACAGTAAAATATGAGGACACCCATCCTATATAATATCTATAAAAAAACATGAATAGAACATTTTATACATTCAATTTTTAATCACAAAACATATTTATTTATATTTTTATCTTGTGAGAAAATCAATTTTTGATATCAAAAAACCATTTTCATTTCAAAATAAATTTTTAATAAAAAAATACCCAAAAAATAACTGGATCCATTTTCATTAAATAAAAACATAATTAAGGAATCACGAATTCATATTCTGGCCACGGTGACTGAAAATTTCATTTCCATCATGTATAATAAGAATAAATATTTACTTTTAACATTTTTCAAGATGTTCATTTAAAACATATAAAATGATTCCTTTTGAAAAAAATAAATTAAAACGAGAAAAAATATACTTTATAGTTATTTTACTTCCATATATATATTTTCATAATTTTTATTGAAAACATTAACATGGATATGAATGTGTTCGTAGAAAAACATTAAAAGATGTTTTTTAAATGAAAATTCTCATATTACTTGGGAAAAAAAGAAAAATAATCCAAATGAAATAATAAATAAAAACATTAAATAAAATTAGAATTGAGTAATTCATGATATACCATGTCAAATGGGATTTATATACACCTTATAAAATATTATAAGCGTAAAACATCAAGATATTCTTCAATAAATTGAAATTGAGATGAAGTTCCTTACCCTACGTCTAAATTTTCATGTGTGACTTTATCATCCTGAACAACATACAAATGTTAATTATTTAGTATATTGAGTTAAATTTTCAAGATTTTTATTACAAATAATTTAATTATTATCTAGTTATATAAAATTACGTAATGAATTAATTTTTCATTACTTGTATTGACCATGTTCTACTTATGTGTAAAAAATGACTTTGGAATGTTAATTATGATCAAAGGGGTAATTATTTTAAAATAAACAAAATAAAAATAATTCTATTATGATAATATTTATACATGAATTATAATATTAATTCCAATAATGAAACATGATATTTATTAATGAAGTATGTTATGATCATTGATATGGTAAGTCATACATACACATGAGTAACAATTCAATTTTCCAACGATCATTATAGAAAAGAGGTAGTAGATATTTTATCCTTATAGAAAGATAGTAATATCACATATACCATTTATTTATTTATATATAATTAATCAAATCTTACATGTTTTTTATGAAAATAGAGTCACATCACTTCATGATGGAAATAGTCCACACATTCAAGAATTACATAATAATTTCTCATTGAGTGAAAATTTAATAAATATAAAATAAAATATTTTTTAATAAATGTAAATATATATTTAATATCATTATTATTCTATTAATATCACATATATTTCATATATTTACCATTATCATATTCCACTAATGATTTAGTGAAAATGAATTACATCATTTCGTTAGGTGGTTCTCCGCCGTTCACTAGAACATTGTTATATTATCCCCTACAGAATATAAATGTTAAAAAAGGTAGAAATGATTTAATGATTCCATCTGTTTAAATATTTTATGAATGAAATATGTAAACTTTATATACATCATCTTACCTGACTGTGATAGGTGGTAGTGGAAAATAAAATGACATCGGTTCATGAGACGATAATATGTTGTACACAAGAATGAATATTTTCATTACACATTAGATTTAATTAGAAAATAAACTAAGTTTTTAATAAGAATAATAAAATATAAGAATATTTAAAATAATTATTTTATTATATATAGATGGATAATGATTAAATAAACGGGGTTGTGGAAGAAATAATATTAAAATTCTTGTTGAAGAATGTTACCTCTTATTCGGATAACTTCTTTTGGTTCAAACCAAAGTCCTTCCGTGGTTAAATTTATGCACAAAATATTATTATAAGATGAGAGGAGGGAATTAGATAATTTATTTGGGTATATGTGAGCCTAAAAAATTGGTTTTTATAGAGTGAGGAGAGAAGAAGAGTGGGTTTCCTTTTATAAGTGGGGTCAACAGCACAAGTTTAATTTTTGAAAAGAAAGAATCACACCGAATTTTTATTCATGTAAAATAGATCCAATGATGAAAAATTTGTTAAATATATATTAAAATTATTAAATATTTAATGAAAATATAATTTAGACATGTTGTTTTGTCATTTAAAGCCTTTTGTTTTTAGTTTAACCCCAAATAAATCTTTTTTTACCTTGACCTGACTATTTAATTTTTAATGTTTTTAGTATTAATTTGGGAGAAAAAAGAAGTTGAACTTATTATAAAAAAAAATTTATTAAAATTAAAAATATTTTATTAATTTACCAAATTCAATTAACATAAGTATAATATTTTAATTTAAAACAAATCCTACAGTGTTGGAGTAAAATTGGGTTTTCAAGAATTGTATTTTATTGAGAAAAAATGATATTATATTCACTATATGTCCAATAATTATCATTCTATAAAAATAAATTGTAATTTACCCATAAATAATATATAAACTTTACTTATAAAATTTCCCTTTGGGTATTATTTTAATAAAATATAATTGATAAAAAATATAAATTTTAAAATAGTTTTAAGAAAACTCATTTTAAACCCAAAAGAACACACACAAAAATAAAAAATAATGTATATTAAAAAAATTAGTTTATTAAATATAAATATATAGTAGTTATGTTACATAAAAAACATTAAAAACATGTTTTTACTTTTAAAATAATTGAATTAATGAAATGGAATGTTTTTTTACAAAAATTGGTACTGATCACGATTAACTGAAAAATTGATATTTCAAAAAAAGTACCAAAATGACTTTATAGGTAACTTTTAATATAATGTTTTAAAAAATATATTAATATTATAAAATTCAAATTAATAAATTTAAATATTAAACTGTTAATTTAAACCTTATAATAGAATATTTTATTTAAAACTATTTCCTTTTACTCAAAAAATTACTTAAAATTTTTAGAACTTATATAACTATCTAAATCATATTATTTAATTTGAAAATGATTTACTATATCATTACATGGTTTGAAATGTTTTTCCCAAAATTAATTTTCTAAAACACCATTGGTATTTACCATGAAATATATTTCTTATAATATTGAAGGGATCATGTGCATATCATTGGTTTTGATGTCAATTAACATCCAAACATTTCGAAAAATTTATAGATTGATAAGATTTAGATAAAAGTTTTATTATTATATTGGCATTTTTATATTGGTAATATTATAATACATTGGAAATAGTCTTGGATTTATATATCTCTATAGTCCTTTATAATGGGTTCCCTTTTTATGGGATTTATGTATAAGCTATAAAATTTCATTATAATTTACATCAAAGTGATTGCTCCTCGTTATTGATAATCACCAATAGATTGATGAATAACTCTTAGTATTGATTAAAAAAATAGTGTTCGGTATGATAAAAAATTATCGATATTTTTGTTAATATTATCCTCATACAATATCAACCCATTATATCAAAGACATCAAACCTCGTTCTTATATAAGGGAAAACGTTAGAAAATTTAAAAACCATACTCGAATCCATCAACCATATTTTCTCTCTATTATATTATTATATAGAAATTATTTTATATAATGAAAATAAAAAAACATGAACCAACCAAATGCATTTTAAATTCTAATAAATGGGGTTAATTATTTAAATTTATATCTTTAAGAACCCCAAATCAATATACAATAATAAAGTATAGTTTATGTCCATGATTGATCCATAAGGAATGTGAATAACTTGAAAGTGAAAAAGATATTATCTTATAAATTGATGACTCTAAAAATTTGACTGTAAATCTATAAAATTATAAAAAAAGAATACATCAATAAAAACCTCTGATGAAAAAATAGAGAATTCAATTTAATTTCAGAGGTTGGTTTTTCCAAAAAACCATACATTTCATTTCTACATAAAGTTTAATATTTTATTTTTATGATTATATAGGTGATATAAATATTATACATCAATTTAATTAATAATATTTTATTCCCATAAATTATTTATGAACTAAAGAACAATGTCACAAACCGAGCCGGGTCGTCATATGACCCAATGCCCGACACAGTCCGTGGTAAGGCTCAAAGGGCGTTCTCAATCCCCACAGGCTGGCACAAGTGCTTGAGTATCAAAACAATACTTGGGAACAATTTACCCAAATTAAAAGATAGAAACACAACTAACAAGATAAACAAACTGAAGCTAGAGAGAAAGATCCAAACATGCCTTTATACAATAAATAGGTTTAGGGTTTACAATTCAACTAAAACCCAAAGTAAACAACAACAAGGATAGAGAAATAAACCTCTATTACCAACCTTCAATCAACAAGAGAAGCCGCATCTCCAAGATACCAACACCAACCTGCACGTGAAGACCAACAACATCCTGAACCACTACCACTAAGATAGATGTCAAAACCTGGAATACACAAGAAACAAGGTCTACATAAACCCATATGTGTATATAGGGTGTGAGACAAAGACCTAGAAGAACGTAAACCAATAAAAAGGTTCCATTCCACACCATGAAAAAGATAATTTATAAATTCTTATTTAAAACCATACTTTTTAAAACTCTTTTAAGGAAACCTTTGAAAAACTGAAAGTGAAAAGGGAAGAGTACTAAAAATAACCATTTCACAATAATACTTTAAAATGGAAGGGAAACATTTATAAAAAACATGCACGAATTCAAATGGTCCTCTGTATGCCGACGAAAGGCACCACGTCATGAATAATAGAGAACTGCGGGAAAATACTTTAAAGTTTATCTAGCTCGAGTGGGACCCTAGAACATCATGTCTTGCTGAAACGTGGATTAGAAACCATGAACCTCAGAAAACGTGGCTTAGAAGCCCATGAACCTCAGAAAAGCGTATTTTTATTTAGTTTTGCAATTGTTAGTCCTCCCAATTAAACCAGGTAGAGCCACCTCTGAAATAGTTGCCCACTAGTCTAGTTCCCCCCTCCTAGCTACATGTGGTTTACCCTTGTGCTCAATCATGTTTCACATTTACAAATCACTAACAGAACACATTTACAACCAAAAGTCAAGTCAAACAAGGTACACAGTGTGCCACCACATACAGACCCAAACCCCACTCTAAAAACACACAAACTAAACCATTTGATAAAAATGCCTCGCACCACTTATGCAATTTAATTGTTCATAAAAAAAATTCCAAAACAATTTCCAAAGGCACCACAAAACATTACACCAGAATACATGTTCCAAAATCCCACTTTTTAGACCAAAATCACACCAAAACTGTTTCACATCAGAAGTCACATCCCATGCATGATTTCATAAATTATTTAAACAACTAATAGAAGGTTTCTAATTGTCACGTCAGGGGTATCACATGAAAATGACTAGTTTTCACACAATAACAACACCAAAAATTTAATACATGCTTAACTCTATCAAACATGACGTCTGCACATAACATTCAATTAATAAATTTAAGTAAAAAATTATAAAACATTTATAATTAACACATGAAAATTTACACTAAAAAATACTTGATCTCATCCCCAAACACTACTTAGAAACCGAATGTGCAGCAAAACAGTTTCAAAACATGTTTTCCGCTAATCCAACTATTTAAAATTTTAATAAAAAGGTGTGAAATAAGTTCAAAATTCCATCATAAATAATTTTTCCCTTAAACTATTTTACACACTCTCACCTTATGTGCTTTGGAAAATTTTTCAAACTTTCAAGATAGGACCCGAAAACCTTTATCAGGAGACACCACAATATGATACACACGACACACAACCATTTTTTTTCCCAAAAAATACATCTCCAACTCTGATACATATTAGAAGATTACTAAATTATATATTCCACACCTAAAATAATTAATTTCATCTTTCTAATGACTCTGATAATAAGACTCATATGATGGGTATACCCAATATCCCACGTGCATGTCAAAAATATTTCCGAGCACATTTTGCGCAACCCAAATAATTCCTAAAACACATTTTTTAAAAACATTACATCAAAGAACACAACAAAACCTAGCCAATCTCTATATTAGAAATATGACTACAACATTAAAACACAAACCAATTAAAAAACACCAAACACATCACATAATAAAACCATGGAATACATTAATAAATTTAAACAAACATATTAAATTAATCCAATGATGCTAAGGCACTGAAACACCAACCTCAGCATCAAGCCCCAGAAATTGATGTGAAATATAGAAATTATAGTGTGAATCCTCAATCACGATCTGTTTGCACCACAAAGAAACTAGTGCGAACTCAAAACATGAATTTGAACCCATAACATAAAATTAGAACTCCAAACAATATGGAAAACCCACCCCAAAATTTAATAAACAACATATAAAGGGAGTAAGTACCATTGGTGATGCAGCGGGGTGCTAGCCAGAGATTAAAGAAGGCCACCAGATATGTGCTGTTATGAAAAAAATCAGCTGAAAGGAAATGGCGACACGGGTCTAGGAGCTGATCTGGTGCATCGCCGGAATGAAAGTGGTTTTGTCCAAGGGGCTGGGGGAGAGCGGGGTACCAAAAGTAGGTTGCGCTAGAGAGGAATAACGTTGGTATGGGAGAAGGGAGGTTGGCCGGACATAGTAGGAGGTGCTAGACATGGACCATGCGAGGGAGGCAAGGCTTTGTCGGACGAAGGTTAATGTCATGGGGAGGTAGTGCGGACTGTAATACAGGGTGGGAGGCAACAAGCAAACTGGCCGAGAAGAAGCGCACGCGGGGAAACGAGGGTTTCTAATGGGGGTGAGCTATTCGGGTAATGGGGGAAGAAGAAGGTGCACCGAAAAAATAGGGTGAAACCCTAACAAAAAAGAAATAAAGAATAAATAATAAGATAAATAATTAAAATAATATAAAGATAAAATAAAATAAAACTAACAATAATAAAAATGATGATGATAATGATAATAATAATAATAATACCCTCAAATAATAACAATATTATTATTCTTATCATTAAAACAAAAAGTCATTAAATTTTATCATATTTTTATTATTTTTATTTTATAATTATTTTTCCACTCATTTAATTTTATTTATTTATTAAAAAATTATTTTATTTAATTAGTTGCACATCAATCCAGCGCTCGGGGAACCGAGAGAGGCTGCGAGGTGACCTAGGTGAGGTCGTGCTTCTTCGATAGTGGTGTTCTGAAACTATGTCAAGGCCAAAACCCTCATTTATTAGAGAAAAACCCCAGTCGGGCTTGGCCCGCATTTCATATAAAAGAAATAATAATAATTAGAAGCAGATAACATTATAAGATGAAAATAAAAATTTGGAACATGATGTTGTACGATGTCCAGCTGTGACAATTCTCCCCACCATAAAGCTTTCCATCCTCATAAATCCACAACTAAGGATGAACCCTAAAGAAGAAACTGATACCCAACTAAGGTTCAAAGAGTATCCCCCCAATCAACAAGCGAAATGGGTAAAAAGCATCGTGCTTATAGATAGTGACTCAAATGACAACCTCTAAAAATGCATAGAAAGACACCTTGATATGTGTCACCTTCCCCGAAGAGCTAGAACGCCTCCAGTTGACTGATCAAGGAAAGGAACTTTCGCACTCACAGAAACCGACATCACAAACTGAAACACCCCATGCATCATTAAATGAAAACCACAATGTTTGACTGGAATGAATAAAAAAGACCAACCATTCCCAATGAACACTCTTATCACCTACCATCATTCCACCATTAGAAAAAGAACCAAAAGGTCAAAATTGTGAAGCCTGAGGGGCTCACCACCATTAAGAACCTACCTACGCCCAAGGAGGAACTGGAAGACCGAAACAGGGGGGTTCGAGCGGACTCCCCACCATTAAAGAAAAGTTTGACTATGAACTATTCCAGAGACATTCATGCAAGACCCAATGTGGGTTTCCCCACCATTGGGATTGACGAAAGATACAAAACCTTGAAAATTTTCCGACGGTGACAAAACACCCCCCCATAAGGGGCGGGGAGGGTTGAGCCCAACTACCAGGGCGTCAAAACCACAACCCAAGACAAACCAACATCTCTACATCCCTGGATGAGCACAATTTAAATTTGAGATAGCTTTACCTAACAGACCCCATAAGGACTACTAAAAGCGATTACACTCTTTGTAATTCAACCCCTAGGACTTTAGGGTATGAGACGACCTCGCTTTATCATAGCCATGGAAACCTCATGCACCCAGACAGGTCATTCAGAATGGAAAAGATACAGGAAATGATTTAAACTATTCTGACATTCAACATCGATGACTAAAATAAAGTCGGGGTCCCATCCACTCTAGGGGTTCCTAACTACACACCAACTTCACTCTAAGGCCTATGGAAGGAGCCCAGATGTTTGATGCATCTCCTGCCTTGTAGTCAGGCATTGAAGACTCCTGAACGAAGCTTCTCTTTTTGGTGTCACCCACAACCACTTCGCAACTGAGACAACACCCTCAGACACAACACACCACGACATCCAACTACACTCACACAGAAAATGTACCGAAACAGGGGTTTAGATGACACACATGCATCATTTTTTCATCTTAACTAAGAAACATAAGAAAGAAAGATGCACGACAAAGACCCTCATTTTGATAGAATAATAAAAACTCCCAAAGAGGAGGACACACTCCTATAAAAACTGGGATTTCATAAGGATCCTACGAAATCCACCCCTGCTCTTTCAGAGAGAACTCACATGGAAAGACATAGCCAAACATGAACCTTGCAGCCAATGGAAGTACTAAAAATCCCTTTAATAAACTGTTCAACACTGATAATTCTGAAACGCCTTCACTCTTCCCCGCTGGAATTACTTTCACCATTTCCAGGGGACCTTCAGATGCAATGGTGTTAAACTTCATACTCGACAACTAAGACATCTCAAAAAGACCAATACTCCCTTGAACTCCTCTCGAGTCTGGAATCCCGATGCAATGGGATCTACTTAACTAGAAAGGATAAGGGACAAACTTACCACTACCACTAAAAAGGGGGAGCCCTTACTTTAATCAACCGGAGGGTTGGCCAACGGTGAATTACCTGTGGCCGCACTTCAATAACATGTTAACATTTTATGGGGGGTATACACTAGTCAACACAGAGAACCAAAGACCCAACTAAACTGGTCTAATGATCAAGACATACCACAACCGAACACTAAACGTGCAGGGAGAATCACTACAAGGGATTTCTGAAGCACGTTTTGATAGAATTCCCTAACTACATGCTTTCATACCAACCTACAAATAATAATTAAAACACATAACACAAATCATTGAAAAAGGATCCTTGGCTCGAAACACCTCATATCCAACATTTCCAAAACAGAAGAACACACAACACAATCACCAGTTATTAACACACTGAATTCTCATTTAACAATACATTCTTGAAAATAAGGAAAGATGGTGGGTTACACAAACGCCAATGTTGTCCCATGGGCCTCTCACATGCATGTTCCCATGCCACACAAGCACCGACCTCATATTCATCCATGAACTCATCCGCTAATTCCATTAACCATTTCCATTTCCATATACGCTCATGCATGTAGTTTTCCACAAGATAATCAAGGATCAAAACCAAACTTTTCCATTTTTCAAAACCAAAACATTCACCCCACACCTTTCAAACCACATAAATCATTTTATTTTTAAATACCTTTATTTCGATACATTTATTTCTAAAAACCAAATTATTTTTACTTGAAAACAAGATTTTCCCAATTCCAAAACAATGAAACAAGGAACGGTGGAGGATCAAACTAGTGTCAGTAGGTGACTAGAAGTTCTGGTTGGCGGCCACACAACAGTCACGCCACCGCCGCATAGGGTATTCCAGGATAGATTCCCCGGCTCCACATGGCTTTCTATATGATGCAATCTCACTAGAACCACTGATCCTACTCCATTTTCGTTTCCCATAAACAATACTAATCATGAGGACCAAAGTCTCAACAAACCACAACTTACCCTGGTAACTCGGGTCCGAAAAAGAGGTGTGCTAGCTAGGCACCATGCTCGTAACCAGAACATCATCTTCCAACACTGTTAAATTTGGTCTACACTAGATCTATCCGATAAGAACATAACAAAAAAGAGAAAACATGCCTCTGATACCATTTTGTCACGAATCGAGCTGGGTCACCATCTGACCCAGCGCCCTGCCTGGTCCGCAGCAAGGCCCGAAGGGCATTCCTGATCCCCACGAGCTGGTACAAGTGCCTGGGTATCAAAACACTACATGTGAACAATTTAACCGAATTAAAAGAAAGAAACACAACTATCAAGATAAAAAAACTGAAGCTGAAGACAGACAACCAAACATGCCTTTAAACTATAAACAGGTTTGGGGTTTACAATTCAACTAAATCCCAAAGTGAACAACTACTAGGATAGAGAACAAAAACATTATTACCAACCTTCAAGCGACACGAGAAGCCACATCTCCAAGATACCAACACCAACCTGCACGCGAAGACCAACAACATCTAGATCCACTACCACTAAGTAGGATGTCACAACATAGAATACACAAGAAACAAGGTCTACATACACCCATAGTTGTATGTCACTTGTGAGCCAAAGACCAAGTAGGATGTCACCAAATAAAAATGTTCCATGCCACAACATCAAAAAGATAATTTAACATGATTATTTAAACCAATAATTTTTAAAACGCTTTTAATGAAAACATTTAAAAAATGAAAGTGAAAAGGGAAGAGTAATGAAAGAAAAAACATTTCACAATATTACTTTAAAATGGAAGGGAAACATTTATATAGAACATGCACGAACTCAAGTGGTCCTCCATATGTGGACGGAAGACACCACGTCATGAATAGTAGATCACTACAGGTAAATCCTGTAAGGTTTATCTTGCTTGAGTGGGACCCTAAAACCTCATGTTTCAGTGAAACGTGGATTAGAAACCACGACCTTCAGATAATGTGGCTTAGAAGGCCACGAACATCAGAAAACGTGGCTTAGAAGGCCACGACCCTCAGAAAATCATATGTTTAGTTAGTGTTTCAATCATCACTCCTACCAGTGAAATAAGGTCGAGTCACCTCCCGAAACACTAGCCCACTAGTTTAGTTCTGTCCCTCCTCGCAACCTGGGGTTTCCCCTTGTGCTCAATCAGTTTTTACATTTATGAATCACTAACACAACACATTTACACCCAAAGGTCAATTCAAACAAGGTACATAGTGTTCCACCACTTACACACCCAAACCCCACTCTAAATACACACATAATAATCCATTCGATAAACATGCCTCGCACAACTTATGTAATTTGATTTTTCAAAAAAAATACCAAAATAATTTTCAAAGGCACCATAAAACATCGCACCCAATATATGTTTCAAGATCCTAATTTTTAGACAAAACACACACCAAATTTGTTTCACATCATAAATAACATCCCATGCATGAGTTCGTAAATTATTTCAACAACAAATAAAAATTTTCTAATTGGCACATCAAGGGTTTCACATGAAAATGCATTGTTTTCACAAAATAACAACACCTAAAATTTAACACATTCTTAACTCTATCAAACACCACGTCCGTACATCAACTTCAATCAATAAATTCATATAAACCATTTATAAAACATTTTTGATTAACACACAACAATTTACACCAAAAACATACTTGATCTCATGAAAAAACACCACTTAGAAACCGAATGTGCAGCACACCCATTCCAAAAAATGTTTCCGCTAATCCAACTATTTAAAATTTATATAAAAAGGTGCGCAATAAGTTCAACGTGCCATAATAAATAATGCTTCATTTAAAACCTTTTTTATTACTCTCACCTTTAGTGCTTTGGAAAATATTTTTCACTTTTAAGATAGGACCCGAAAACCATTTTCAAGAAACACCACAATATGATACGCACGACACTCAACAAATGTTTCTTTAAGAAAAATACATTTCTAACTTTGATACATATTAAATGATTACCAAATTATTTTTTCCACTCCTAAAATAATTAATTTTGTGTTTCCAATGACTCTCACAACAAGATTCATATGACGGGTAGACCCAATATCACATGTGCATGTCAAAAATATTTTAGAGGACATTTTGCACAGCCCAAACAACTCATAAAACCGATTAATTTTTAAACATTGCATCAAATTATACACCCAAACCTTGCCAATCTCTATATTAGAAATCCAAATTCATCATTTAAACACCAACCAATTAAAAAAACACCAAACACATCACATAATAGAACTAATGAACACATTAATAAATTTAAACAAACATTTTAAATTAATCTAATGATGCTAAGGAATGGAAAAACCTAACTCAACATCAAACCCCAAAAATTGATGTGAAATCTTCAAATTCTTGTGTAAAACCTCAATAACACTCTTTTTTCACCACAAGAAACCTAGTGAAAACTCAAAACATGAATTCAGACCCATAACAGAAAATCAAAACTCCAAATAATATGAAAACCCACCACAAAAATGAAGAAACAACCAATAAGGTGAGTACGTACCATTTCTTATGTAGCGTGGGGTGGGGGTGGGGGGGGGGGGGGGGCTATCCGGAGATTAAAGAAGGCCACCAAAGATGTGCCGTGATAGAAAACAAATCTGCCGGATGGAAATGGCATCAAAGGTCTAGGAGCCGATCTAGTGCGTCGCCGAAAAGAAAGTGGATGCGGCCAAGGGGATGGGGTAGAGTGGGGTACCAAAAGTAGGTTGTGTCGATGAGGAATAGCATCGGTAGGGGAAAAGGGAGGTTGGATGGACATAGTAGGAGGCACTGGACCCGGACCATGTGAGGGAGGCAGGGCTTTGTTGGACGGAGGTCATCGTCGAGCGATGCAGCATAGGAGGAGGAAATGGCGGAGGATCATGGGGAGGTAGTGTGGACTGTTGTACAGGGTGGGAGGCGACGAGCAGACTAGCCTAGATGAAGGGCACATGGGGAAAACAGGGGTTCCAGATGGGGGGGTGAGCCGTTCGAGTAATGGGGGATGAAGAAGGTGCCTGAAAAATGAAAAGGGTGATTCATAACCAGAAAGAAAGAAAGAATAAATAATAAAATAAATAAATAAAAAAATTAAAAGATAAAATAAAACGAAAAGTAATAATAAAAATGATGATAATAATAATAATAATAACACCCTAAAATAATTACAATGTTATTATTCTTATCATTAAAACAAAAAATCATTAAATTTTATCACATTTTTATTATTTTTATCTTACCACTGATTTAATTTTATTTATTATTAAATAATTTTATTTAATGAGTTGCACACGGGTCAGATGAGTGGGGAATTGAGCGAGGTCATGCGGTGACCTAGGTGAGGCCGCACTTCTTTGATAGTAGCACACTGAAACTCTATAGGGGCCAAAACACTCATTTATCAGAGTAAAACCCTAGTCGGGCTCGGCCCACATTTCATATAAAAAGAATAATAATAATGTGAAGCAGATAAAATTATAAGATGAAAATAAAAATTTGAAACAAGATGTAATGCGAAGTCTGGGTCTGACAAACAAACTCAATCTAATATTAATAGAAATATAACTTTATATAAATAGAATATATGAATGTTACTTTTCTAACAAAAATCCTTCTTTACGTTATTAATTTTACACCTCTTTTATAACTTATCATCAATTGAGAATATATTATATGATCTATAATTAATCATAAAATGATACCAAAAAAAATAAATCATTCATACAAAAAATAAATTTTCAATTATGTACCCATCCTCTTACTACGAATTTATGACCCATTATGAGGAATACTAACATATCATTGATGAATAATAAATAATTACTAAATAATTAATCTCAAAGGAATTATAACAGACGAATTAAAAATATTAAATTCAAGAAATAATTATTGAGAATTGAACAAATTAATTTATTATAAAAGTTCAATTGCATTCTTCTACATATAATTTATGGACACCCAATCTCTCTCTAGATATGTAAAAGTGTCAAAATATATCTATTAATTTTTATAAATTCTAAATTTTTTCATCCTAAAAAAACATGTTTTAATGATATTCATTATGGACTAATTTTTGAATATTTTTAAAAAATTTTGGGTTTTCTTTATAGAACTTCTATATTGTCTCTCATTCAAAATATATCTTTCCAAAAAATTGGAGCGAATGAGTGTTATTATTCATTATTAATAACATATTTCAAAAAAATAGATATTCAACCTTATCATTAAATAATTGATATTCCCCTAAATGTTTCATGGTCACCCACTATTTTGTCGTAATGGTCATTTTATTACGTTGTTATTTTGTATTTGATTTGGGGATGACAATTCAACATTTTCTATTATGGAAAAAGAAAATCCTAGGGATCATCATTTTCAACTCAATAAGATTCATATGACATAATGATCTCCCCTTAATGATATAATTATTATTTATTCAATTCATTAAATTCAATTATAAATAATAATTATGTTGTAATATCATTTCTTCACACAACAATACATTTTATAATTCCATATTTATTCATGTAATATTATCATTTCATAATGATATGTGTGGTGACATGATTTTTTATCTTAAAAAAATTATAAATATTTCATCAAATTTATAAAAAAACATTTAAGTTTTAAATAATCATTGAAAATAAAATTATATAGGTAGTAATAATTATTGTTTATAGTGAAATTATTAATAAAAATTAATATTTGAATTTAGTTTTTTACAAATATCATATTATTTCATCATATATTATGGAATTTTTATATGGAGAAAAAATATGAAAAGAATATTTAAAATACGATTTATAAAATTTAACTTATAGTTAATGGTTTTTATTTCAATATTATATAAAAATTCAGAATGCATTAATCCATAATTTATTTTCCTTATTTTGGTATATAATCGATTAAAATTTCATGTACAATATTTGTTATAGAAAATTCATTGGAAATAATATTTTAGTCTACACATGAACTAGTCTCCTATTTTCACATAAGATATAATGAAATGAAATATTCTAAAACAATGGTTCATCAACTACATTTGTTAGGTGATGTAAAGAAATTTCAACCTTTAAAGTATATACCAATAATACCATTATCTAAAATAAAACTATGATTCATATTAAATAAATAATCTTATTCTTTAAGTTTTATAACTATGTATATTTTTTTCATAATTAAATATTGGCATAGTTTATCCTACCGAAATAGAATAATTGTTTCATATGATAAAAATACCCAAGTGAATAATTCGTAATATTTTTAAAAATATTTCAAATAATTGAGGATATTATATATCAAAATTAACATCCAAACAGAATATAAATATTACTCTATATTATTAATAACATCTTTAATGTGTATGTAAGAAATTATGTACTATACATAACCTTTATTATTAGTCTTATAGATAGAAATTTTACCCTTATATTTGTTTACCATTATTATGACACTTGATATTATATCTTATTCTTTCCTTCATACCTACTAGCATTATATTTAGGAAAATTAGTAATGTTTTATATAACTCATTCATGTTATATTCATCCATTAATTGATAAAATTTACTAAAATATAATTAAAAAGTAAATTCTATATCAAAATATACCTTGCACTAAAACTCCATTCTTTTCCAAAAGATTAAATTATTTAATCATATTGAATACATTGTTAAAAAATTATGCACTCTAATTCACCTCACACCAAAATAATTCATTTGAATGGGAATATCCTTCATTGATATCCAATTCATGAAAATTAATATTGATATTATCTTTTATCCCCAAAAGGTAAATATTTTCATATTTCTAATGAAGATTGGGATAAAACGAATCAAGAATGGGTATATAGATATAAAGGGAATCATTATTCTTCTTACCATAGGAATATTTATGTAACACCCCAGGTAAATAGAGAATATGAAATTTTTATATTTATCCATATTTGTGAATAAAATATTAATATTACTTTAAAGGGGACACTATGCTCGATGGCGAACCCAATACGCAACAACGAGTTTCTTGGAAATCTTACGTTGCACTCTAATAATAAAACAATATTATTTTAAATGGTAGTTAACTTCTAGACGTTGTAATGACGGGAATGAACAAAACTAACTACAAAATGATTATATATGATTGTCAAATATTTTTACTTTTTACAATAAATGTTAGAGGATTAAAAATGCGAAAGGATTCAATTTTTAAGTGAAAAATTTCTAATGTTCTTTCGAAGGTCGATTAACCCCCATCTAATGGTGAACCTCTTTTAAATCCACTTTTTGAAAATTTTATGTGTTATATTTGACAAAATAAAATTCTTCTTTAGAATAGAGACATCAAAATTTACATTGTGTAAATTTTTGGTATTTTTCCAAAAAAGTTCAATTTTTAATGAATAGTGAAAAATGTTGTATTTTAATTTAAAACCACTTTTTAATCTAATTTATTTATATGATTAGATTATCTTCTTAATTGGTTTCAAATTGAAATTAGAATATATTTTTACCATTTAATCAAATAGTGGTCATTGGAAATAATTTCATCTTGAAAGTGGACTTAAACTAGAGTCAATCTTTAGATACTTATTGTTTCTTAAAAACACGCTATTTGTTTTGATAGCAGAAATTAATTATTAAATTAATTAATGCAACTTATATGTTTTGAATTTTGTAAAATAGACTTCATTTTTGAATTCATAATATCGAATATAGCTTAGGGTGAATTTTTGGTATTTTTTTGAAAAACATCAATTTCTGATGAATAGTGAAACCACTAAGTGGTAGTTAAAGAAACTGATTTTTCATTTAAATGAAACTTTTCCACCTCTGTGTTTTGTATTTCAAAAATCCGACATACATGGTTGTTATTAAGAAGTAAAATGTGGTTCAATGGGATTAAAATAACTTTCAGTGAATAGTAACTTATTAAGTTTTTAATCGCGATTAGAGGTAATTAGTGTAGTTTAAGGTAAAAATAATGTTTTAATAATATGAAATGACCTAGACACATGTCCTACCCTCATTGGATGGGTCATGGCTGACCAAGAAAATTCATGGGTCAACTTGGGAACCCCATGGAGCCTCTTTGGCTCGAAAATGACATAAATACCTTTTTATTTAATGTTAAAATTAAAATGACACAAACATGAGTTGTTTCACTAAAACAATTTTTATATGTGGTTATTCAAGTCATATTTTTGACTATAAATATTAATTGAAAATATTAAACTATTTCCTACATCATAGTTTTTTTATAATTTTTAGACATTAAACAAATTAAATTATTTATGACATCACGATGATGCAGCGATGACCTCATTATTTAACAATTTAAATAAAATGGAAAGATAATGTAAAATCTTAGACATACACATGTAAAAAACCTATTGGATGGGTGGATTTCGAACCCTTATCACCTTATCCTTGAAACACATCAATGTGGGAACTTTAAAATCCGAAACGCATTTGAAAATAAAGCAACATTTTGTAACTTTACAACAGTGCCCCTCCTCTCCTCTTATAAAAGGCCCCCACCTCTACAACCTTCCCCACACCTCTCAAGCCTTTGGCTTGGCCAAACCCTGCTCATTTCGCCTCTCCACATTCCTATATTACTACTATAAGCCTAACTGTGGGAAGAAGTCTTCCCAAGGAAGCCTTTGAGCTCAAATCAAAAAGAGTTACCCGATTTTAAGGTAATGTCTTCACTTGTGTTCTTTTGTTTTATTTTTCTTCTCCAATCCCCTAAACTCTTTTTATTCATTTATTTTGTATCAAATACAGTATCTTCAATATACTAGTATGTTGTTATACGAATCATTCGAGCTACACTTACACACACCTGCATCATATGGTTAAAAAACATATTGTTTCTGTGGATGGCAAATTTCTGCCTCACGAAATGATGATTGTTCAACTCTCATATAACACCTTAAAAGGTGTCCATTAAGATATCACTATATTTATATATGATATAAAATATGTTTATGTTTTACTTATGCTTCTGTATTTTTCTTTTGTGGCATACCTTTATGGTTTCCATTGTGGGTAAACATGATAATTTCATTTTAGGAAGTGCGGACTACCACCCCCTCAAAGTGATTTGATTCGTTAATGCTATATGTGGGATGTATAAATGATGTATTTAAAGTTATTATATATTATTTATGTTACATATAAATTATTAATATAATTCTGGAATTAAAATATACATACCACTCATTTGGTTTTAATTCCATTAATATGACATATAAATGAAAGTAGCGTTTATGCGTACGTACGGCTTACCGTCTCCATGAACAGTGCATTTCATTTCTTACCTCTAAATGATTATGTAATAATATAAATACATGTATATTCTGGATATATATGATATATATGATATCCAAATCATGAATATAATTCTGGATATAATGAACTTTTGACCACACGAACAACATGTAATTGTAAAAAGTCCACTTTCGACTTAAGAACCAAATATCGACAAAACAAAAATTATTAACATAAATGATTACATAATGTTTATAACATAGAAATAAGTGATATATAAGGAATAATGAACTTGAAAAAGGTTCTTAAGAAAGTATAAATTAACTCAAGTTTATTATTTAGGACGTTAAAGAACGATCGAGTCAAGTCGGACCCGAGGTAAGGGATCCTACTCCCCTCTTTCTTTTTAAGTACACTCTTTTATGTCATTCCTTTTAAAGCTCATATTTCTAGTTATTGGGATGTTATTTTATATTACTCATACTGTAATTTTTATGTTCATATGATGAGAGACCCTATTCTCTCTCATCAATCCATTTTGGAAGTTTTGAGTGGCGCCGTTAGGCTGCCGAATTTTCGTAAGAGATATAACCTCTCTCTTTGTTTTTAAGTACTCTCTTTTATGTCACTTCTTTTAAGCTCATCTTTGTTATGTTGGAGGGATGTTATTTTATATTCCTTTTTCTGTAAGCTTTATGTTAATATGATGAGAGACCCTATTTGATCTCATCAATTCATTTTTGGAAGTTTAAAGTGGTGTCGTTAGGCTGCCAAGTTTTCGTAAGGGATCATTCATCTCACTTTTATTCCCGTGAGATTTATGATACATTGGCCACAATTTCCAATGAGTGGTGTATGTACTGACCCTTATTTCACTCATTGTGTAATATACTTTCATTTATGAGTATTTACATCAATGTTGTATTGTCCTTCTTTCACGGGGCGTATGTTTCGAAAGATACCCATGTCGGTAAGGGAACCTTTCACCCTCCTCTTTTTAAAAGACTTCTTTTGTTATGTCTTTTAATTCACATACTATTATGTTGGGATATGGTCTTCTATATCCTTATTTATTTAAATTTAATGTCCATGTGATCAGATACCCTTTTTATCTCTCATCAACTCATTTTCTGAATTTTGTAGTGACGCCGTTAGGCTGTAAAATTTTTGCAAGGGATCTTCTTAACCGAAATTTGATTCTTTGGGATAAACATGTACTCCTTGAATATGTTGTTCTATGAATATGTGTGAATAACCTCTGATTTCTTTACACTTAATATCCACTTATATTTGGTGTATTCGTTTGTCACACCTAATTATGTAATTGATTTGTCCTTAAACCAAGGATACCGTTTTTGTAAGGGACTTCATCTCAATCTCCTTTCATTGAGGCTTATTTTGTTTTATACACAACTTTCTTTTATACGGTGTATAAACCCCTTTGACTTTTATGTTTATCCAAAAGGAATCTTTGTTATATGAAGCATTTTACAAAATAACAAAAGGTAATGTTTTTGTCATACGTATGCGGCGACAATGACTTTTCCGCCGCCGTGACCATTATTTGAGTTTCGGCTTCTTCTACAAGCCATAACTTATTTTTAAATAAAAATAAAGACCATGTTTTACTTTTCTTTTATTTTGGTATTGAAAATGGTTTTCATAAGTTTTTTTATATCAATGTGTTTTATTGATATCTTGTGATTGAAATGTGGAAATGTTATGTTTCGTTTATGCATGATTTATGTTTTACAATTATGTTATGGTTCTTGGGCATTGTTATGAAGACGGGTGGTTCCGTGATAAACTAAGGGTGGGTGAGCCCGATATAGCTCTCCAATGCATTGGGTAACGTGAAAGAGTGAAACGTTAAGGTTTCTCCAAAGAGATTTAGGGAATATACTATGGTGGGTATTCCAAAAGTAACCAAGAGGGTTACTCCCTACGTCAGAATGTAATGAATTCCTCAAGTTACCTTTATGTCTTATGATTTCTATGATTTATTCATGATTTTTGAGGTATATTAAAGTGCTTATGTTTTATGGGTAAAGTATGATTTAATTCTTATGTATACATGTACTCATGTTTCCTTTCCATATTTTTATATCCCTTACTGAGCTTTTTATGCTCATCCCAAGTTTTTGAAATGCTTTTCACAGGTCAAGGGAAGGGTACATGATATGTTGATAGTTTCAAGGAAGTGTCAAGAAAGAATCCATGTTTTATTTTAAATATGTTTCTGTTGATGGGAAAAATGAATACTATCTTTTATGTAACCACTTTGTTTAAATGTGGAATGTAATGCAAGTTTTACGATCTACTTCTCTAAAACTCTAAACCTGAAAAGATCCTCAATGTGTAATCTTGTAATAACTCAGGATTAAGTAAGGTTTAAGGCTGGGGCCTTATAGTTGGTATCAAAGGTCGGTTTAGATAACTTTTGAGGTTAGGGTATTCTCTAAGAACAAGTGACATTACCATAATGGTTAGGATTTCAGAAAGAGTCCTAGTTTGAGATAAAGTGAATGAGTAAGTATATCTTAGTGTTTACCTTCCTCATTAGTACATGATGGTTTTGTTGATATACTCACACTGACATTTCTGTTTTTAGTGAATGGATGGATCTAGCAGGCACCAAAGAGACAACAGGTTTGAAGGAAACTATGGTGGTTCTCTGATTAAGAAACTAGATAAAATGGGGGATTCAATGAGGAAACTAGTGGTTGTTCTAAACCAACTATAAAGGAGTCATGATCAACCACTTGAACTTTGGTATGATCTGTAATGCATCATGTACGAGATGACCAATCGATGTGGAAGTTCAGGTAATAATTATAAAGGTAACCATTCAAGTTTATATGATCCTTACTTTTGAGGTAATGATGGGTTATTATATGTCATGATGGAAAATGAAAGGCATGAGATAAACTTGAGGTTAAAATATGTTATGATCATTTTTGAATATTTTATCTCGTTTTGGGTAATGTTTTAATAATTATATAGTTTTGGAAAAAGGACAACACACAGACCGTGTGACAACCCGTCGTGTCAGACAAAGCTGCGGGAATCGAACCCACAACCAAAGTGAGACTGGTATTTATCGCCTACCACTGGACTGCATGAAGTCCCTGGTTAGTTTGACGAATTCTTTTTAGTTAGATGATTTTCGGAATCAGGAGTAAGTTTATTTTGGGTTATCTATGGAAATTATTAACCCATCATCGATGATATGTGATTAGGTTAATTACTTTTCAATATGAAAATTTAAGAGCAACTGATATTATTTGGAGATAAAAGTTAATTTGTACCTTGGAAGACTATGTGACTAAATCCTTCAAATATTTGGGTTTCAATCTTAGTTTGGTTTACTTTGAAAAATTTTATGGGAAAATTGTTTATCAAATGGTCCTCGTTGAACATTGGGTTTTATTGGACAAATTTTAGAGATTAAGAATAGATTTTCTTTTTATAAAGGGTTATCCTTTTCTAGATTATATGATCTTATACTAACCATTTTGGTTTTGGTTTTGGTTAAAGTCTAAAGACATGGGAAGTATATAGTTCTCTTTTGTGGATTAGTGTATTATCTAGAAGTTGATTATGGTGAACAAGTCTTCCTAAATACTCGTATTTTGGAGAATAATGAGTTTGTGTAAGAAATCTAATAAAATTTGAAAGTCAACATGATAAGTAAGTATGTTTCCTTATGAATAAATTCCTTAATAAAAAAAACAAAAAAATGTTGTCTATTAACTTTTCCTACTGGAGAATCAAATACGGTTTAACCCATCACATGTTTGTGATTTTCTTATGGTTAACTTTCTCCTAAACATGTTTTCTATCACTCTCCATCAGAACATGGCCCTATGTTTTCTCCTCCAAGTCCATGTTTTCCTACATGGAATCCCAGTATGGGTTAACACGGGTGACCTCTGTACTTATCATTCTTTATTTTAAAGTGATTGTTTTACCGACTCTTGTCCCGATGTGGGACTTTCAAGGATGTTTCCGAGCCCCATTTTAAAATAGCGAGGACGCAATTTCCAAAAGGGGGGAAGGATGTAACACCCCAGGTAAATAGAGAATATGAAATTTTTATATTTATCCATATTTGTGAATAAAATATTAATATTACTTTAATGGGGACACTATGCTCGATGGCGTACCCAATACGCAACAACGAGTTTCTTGGGAATCTTACGTTGCACTCTAATAATAAAATAATATTATTTTAAATGGTATTTAATGTCTAGTCATTGTAATGGCGGGAATGAGCAGTACTAACTACAAAATGATTATATTTTTTTGTCAAATATTTTTACTTTTTACAATAAATGTAAGAGGATTAAAAATGTGAATGATTTCAATTTTTAAGCGAAAACATTCAAATGTTCTTTAGAAGTTCGATTAACCGCCTTCTGATGGAGAACCTCTTTTAAATCCACTTTTTGAAACTTTTATGTGCTATATTTGACAAAATAAAATTATTCTTTAGAATAGAGACATAAAAATTTACTTTGTGTAAATTTTTGTATTTTTCTGAAAAAGTTCATTTTTTAATGAATAGTGAAAAATGTTGTATTTTAATTCAAAACCTCTTTTTAATCTAATTTATTTATAAGATTAGATTATCTTTTGAATTGGTTTTAAAGTGAAATTAGAATATATTTTTACCATTTAATCCAATAGTGGTCGTTGGAATTAATTTCATCTTGAAATTGTACTTAAACTAGAGTCAATCTTTTGATACTTATTGTTTCTTAAAAACACGTTATTTGTTTTGACAGCGGGAATTAATTATTAAATTAATTAATTCAACTTATATGTTTTAAATTTTGTAAAATATACTTCATTTTTGAATTCATAATATCAAATATAGCTTAGGGTGAATTTTTGGTATTTTTCTAAAAAACATCAATTTCTGATGAATAGT
This sequence comes from Viscum album, assembly GCA_963277665.1. Lineage (NCBI taxonomy): Eukaryota > Viridiplantae > Streptophyta > Magnoliopsida > Santalales > Viscaceae > Viscum > Viscum album. Next base: position 1,014,048,035 of record OY728167.1, read on the forward strand.
GAAACCACTAAGTGGTAGTTAAAGAAACTGATTTTTCATTTAAATGAAAATTTGTGACCTATGTGTTTTGAATTTCAAAAATACGACATACATGGATGTCATTAAAAAGTAAAATGTGGTTCAATGGGAATAAAATAACTTTTTGGTAAATAGTAACTTATTAAGTTTTTAATCACGATTAGAGGTAATTCATATAGTTTAAGGTAAAAATAATGTTTTAATAATATGAAATGACCTAGAAACATGTCCTAACCTCATTTGATGAGTCATGGCCGACCAATACAATCCATGGGTCAACTTGGAGACCCCATGGAGCCACTTTGGTTGGAAAATGACATAAATACCTTTTTGTTTAATGTTAAAATTAAAATGACACAAACATGAGTTGTTTCACTAAAACAATTTTTAAATGTGGTTATACAAGTCAGTTTTTTACTATAAATAGTCATTGGGAAGCTAATAATATTTCCTACATCATAGTATTTTTCATATAATTTTTAGTCATTAAATAAATTAAATTATTTATGACATTATGATGATGCAGCGATGACCTCATTATTTAACGATTTAAATAAAATAGAAAGATAATGTAAAATATATAACCTAAACATGTAAAAAACCTATTGGATGGGTGTATTTAGAACCCTTATCACTTTATACTCGAAACACATCTATTTGGGACCTTTAAAATCCAAAACACATTTGAAAATAAAGTAACATTTTGTAACTTTACAAGAGTGCCCCTCCTCTCCTCTTATAAAAGGCATCCACCTCTACAACCTTAACCACACCTCCCAAGCCTTTTTCTCGGCCAAAACCTGCTCATTTTTCCTCTCTACATCCCCTTATTACTCCTAGAAGACTCACTATGGGCAGAAGTCTTCCCAAAGAAACCTTTGAGCTCAAATCCAAAAGAGTTACCTGATTTTAAGGTAATGTCTTCACTTGTGTTCTTTTGTTTTATTTTTCTTCTCCAACCCCGTAAACTCTTTTTATTCATTTATTTTGTAACAACTACAGTATCTTAAATATACTAGTACATTGTTATAAGAATCATTTGAGCTACACTTACACACACCTACATCAAATGGTTAAAGAACATATTGTTTCTGTGGATGGCGAATTTCTGCCTCACGAAACGATGATTGTTCAACACTCATATAACACCTTAAAAGGTGTCCATTAAGATGTCACTATATTTATATATGATATATAATATGTTTATTTTTTATTTAAGCTTATGTATTTCTCTTTTGTGGCATACCTTTATGGTTTCCATTGTGGGTAAACACGATAATTTCATTTTAGGAAGTGCGGACTACCGCCCCCTCCAAGTGATTTGATTCGTTAATGCCATATGTTGGATGTATACAGGATGTATTTAAAGTTATTATATATGATGTATGTTACATATAAATGATTAAAATAATTCTGGAATTAAAATATACATACCTCTCATTTGGTTTTAATTCCATTAATATGACATAGAAATGAAAGTAGCGTTCATGCGTACGTACAACTAACCGTCTCCATGAACGGTGAATTTAATTTAATACCTCTATATGATTATGTAATATTATAAATACATTTATATTCTGGATATATATGATATATATGATATCCAAATCATGAATATAATTCTGGATATAATGAAACTTTGACCACACGAACAACATGTAATTGTAAGAAGTCCACTTTCAACTTAAGAACCAAAGATCGACAAAACAAACATTATTAACTTAAATGATTACATAATGTTTATAACATGGAAATAAGTGATATAAAAAGAATAATGAACTTGAAAAAGGTTCTTAAGAAAGTATAAATTAACTCAATTTTGTTATTCAGGACGATAAAGAACGCTCGAGTCAAGTCGGACCCGAGGTAAGGGATCCTACTCCCCTCTTTCATTTTAAGTACACTATTTTATGTCATTCCATTTAAAGCTCATCTTTATTTTTATTGGGATGTTATTTTATATTACTATTACTGTAATTTTTATGTTCATATGATGAGAGACCCTATTCTCTCTCATCAATCCATTTTGGAAGTTTTGAGTGGCGCTGTTATGCTGCCAAATTTTCGTAAGAAATATAACGTCTCTCTTTCTTTTTAAGTACTCTCCTTTATGTCACTTCTTTTAAGCTCATCATTGTTATGTTGGGGGGATGTTCTTTTATATTCATCTTTCTGTAAACATTATGTTAATATGATGAGAGACCCTATTTGATCTGATTAATCCATTTTTTAATGTTTTAGGTGGCGTCGTTAGGCTGTCGAGTTTTCGTAAGGGATCTTTCATCTCACTTTTATTCTCGTTAGATTTATGCAACATTTGCCACAATTTCTTTTGAGTGGTGTATTTAATGACCCTTATTTTACTCATTGTGAAATATACTTTCATTTATGAGTATTTACATCAATGTTGTATTGTCTTTCTTTCACAGGGTGTATGTTTCGAAATATACCCATGTCAGTAACGGAACCTTTCACACTCCTATTTTTAAAAGACTTATTTTTTTATGTCTTTTAATTCACATACTATTATGTTGGGATATGTTCTTCTATATCCTTATTGATTTAAATTTTATGTCCATGTGATGAGATACCCTTTTTATCTCTCATCAACTCATTTTCTGAATTTTGTAGTGACGCCGTTAGGCTGTCAAATTTTTGCAAGGGAACTTCTTAACCCAAATTTGATTCTTTGGGATAAACATGTACTCCTTCAATATTTCGTTCTATGAATATGTGTGAATAACCTCTGATTGTTTTACACTTAATATCCACTTATATTTGGAGTATTAATTTGTCACACATAATTACGTAATTGATTTTTCCTTAAACCAAGGATACCGTCTTTGTAAGGGACTTCGTCTCAATCTCCTTTCATTGAGGCATATTTTGTTTTATACACAACTTTCTTTTATACGGTGTATAAACCCCTTTGAATTTTATGTTTATCCAAAAGGAATGTCTGTTATACTAAGCATTTTACAAAACGACAAAAGGTAATGTTTTTGTCATACGTATGCAGCGACAATGAATTCTCCGCCGCCGTGACCATTATTTGAGTTTCGACTTCCACTACAAGCCATACCTTCTTTTTAAAAGAAAAATAAATACCATTTTTTTATTTTCTTTTTTTTTTGGTATTGAAAATGGTTTTCATAAGTTTTTTTATATCAATGTGTTTTATTGATATCTTGTGATTGAAATGTGGAAATGTTATGTTTCCTTTATGCATGTTTTATGTGATACGATTATGTTATGGTTCTTGGGAATTGTTATGAAGACGGGTGGTTCCGTGATATACTAAGGGTGGGTGAGCCCGATATAGCTCTCCAATGTATTGGGTAACGCACAAGAGTGAAACATTAAGGTTTCTCCGAAGAGATTTAGGGAATATACTGTGGTGGGTATTCCAAAAGTAACCAAGAGGGTTACTCCCTACGTAAGAATGTTATGAATGCCTCAAGTTACCTTTATGTCTTATGATTTCTATGATTTATTCATGATTTTTGAGGTATGTTAAAGTGATTATGTTTTATGGGTAAAGTATGATTTCATTTTTATGTATACATGTAATCATGTTTCCTTTCCATATTTTTATATCCCTTACTGGGCTTTTTATGCTCATCCCAATTTTTTGAAATGTTTTTCACAGGTAAAGGGAAGGGTACATGATATGATTATAATGTCAAGTATGTGTCAAGAAAGAATCCATGTTTTATTTTAAATATGTTTCCGTTGATGGGAAAAATTAATACTATCTTTTATGTGACCACTTTGTTTAAATGTGGAATGTAATGCAAGTTTAAGATCTAATTCTCTAAAACTCTAAACCTGAAAAGATCCTCAATGTGTAATTTTGTAATAACTCAAGATTAAGTAAGGTTTAAGGCTGGGACCTTATAATTTATCCTTTTTATTTTCTTCTTCTATTTCATCATTTTTCGGAAGTGTTTTCTCTAACACATAATATATCACTTTTTTCTTTTAAACTATCACCATGGTATAATATGAATCATCAAAATCGATATAATTTATAATTAATTTTTTTAGATGAAATTCCCAATATTAGTTTTTGGTGTGATTTATAATCATTAAATATAGTATAGAATAGAAATTTAGATGAGTATTAAATTTTATAAATATATAATAAATAGTTATATTTATTATGATCTCCATAAAATGGTGATGGAAAATTTATATTATATATATTAATGGAAAATGTTTTTTCAAAGTTTAATAAATGTTTGATGATGTGGAGAGGGGTGAATCATGGAGCATCAATAATTATTATTTTCTATTTTCAACCCATATCCCATATTATATCATCCCCCATTTTAAGGAACAATGTTCAATCACCCTTTCACTCATGATCAATAATATGGAAATAATTCATGAATATATAACTTACTACCATAAATATATGATAATTTGTTCTTTATTCTCTTATAAAGGGATAAAGCCAAGGAGAATGAAGAATGATCATATTAATATACCAAAATATAAAATTCCTCACTTGTTTAGTAGATATTAAATATTCTATTAGTTAGTATTTGTGATGGATAACATTATTTAAAGAAATATAGAGATGGTGAATTACCTTCAAAGCTAAAATTTCTCTTCATATCCTGTACAAAATAAATTTGCTGGTATACTTTGTCAATTTATAAACATGATGTTATCTATCTGATAAGAATTTATTGATTTCAATCAAAACTATTTATTTTATTATTTTTTATGTCCATATTCACTATACACATAATCTTTAATTATTATTTAAATATAATCCTAAATGTGTGAGTTAAATTGATATATTTTATGACACTTCCAAAATAAGAAAAAAAACTCTACCAGAAAAAAAATTCTATACTTGAACTATTCTTGTTGTGATCATTCTTTAACAATAGGGTGTGTCATTATGTATTTATATTCTTCCCGATATTGTAATTCTAGGGACATATCAATAACGTTCCTAGGATTTTCATCTCTCTGATAGAATTTGAATCTCCAATAACAATCCACGTTTTTACATCATTTTTTGGTCGCTAATATAAGTTCAAACAATAGAAATAAGGTTCACCATTTAGTCCAAGAATCAATAGAAAGGATATTTAAAAATTAAAATTCCTTGAATTTTCATAATAACAATATATATGATCTATTAATATGACCACCATTAATGAAAAAATATATTGTTCAAATATTCCTCTTTCCTTATATTAATATCTCCAAAAATATATAGATTAATATTCAACTATGACAAGATCTCAATGACACCATGTCTAATTAAAATATGTTAAAAAACATTCTCCACAATCCACCAATAATTAAATTGTAATAAATCTCTAAAATTATCAATATTAAACTACATTTAAGTATCTATAATGGTAAAATATTTACAACATTAATGATATATAAAATATTAAAAATGAATAGTGCAATTTATTTTAAAATTTTATCCTTTGAAAACATTGAATGATTTAAATTGAATTTACCCATAATTTTATAACAATTTACTTTTTTATTATCTTATAATAAAATTTGTAGTATTCATTCATACATAAGGATTTAATTAATCTTCAAATAATTATCCAAGATTATGACATGTCTACCATGCGATTTAATATGGTAAGAACAAACTATTCAACTGAAATTGGTGATCTAAATATCATTCTGTAGCCTATTAACTTTTAATTTTAACTTAATAAATTATATATATCGATTTTATACGCCATGGAATATATGGCGCTCACCATATCCATAGTGAATTACACCTCATCCTTTGATAAGAAAACTCTATGTCATCAAATATTTATTTTCTAGGAAATTAAATTTTTTCCATCTTTTAAATCAATATATTTAAATCCACCACATTTTTTTGCACACAAGGCCATGAAAAACTATATATATCTACATTGTTATAATTATGATAAATCCATATAAGGAATTGTTTCCGAATTCCAGTAATTATAAAAAAAATTTACAACACAAATATATTTTAAAATGTATTCAAAAATGATTTAATTCCCACATTTAGTTTTCTTATGTATGTATTGATACCCAAAAAGTCTAGTTCTATGACACATATAACATTATATCCATGTTTCACCTTCAATATTGGAACAAATAAATTTCTAAAAAAGTCAACATTCCATGTAACTAGTATCTTGTAGTGATTTTTTTCATCCCATAACCATACCTTCTATGATTATTTCAAATATATTTTATCTATATTTGTCGATTATTCATGTACCATGTCATACATACTAATTAGATTAATGTATTTCATGTTTTTATACTCCTATATTCAATCAAATATAAAGGTTTTACCAATCATACTTAAAATTTCATTAATGAAAATCCATATTCGTATACTTTTTCTCACATCCAGCTTCACGCTGTAATTATAAGAATTGATTCAACCACAAGGAATTTAAAAATTTCAGTTTATTATGTCATGGATACATAATCATTCTGATTTTATTATATATATCATACAAAAACATATTCATGTAAACTAAAACTAATATCATACACACACATGTTCTGTCTCTTACATAAATGTTATATAATAGTCACAACTTTCAAATTAATGGTTCATTTTAAACCAAAGTACTAAATTGATTCTTCAAGAAATATTTATATAAAATTCTATGAATATCAATTTTATGAATAATTTACTAATTATGGTATCCATGAATGAAAACCCATAGCATACATCATCTTCTTCTATGCCTCTATATTCCAACAAATCCATAGTTTACAAACTCTCAAATACCAAACACCCCAAATATTTTTTCCTTCATTTGTTATCATTTTTTATAAATATATCTATGAAAAAAGCTATTTACATTTGAATTTTCTCCATTTTTTTATAATAGGACCATAATTCCATTATACCTCTAAATGTTCATCTTATTTAATAATTTATAGTTTTTTGATACATAATACTTCCTCCTTTATTTGATATAATATACAATTTTTATATTTATCCACAATACAAAATTTTATCTACCACTTTATCATTGAAATATATAGGGTTAACTTCAACATATATACCCCCTCTTTTACAAAAGCAACTCTTTGATTATGAATAATCACCTCCATCATCTCTATTATCCATTTTTTAATATTTTTTTACTAATTTTATATTTTTCATTCAGGGTAATGATATCAATTTTTTGAACATATTTTCATAAATATTCTTATTGAGTGAAGTTAAAACGCAGTAACAAATAATGAAATTATATTTAATTCCTACAAAATTGGACCTTTTTTAGGAAACAATATTTTAATATAAAAATTTTAATTTTATCTTTTGCTCTCACTTAGTTCCAAAAATGCAAACAACATGAGAAATTATTTTTCTTCAGGATTACCCCTATAAAATTGATTATTTCATCACTTCATTATTGAAATATAAACCTAAATGTTCAAGGGTTTTTTTATTATGGAACATCTTTAACATATTTTTAACAAATAGTAAAATGAACCCAAAATACCAAATTTAATCTAAGATCTCCCATCATATGATGTTTTTTCTTTCTCTGTGTGAGACAATTAGATTTTGAATCATCAATGAAAACTCATAATTAATTAATTTAAAAATTTTAAGTTGTTACAATGTTAATATTATTAATTAGGGATATTCACCTTCAATAAATTTTGACATCCTAAATGAAATAAAACTATATAACATGGTAGACCAAAACAAAAATGCAACAAATCTCATTTACATTACTCTTTATTTTTTCACAATTCATTATCTTTGTCTAAGGATAAATACAATTGGAATGGGATAAATATCACATGATGGTTATCATGATGGGCTTGGGGATTTTATAAAATCATATTGGAATTCCAAACAAACATGTTTTTTATTCAGGAATGATACCAATTGAAATTTAAAATATAACAAGGAACCACTCAAATTTCATTATCACCACTTATTTTTCAGGTTATGGTATAACATTCATATAATTTATCTGAATATCTTTTCTATATTAAAATTGATTTAATAAATTCAATATATAGATAATATCTTCCCCTTACATAAATATCACTTTGAATAAGTAGTTCCAGAACACTTAATTATATGGGGAGATGGGTACTTCAGGGTCATTCTAAAGTGGAGGAATGCACTTAGTCATGGTCAGCTGAGTATTTCAATATAACATACTAAAAAAACATATTTGTGGTTATAAATTGAGTAATATTAATTCTATAAACATCACTTATTTTATATTAATTCAAATTCACCATCATTCATGGATTGGGATTCACCTACATTATGAGACTAATCCCACTTATATATATAAATAAATATATATATATATTTCTTTTAAGGTTCACAAACTGATTCATTTTCATGATTGTAATTCAATAGAAGGTATTTTACATTATTATTTTCCTATTTTATTGTAGATGAATTTTTTCAAACATGTAGGGGTGCTTCATGCATATAATTTTCAATAACTATTAAATCAACGTCAAAAATCTTTAAATATGATGAGTATTTTTTGAAAAACATTTCAATATTTTTATGTTTATTAGGTGTAACTTTTTTATTTTTCATCATACATTTTTTCATTATTTATTTCCAAAAGGGATTACTCATGAAAAAGACAATGGTGAATGATGAACTACTTTTTTCCTTCATTCCTCTAACTCTGCCAAAACAATAAATACATTTTTGGATGTAATTTATTTCAATTCCATTCATATTTAACACTACTTGGACATGAAAATTAGTGTATATTCCCCACATCTCCAACACTTCTCCTTTTAAATTTCCTTAATTTATGTATATGAATCATATATATAAAATATCTCACATTAAAAATTTTTAAGTCTGTAATATTTTGGATTATATATTTTTTATAAATTAATATTGTTTTTGTAAAAATTATACACATGAAACACCAACCTAAAATGAGACGTGTAATATTTATTATTAATATAAAGTTTATAATAGTAAAATATGTTGTAAATAAAAATATTTAAAACTATTAAAAATTCATGAAGATGGTATTAAGAAGACATAATTCTTTTAAAGAGTAATTTTTCAATAAAAATAGTTTCTATTTAATATTTTATTTTCATTTTATGGATTAATATATAATATATAAAATATTATTTTTTTTGAAAATGAAATTAATTATTTAATTAATTATGTAAAAATTATTTTGTGATTAAATATTTTGGGTTCTTCTAAAACAATTGATATTTATGTTAATAGTAAAGAATACAGTTTTTAGTAAACTCATAACACTTATGATTGTATAAAGAAGAAAGTATAACATAGAAAATTATAAAACATGTTGCTGATATAAGAAGTATTAGAGATATAAAATATACATTTATAAATACTATTATGAATTTATAAAACCTTTTTTACACATTATTAAAATAAGTAACATTTTATAATGAAATAATCATTTTTATATTTTATTTTATATAAAAATTTCATTGTTTTAATAATACATTAGAAATATTACAAATCCATATAATTTTTTTCTTCACCATTTTATATCATAAAAATTTAAATCTTTGATAATTTTTTTCATACAAATAATTATTAGCTTAATAATATACCTTTTCATATAAACAAGTTTTACATGTAACATGTGCTTATAATATTGGTATTTCATACATATAGAAATATTAAAAAACAAATAGATTTTTTATTTTTAACTAGTATATATAAAATAATTAATAAGTCCTATTTTAATATTATGTATAAAAAATTAATTACATTGTTAAAAACTAGTTACAATGATAAAATCTATAAAAGGGTAAAAATAGTTTACCAATAGATTAAAATACATAACATGTAAAACAATTTTATAATTGATTTTTAATGTTTCAATGTTCCAAAACCTATATAAACCCTATTATTCCATTTTTTTTATTTTTGACATGTCAAACACATGCTCTCCTTATATTAAGATGGAATATTTTAAAAAATTTCATTCTCACCCCTTATAAAAGGAGAATCTCACTACGCCAATAAGAACAATACCAAATTTCTGTTTCCTCTTGAAATTATACCATATATCTATCCCCTAGAATATTTTTACACTTTATTTTTATTAAATTAATAATATGCTTTTCAATTCCCTCTATATCTAATGATTCCTCTTAAGGGAAAACTCAATTTCTCATCTTGAGTACTAATCCTTCTATTATTTATTCTAATTTTTGTATACTTTTCCTAACATAAATTTTTTATGAAGAAATAATTTCATCATTATATTTGGAATAATTTTATTTATTATGGAAAGGTAACAATAAATAAAAACATTTTCCATTATCCATTAATAATGATAAAAATAATATTCTTGTATTTGTGTGTACAACTACCTCGATAATGTAACATAAATAGTTTTCCATCTATTTTTTAAAATATCCAAAAATAAGATTAAAAACCATAAAAATATATAAATAATATTAGTATTATTATATGATAATGATATTATTCTAAATGAATCAACTTTCAAGTCCATACACATCAATTAAATATAGTATGTTTATGTTTGGATCAGTTTAACTATATACTTTAAAAATAATATAAAATCATATCATGAATGACTAATAGAAATTTATCATAAATAAACTATCATATATTTATGTAAATAATGGGTTTTTAATAATAAAATAAATAATAATCGCAGTAATTAATTTAACAACTTCCATTAGTTAATCAATTATAAAAAATATTGACAATAGATTTTAACTTTGATATTTATAACCAAAAATATCATAGAATAAAATAATGACATTATATATAATTATGAATAATAAATTGAACTAAATGTTAGGATCTATGAATTATTATATTGTTTAGAATTTTAATGGACAACACCTATATTATAAAAATTGTAAAAACTGTCCAAGATACTCACACCCAATATTGAAAATAAATAATAAATGATGAATATACCTATAGAAAAGAATTATAAATGGTTTATATAAAATATTATATATATATGGTTATGAATTATTTTATTAAGATATTTATTTATTTATATAGGAAACTCAAGTATTTCAGATGATGTTATGAATCAATGTATGGGGTTTCTCATCAAAATTTCTAATCCATGAGGCCTATTTGATATTTAGCACCGTAATTTATTTTATCTGGGCTCTCCACTAAAGAAATTTATTAAATTATATTTAATATATTTAATATCCTTAAATTTTAATTTCTATTTAATTTGTGTCCTTCTTATATTCTTGTGATTCATATATTACAATAACTATAGATTTTTTTGTCTGAAATTTTATTTCACCAGACAGAATTCTTAGTTTTCACTATGATAACTTTGATACAATGTTATTAATTCCTAATGGATTTATTTTACTATATTCATTTAATTCATGGGTTTTTAATATCCATATATTTTTACTCCATGAATGGATTTTGAATCAAAGGATTCCAATGTTTTATGTGGTTTATATATTAATTTTGATTCATTGAGATTTAATTCATCTTCACCACTTGTTTTTTCATTGTACATATTGTCTTTGGATTGATTTTATAATAATTTTTAATTAAATATATAGGATTTAGAAATCCATAATTATATTTATTTTAAGGGTTTTGATTCAAGTGGTACTAAATTATTCAAACACATAGATAACTCAAATCTCTTTTATTGTGTTACAATTCCCCTTAATGAACATCATTATTCTATGATTGGTTTCTTCTACATGATTATTTTATTTTATGATAAATATTATTCACCTCAAGGTGGAATTAATTTATAATTCAATTACTCTTCTAAATTAATTCATTTATCAAAATGTATATCATAAATGGTAATAATTCTCATGCCCTTTAACGATAGTCCCCCATATTGTCTATATTTTTATTTCTCAAAAATGTTATCTTTTATACATGGAAACCAAATTTTTTTCTATGAAATTTAATATTCATTTTTACTCTATCTAGTTTTCAAATGGAATTTCTATTATCTATCTCTATGAAGTAGGATTTCAATAAATGTATTTAAAAATGTTAAAATTATTTTCCTTCCATGTTCATTTGTTTTATCCTCCACACCACATTTCATTTTAAAATATTATATAAAATAAAATAAATTCACTTATACATTTTGAATGTGGATTTTGAATAGGACCTATAACTTCATCTTTTACTAGTATTGTAAAAATATTTATAAAACATATTTTATAGTCTCTATCAATAAATAGTAATTCTTTTAATAGAAATTTCTATTTATGGTTTTAAATTCGATTTCTAAATGATTTTAAATCATGATGATTTTAAAAAGGAAATGAAATATTATTAAATTTTTTAAAATGAAAAGTTTTATTTTTAAACAAAAAATATTATTTTAATAGAAATTTTAAAGTTTTGTGTTTTTAAGAATTATTTGGTTTTGGTTTCTTAAAATCGTATTTATTTTATTAAAGTTATCTTATGAAAATAACATTTTGTTTTGAAGTATTTTTATTTTTTTAAATATTAATATATTTTATTTTAATGAAAATATTTTCAATAGTTTTCATGAATTTTGAAATGAGATGGTTATTCATTTCTCAATTTTTTTACAAATAATACTTAAAACATGTTATTTATCTAGTTATAAATCATTTAAAATTACTTATGTTACAATGTGGATATTTTTTCTTTCACAATATATTTCAGTTTTATGAATGTATTATGGGATGTTCTAGGAATTTTTTTCACGAATCCTTCAAATTTTTAATGTTTAATTATGTGATGTTGGATGTATGAATGTATTTTTATTCATTTGGAACACATATTTCTGATTATTATTTTTAATTTTGGGGTCCTATATATCCCCCCATTTCATTGGTTAATGTTTTATATAACATCAGATATTAAGGACTTATCCACAAGTATGTAGTGTGCATTTATTCAGAAGTATTTAGTGTGAATTTAATATGGGAATATTTGTTTATATAATTTTTTATATTAATGTTATATGAGAATATTTTTTCAAATGTTTGGTATATGAATATGATTTAGGCTACATAGATAAATATTTAGTTTGTGAAGGTGGTGTGGGAATACTAGTTTACAAGATTTTATATGATTTTTTTCACCATAAATAGTTATCTTTCTATGATTTAATTTCATTCCACATTTTATACATGCCTAAAATAATTCTTCTTATCAAATTCTTATTTTCTCACACCCTTAAAAATATAAAATTCATGTTAATTTTAGATTACATTTCTTTTTATCGTTACCTATGAAAAAATATGTCACGACCCGCCTTCACCAAAAGGAGGGAAGGGTCAGCAGATTGCCAGGCTCTTCCTTCTTTAAGTTGGAGGAGAGATAATGACCCCCGAAACCCGCCTTCAATATGTCCCAGAGTGGAGACTAGCACCAAGGGTATAGAAATTTCTCAACAATGGAAGGAATTACCCTTTTTATTTTATAGGATCGATAGATAAGGAGAAGAAAACCCAACAACACCATGGTAGAAAGAAAAGTAAATCCAAAAGTAAACCATTCCCACATGCATGTTTCAAAAGTGAAAGCCACAAAGTGCAAAAGGTGACTACAAGGTAAGTACCAAAGGGAAAAGAAAAACAAAAACTGCAATTGCTACAAAGGACTGAGCTAGTAAGGTCCTGCGTGATCCCTGAAGTCCTCCTGGAAACCTGAAAGCAGTTTTATATACGTAGGGTGAGCATACAAGTACACTCAGTAGGGAAAACCAAGACCCTCGTGCACAAGTGGGGGAACGTACTAAAGTACCGTGAGAAGAAGAGTAAACCAAACACCTAACAAGGGAAACTATCCACCCCAGGCGTCACCAAGGCTCACTCCCCAAATAACGCATGTCATGTAATATATATACTAAGAGAACATCGATGTTTGGGTACCCAGTGCCACTTTACCACTGGTTACTGAGACATCATACGCATCGGACCAATCCCTCCATTCTCACCGCTGTCCCACTACCACACCCGCCCGCACACACCTGGGCCACAACCACATGCAGTCCCACTGCCGAAATACCACCCACAAACCTGGGCCTCAACTGTACGCAGTCCCACTACTGAAATCCCACCCGCACACACCTAGGCCACAAATGTCACACGTAAACACGCCTACAAACACCTAGGCCAAAACAACCACCACCACGCCCGAAGACACCTGGGCTAGAAAATACACCGCCACGCCTGAAGACACCAGGGCCTCATCCTGAAGACACTTGGGAAACCACCTGCCACACACACCTAGCCAACCACCACACTACCCAGCCCGAAGGTTCTTGGGCTAATAATGGACTTCAGGCCATCACAGCTTGCCTGAAGATACTTGGGATATCCGGGAAAGGGAGCAGAAAAGGAGCTAATAACCAGCCACTATGAATAGTGTTAGGAAAACACCCTCCCCCATGAAATAGGGGTGTTAGGCACTAAGTGCTCAACTTGGGTGGGGCGCGAATAAGAAACAAAAATCTACAAGTATATATTTATATAGGTAGCAAGAACTCACCCAAGCTAGGTTTTTCTTCAGACAGCCTACAGATCACATCACTCAAGTCCGAGTCACGACTCACGCTAAACTCCCATTTGTCCCCTTTCTTATTTCACTTTCAATAATAATGTTTATGTTTAAGCACTATTGGGCAACTAGTAGGCATAGGCATAGTTCAGGATGTAAACAGTAAAACATCAACAGAAACGCCCACACCTGGTTCTCAACATCAGAGGATTCCACCCCAATTCGTGATATAAACAAGTAACCACCCGGATTTAAAACTCACAACCACCGAATCCATACCAACAAAAGATCTCATCCCCCAAATTCACACAACCACCGAGAGTATAAAAGAACAGGGGATTTCATCCCCTCCCATATCTCCAGCAATCGGCCCAAAAAGAAAAACAACTAACTACCACCATCAACACAAGCAGGGCCTTGCAGGTATTTTCAGATTTAAACGACTTAACACACTCCATGATTCAAATTCCGGGTGTTATAACCGGGAGTTATCACAGAATGGGTGATCCTGGTGCTTTCAATTTATTCAGCCGGATATACGTGATTAACCAATTCATTTTTCACAGCAAGATTTTACAACCACAAACATTCCATTTAAAACATCAACAGGGTTCATTAGTGCACAAACAACGACCACCAACGACCTCGATTTTCAGGAGGCATAAGCCAGCACAACTCAACAAGATAGTCATAGAAGAAACAACATCAAAAAATATAATACAACATCAACAATCACAACCCCCCCCTCTTCTTTCTTTATAGAATTCGTTCATTATCTTTAATTAGGTCTGGTTTACCCAATCCTTCAGAAAAAAAAGCGCTCCCACCCCGCACGATACACAAAAGAGAGAGGCAAAGGGGAAATTCCCTACATGTTGATAGATGATCGGCGTTTAGGCCGGGGGCGTGGAACTTTACGGATAACGATGCGCCCGATGCACTAGAAGCTGTTTGTGAAAAGCCACGATCAAGGAAAGGAGAAACCACGGATAAGCCTTAGTTTATAAGAGCCGAGGACGGTTGAGGTGAAAACGCGAAACCATGTAAGGCACGGGGGTCGTGGGTTTACCACGCGGCTCCACTCGTCATTAAAAAGGGGTTCAGGTGGTTTAAGCCAACTCATGAATTGATTAAGTATTTAATTATAGCCTTTATGCGCGTTACGGGTCTTAAAACACGCTTAAATGAGTCAGAATAGGGTTTAAAACCCTATTTGCGCAAAGGAGCGCTACTGACGCCGATCGGTCTCACCGATCGGTCTCGTGCCGATCGGTCTCACCGATCGGTCTCACCGAGACGCGACCCGGATTTTGGCAAAGGGAAGGACCAAGAGAGTCTGGGTCATCATAAAATATTTTTTCCATTATTATTTTTTATAATATATTTCTCCCATATTCGTTTTTCGCATATTGTTATTATGTAATAATTGATGAAATGTTGGTTATTTTTCCCCTTACTGGGTATTTGAGAACACCACTATCTTATGTTTCTGTTCCATAGGTTATGATGATGAGTATAACCTTTTAAGATCAGAGATGTAAGCCTAGCGTGGTTTTATTATTCATAAACATTAAAAAGTATCATAAAAAAAGTCACTTATATAGTTGATTTTAAAATTTACTAACCTTATATTCCTTATAGAGACTATATCATTTTAGTCATATTACTACAAGATTGTGACATAAAAATACAATAATTAAAACAAAGAGATCATTGGTTTCTTTAGAATATGAGGTGTATAAAACATAAAAATAAAATAAAACATAAAATATATTTTATATTTTTTAGTGAGATCCTAAATAACATTAATCACCTAAATCTAAAAAGGATTACCTTAGTAACACATAATAGAAAGTGGTGATCTATAAATTATATTAAGTTAGTAAACGTGATAACGTGGTGTGACATGATATCATAAATGAAAGGGATTATGAATGGTCACATGGAAGCATAACATAAATAATATGTTATCATAATCTAATTCAAATATAGTAAAGAGTCAACAATTTATATCATGAAATAAGTATATGTTAAGGATAATGGTCATGACAACATCACATGATGGACAGTGTCCTATAATTGATTAGGCTTACTTCTTAATTCCATAAATAATATCTCTAGATACAAAAACATTAGGCAATAATTTAAAAATCCATTTGGGAACACACATAAAAAAGCATGATTTTTTTGATACAAAATGAAGTCAATGATAATTCATAAACCTAATAATTTCCCATTTTAGGAAGCAGGTATCATAATTAGTCCTCTTTTTAAAATCAAAGATAATTTCATGAAGAAATAATTTGGTAAATTAATTAATGGAGCATAATACCCCATTAATGGAAGGGTTAATGAGCTAACTATATATTTAAGATCCATATATAGAATTTATAAGTAATTTATAACTTCATGGTTGTATTCATTGAAGAAAATTTATTTGAAAGACTACATGGAATATGATTTTAAAGAAAACACCCTTTTCATATTGAATTAACGTCAAAAAAACAAAGACAAATATTAAAATATATATAAAAAATTATTTTATGAAAACCAACAAAAAATTTAAAAAAATCTAAAAAAATAGGGGCCATGAAAGAGGTAATTTCTGTTCATTTCATATACATTAAAAGAAAATATTTATTTCATGATTTTTTAAAAAAGGCAAAATTAGATCATTTGAAAAATGAATGATAGATTCCATTTAAAATACTTTTTAAAAATAAAAATATGGGTAAATTTTTTTGAATTGTGAAAACATTATTTAAAATAGTTAAAGTAAAATATAGTGATGAATGTTATGGAATCAAGATCATTAAAATATAAAATTTTAGTATTTGTTAAAAAACATTCTTGACATTTATTTATACAATAAATTAAGTAATAGAAATAAAAAATGAAAAAAATCATTTTTAGGGGGTAATAAAAGGTATGTGTCTTAATATAATAATTTCATATGATTTCTAAATAATCCATGAATATAGACAATCTCGAACGGAAATAATATTACTATATAAATCTTTTTACACTATGGTATCTTTCAAATCAAATGCAATTGAATAAAATATTTTGGTATGGTTCTATAAATAAAATGAAATGATATTTCAAAATTTATTCATGAAGTATTAATTACACCATATATATAAATCATAATGGATTCCATGAAACGTATCCCATAAAAAAGATATAAAGACATTGAAAATGCCGTATAATATCATAACTTTTCTCATGATAATTAATATATAAAGTGATAATCAGAAAATATACAAATCCACAGAAATAAATATTAAATACAGAATATAAAAATTTATATATCCATACCCACACAATCATAGAATGAATATGTTGAGGATGTATAAGTATAACCCAATGAATTGAATTTGTGTTGAAGAATAACATACCACTTTGTAACATTAAAATAAAATCACCTTTGATGATGTTAAATAAATTTTAACATAAATGAAACGAATTATGAATATATCAAGGTATTATATGTAATTAGGTATGTATATAATCCATTTAAAATATATCATGTTCTTAACATTAAAAAATACCTCAGTGAAGGAAAATTGAGATGAAATCTATTACACAGAATCTGCCTAATCACATAAATTATTTAAAATTTAATAATATTATTATGTAAATTATTTAAATGATCAATAATCCTTTTAATGTTCATTATTACATTTATTTTAATTAATACTATGTTAAATAAAAAGTACATAATCAATTAAGTTCTTTCAGACTTTGTTTTTGAGATTTCACAAACAAGTCTAAAATAACTTAAATACGTCAAATAATGTCAAAGAGGATATTTCTACATAATATATTGAATTATAACCATGAAATAGTTATTATTTTTATAAATTATTTATAAATTTTAAACCTACAATGAGTGATTGTTATGAAAAAAATAATTATGTTACAATCTTAGAGACGAAAGGTCTTATGCATGCACGAGAAGTGTTTCCATTTTAAGAAAGTTAATGTTTTCAAGAAATAGAGTAATATTTTAAATTTTAATAATTTTAATTATATATTAAGTACAATATTATTTCATTTAATAAATTTATATTTTCCATCCATGTCATTTTTTGATGAAAAATAAATCTTAACCGTTTATAGAGGTGGAAGTCCACATATATGAATGAATACCTTTATCATTTTTCCATGAATGGAAAGATAATAATCTAGGTGACATGTTATCTTTAAATAATGATAAATGTGATAGTAATATCATGTATATAAATTATATCTATCATTATAACTAGATATGAGTGGTACAGATAGAAAATTAATTACACCTGGTCTTAAGGTCATATTCTGCCATACATACGAATAATGGTTTCGTTTCACATTTTATAGAAGAAGATATGATGCATGTTATAAAATTAATATAATATGATCTTAGTATATAAGATATATTAGTTTTATTATATTATCATGTATTTATAATATTTCAAGAACGAGGAAAACTAAATAAAACAAAACCACTTGATTAAGAATGATAATGATTTTTTAGAAAACCTCTTTATCTTTAAAAAATGAAATACATGGATGGTTTTATAGTTAATAAAATACCTTTAACTTTTTTAAGAATAGTAAAATATGTATTTCTGATAGTGACTTGATAAACCACAAATTCTCTTTAATTTTGATGAAAATTAGTGAGGATGTTCCCTTTTATAAGTGAGGGGAGGGGTGATTTTATAATTCCTTAAAATAAAAAAATAATTAAATTTCATTTCATATAAAATGTTATAATATAATATAATTATAGTATAAGATGAGTACATATATAAATATTACAATCAAATAAAACTTGTACTGTTTTAGATTATGTTTTTATGATTATATATTTATTTTGACCTCGGTTATCCTTTTTTCCAATTATAATGATAATAATGGTTTTATTATTTAGGAGTAATGATAGTTACTATAAAATAAAAAATGGAATAAATGTACCGTGGTATATATTTTAACCTATAAAAAATAAATTGCATGAATATATTGTATTTATGAATTTTGAATAATTCAATAAAATATTATGTTTTATAAAATATAATTTACGTAATGCTTGGAAGGATTCATTTAATTTGTCTTGGAAAGAAATAATAAAATAATGGAATTAAAATATAATACCTTAACACACAAATAAAATGATATATTTATCCATGAAATCAATGTAAAATTATTAATAATTCAATATATGTTACTTTTAATACTTTTTAAATTACTATTTATTTATTTTTATATTAATTGATTTAAAACTGTGTAACTGTATCATAAGTATTTAATGTAATTTTTTTAAAAATAGTAATAAATTAACATTATTTAAAATTATTTTGTATTAAAAATAATTATTTATATAATAATTTAATTTGTTTTTGTTCCTATTAAAAATACTTTTTTAATGAAAATAAGTAAAGTGACATCTTTTTCATGTCTTTTAATATAATATTATAAAAGATGAAATCAGAGAAATGTTGCACCAAGTGGCCATATATTAGTGACTCAGATTGGAATGGACAAAATACACTCCTCCAATAGGATTATGGAATGTGTTACAATCATGTTTTAGTCCATATCATATTATTTTTATATTTTATTATCAAATTTACCCATAATGTGGGGTTAATTATTTACTATAGTTACTATTCATAATGACTAACACAAAAAAGAATACCAAATTGTATTTAGAATCTTTATAAAAAATATTTAATTAATTTTTAAACAATATATTCTAATAATTGGTAAAATTTAATTTAAAATGAATCCCACAAAATGAGATGAAAATCCTTTTTTTTAGAAAAATGACTTTTTAAGTATAAAAATGTTTTGTATGAACAGTTAGAGTATAATATTCATTAAAAGAAACATAATTATATTTAATAATATTGTACTAAGTAAATTTCAATACATATCTAGAATAAATCATGACTATTATAAACTCTTTAATGGAAAATATATTTTTCAATAAAAATTACTATTTTTTCACAATTCTTTGAAAAATCAATATTTTTAGATAATGCTCAAAATATCACAATAATATAATTTTTATGTGATAATTTGAAATATTATTTAATTTTGATAAAAAAAATATATTATCCCAAAATTAATTGTTATATTTTACTAGAAAAACAAAAAAAATCCATTATTGATGAAAATATATTTTTGATGAATAAAATGAATTTTCAGAAAAATAATTGAATATTTACTGATAATTTATCTATACAATTACATTTAGGGAAGCATTTATATATATTTCATTAATTAGTTAATCATATTCAGACACACAAATTTAATGACTAGGTTATAACATTAATATTTAAATAATAACATTTCATAGTTTATTTCGGCATTGTGTTCTGTGTCAAATACAATCTCGAATATATTTATTAAAAAAAATTGTTGTTAAATTTTTACCCCATTTAATAAATTTTATCCTATGAATTTCAACATTATATTGGAAAATAAGGATTTAAAATCTTAAAATACTTTTGTTCTAATCCCACAACTTAAAAAGGGACAATATAACTTTTTCTTGAAAAGATGGAAACGGAAACATGATGTTTATCATGTAACCATGTTTCCATATATAAGAAAATTAGTGGGAAGTAAAAATATGGATGTGAAAGAAAAATTTAATTTTCAATTAATTACTAATATCAATAGAGACCATTGATCCCAATATAATGAATTTTGAAGATAAATTTTATAACAACAAAACATGAAACCGATGAGGTGTTAAAAGACCATTAATTTTGCGATAATGAACGTAATAGGATACATTGTTTTCTGCATGATACTTTTTATATAGTACAATAATTACATTAAAATTTTGACGAATAGAGTAATGAAATACATTTACATGGAAATTAGTATTTCATCATTTATTAAATTTCCACCACAATCTTATTTCTTCAACATATGAGGAATTATCAAGATGATTTTTTTATACCTAAAGAAAAAATATCAACTAATAATGGATAACATAATCCACAAAATGACAACAAGATCTTCTTGATTTACTTAAACATTAACCAAGACCAAAATTGTTAGCATGATATAATTCTAAAAATTAATAAATCATTATATGAATAAATGCATCATTAATCACAAAAGTCATCATGATAACACTCAATGTTCAATATAGAACATTTGTTAAATAAATAACCCAAATATTTACAAAACTATTATGGGATAGTATTTAATAAAAAATATTAGAATTATTTTATCACATATTATGACGATATATATTTAACAATTTTCTCCAAATAAAATTAATCACACTCAATGTCTCATGTGAAAATTTATATTCCCTAATCATTTAATCTCAAATATATTCTTATCATTAACATAAATATATAAAATTAATATATAAAATAATTTAATTTTTATATTATTCATTAATATATATCAAACTTTATTCCTCATATAAAGACCCTTAATTTTCTATTAAACTTACCAATATAAGGTTTCCAATAAATTAATATTCTTCCAAAATACTATTAATTCCATAATTATAAAATCACATTTAAATCACAAAGTTATCTATGTAAAAAAATATAGACCCAAAATCAACATAATATTTATTTGTCACATAATATGAAAAGTAAATTTTATACTGATTATGATATCACATAGTCTAGTGGTAGGAGTTTCACCCATGTCACCCAACAGTTGTAGGTTCAAACCCCACAGAATTACATGATACGACAAGGTTGTCATCCATAATATGATTTTCTATTTTTTAAAGATATGTTAATATAATTTTTATAACATCTACAAAAATATGATGTAAAAAATCAAGAATAAAATTATTCATGAAATTACATTTCAACCACAATTTTTTCTATATAACTTTTTTTAAAAACAACAAATTCTGAATTGACTATTACTAAATTAAAATATATGTGAATATAAACCATAATGGTTACCTATAACATTAAACTTATTTACAAAAAAATTAACAGATTTAATCATAAAAAATATTTTTTACTAAAACCTATACTAAACACAATGGTAATATTATGAAAAAAATCACCCAAAATACTTTTAATCATCTTAGAATTACATAACTTATAGTTTCAAAAGGGTTATATGTTCCATTAAAATCATCATCAAACATAGAATTATCAACCCATGACACTTTAGGTTTATACTATATCACTATGAAATATGTTAGGTTCCTATATGTTTTATTCTTTTATTCATCATAATAAATCATAATGAAAATGTAAATTTACCCTAACATGTCACTAAGGATTGTCAAAACAGGTGTGCAATAAGGGAAAACTCACCATGCATTAGAATGATTGTTGAGATATAGTCAAATAACTATTTCGTGTTAATTACCCCAAGATAAATCTATGACAAACTACATCCTCTTGAAGTATCCAATCTGGTATTTGTTTCAAGGAAGATCACATAATCACTTACTTATAATAACATTAAGTTGTTAAACTATACATTGAAATCCCCTAGGGGTTTAATTAATTAATTTAATAATAATTAAATTAAATAACAATAAATTTTTCTATTTCAACAATAATAACCTAATACACACACACACATATGTATTATTACAATATGTTTAACTTAAAAATCCAATAATTACAATTAAATGATATTTAGGCCTAGATTATTTGTAAAACTAGGTACATAAAACATCAAATGGAACTAAAACATGACATATTTTTTTTTATTAAAATTAGTGAGATTAAAAATCCATTTGAAATCCTAAAACTATATAAGATAAAGTAGGTAATATATAAAATGGGTGATCTATAAATCCAAATAAATAAGTAGACATGAAAAAATTGCATAACATGATATCATAAAGGAGACGTCTCATGAATAATTACAATAATAAATGTAATGAAGATCATAGCCTAATAAGACCATGTAATGATTGGGACATGGAAGAAACATATAACACAACTTATTCATAAGTCAAGGTGATGTTCTATGAAAACATAACATTGTTGAAGGAGTCCCATAATGGATTAGGTTTACTTCATTATCTCATATGTAACGTCTTGTGAGACAAAAACATTAACCTATTAATTATAGAACTATTTGAGTTCATCCATCATAATTTGTACATACATATGTGTTCAAAAAATGGAAATAAATCATGACACATAATTATATGAATTACCCCTGGAAATAACCAGGATGCATAATTTTTCCTCCTTTCAAAATCAAATTATATTTCATAAAGAATGTATTTGATAAATTAAAAAAAGTTATGTAGTACCCCATAAAATGAATAGATAATGATAAAGGTACATATGTATGAGATAAATATATATATATATAGAATAAATATGGAACATCAATGGTTATCATCATTGAGGAAAATGTCTCTAAAAGATCTCATGGAATATTTCCTATTAAAAATAAACATTTCACTTTGAAATCACTTCAATAAAAAAGAAAAATTTCCAAAATATTTTTGAATTTTTTTATTATTAAAAATAACAAAGTAAAATTTTAAATAAATATTCAAATAATTGAATGGTCATGATAGTAAAAAGTTCCATTCATTCTTTGTAATTTTAAAAAAAACTAATTCCTTCACACTTTTATGAAAAATAAAAAATTACCTCATTTGAAGTATATAAAAGGTTAATATTAATATTTTTTGTAGAAAGTAAAACATGAGTTAAATTTTTTTATTAAATATTTTTTTAATTTTTTTTAAAATATTACATTTTGATGAATTTATAAATATGGAATAGAAGTATTGCAGATATAAATGAAGACACATGATCAATATTATACAAGAATAAAATTCTTAATCGTTCATTATTCAATATGTGATGATATGGAAATGAGACATGTAAAACCCATTAAAGATGCTAGTATAATAAAAGGGATATAGTGTAAAAACTTAACTTTACATGATTTTCCCCAAAGGAACCTGGAACATTAATAACATTGAAAAAAATATGGTAACACTAACCCTTTATCACTTTGGTCACTGTCGAATCAAAAGTAATTGGAAGGAAGGAAATGATATGGTTTTACATATCGCATGAATTAAATGAATTAAAATTTAATAAAACATTGATGTAGAATGAATAAAACCAAACAAGGAAATCATGGTGCACAACAATAAATAATTTTAAAGAAAAAGATATTAAGAAAAGAAAAACACATGCAAAGATCATAACCTTTTTTTGACAATTAACCAATAATGTGATCATGTAAACATATTTAAATCAACCTTATTTTTTTAAATTAATAATAAAATAATATATATATCCATTCATACATAATCCTTTCATTACAGATATGAGGAAGTAAAAGTGTAACCCAATGAAAGGAAACTTCATTAAGAAACTCTTTACAGATTGGTTACTTTGAATTAAAATAAACTTTTATGGCTTAATATTAATGTCAACATAAAATAAAATGAAATATTAAGGATTCATGATATAATATGTAAAATGGGTAGTATATACATGATATAAAATTAATGAGGCACACAAATTTAAAATATGCCTTAATAAAGGGAAATTAAGGTGAAATCCCTCAACTCAAGTCAAACTCATCATATATGTTCATAAGCTAAAAAAATCATAATTTTTTACTTAATTTATAAAAAATCATTATCATTATTCATTTAATTTTATTTAATATCATGTTATATAAAATTACTTAATCAATTAAATTCATATCAGACATTTATTTACATTTCAATCATAATTCTAAAATGAATTTGGTCTGTCAACTATGGAAAAAGTGGTAATTGATCCATAATATATGGAATAATAATCATGAAATAATAATGATTTTTAGACATAAATTTGAATTTTAGAACCAAAATTTAATCATTATTGTGAAAAAATAACTATGTTTTATTCATAGAGACGACATGCCATATGTATCAATGAGTAATAATTCTATTTTTCAATAATCATGATAAAAATATGGTTACTATAATTTTATATTCCAAGGATTATTATTATATCATAAATAACATATTACTTATTTATATATGCATATTTAAACCATCCATATTATGTGGTGAAAAAAATTAATCACATCGCTTCATGGAGGTGGTAGTCCACACATACGCACGAATGATGTTATTATTTTCTCTATAAAATGATAAAATATATTTTATTTTTTATTTATCAATAATGATAATTATGTCATAAATATCATATATATACATTAAATCCACTGTTAAAAATATCCATGATAGGTGATGATATAAAATATACTATCGATTCGTGAGGCGGTAGTCCATCGTACAGAAGAATGATGGTTTAATGCCACATTAGATAAAATAAAAGATATATTAAGGTTATTCCATTAACATAATAACATATTAGTATTGGGGAGATAACTATTTCGCTATATCTGTATGGTTTAATATAATTTTTATGATGTGTAAGAATAAAAAAAATTCTCGGTTAAGAACAATACCACTTGTTCGGATACCCTTTAAGGTTTACAACAAAAGCCTTCCTTGGAGGGTTTTCTAATAAGAATAATGTCCCTATGAAATTGAATATGAATTGAGGAAGGTATTTGGGAAGTAAAAGGTTCAAAAAAGGTCATGAAATGTTAATAAAATTGGAGAGATGATTCCCTTTTATACATGTAGAGTTGAGAACCTTTGAAATTTCTAAAAATATTAGAATTATATAAATTAATATTCATGGAAATAAGTTAAAAAATAATATAATAAAAACATAGGATGATGGTGGGATGGTATAATATCATAAAATAAAAAATGCACATGTTCTTATCAGGTTTTTACTCGTATCTCTTTTTTACATATGTTAACACTTTTCAACAATTACTATGATTATAATTATTTTCCTATTAATCGGTCATGCTAGTTACTGTAAAAGAAAAATTGTACAATAATTGGAC
Organism: Viscum album; assembly: GCA_963277665.1. NCBI lineage: Eukaryota > Viridiplantae > Streptophyta > Magnoliopsida > Santalales > Viscaceae > Viscum > Viscum album. The sequence goes on from OY728167.1 coordinate 1,014,074,451, forward strand.
CATGATTGATATTTGTATCCATACCCATATCACTTGGATTCTGGTAGTATTTTTCTGAATTTTTAGTCATTTAAAAACTATTATTTTTCATAAACAATATGTAATGTTATTTTTTAATTATTCATTTAATTTTAATTTTAAGAAAACATTATAGAAATGAAATTAAAATATAGTCTATTAATTTATCAACAAAAAGTTATATTTATGAAAAAAAATGTTTGGAACAAAAAAATTCATCCAATATATATTAATTTAATATTTTTAAAATCATTATTTTTTAATTGAATTAATAATGTGTCAAAGTTTCAATAGAATTTAACAGAATTATATAATTACTAAAAATTATAAATAAATTAGCATTATGAAAAAAATAATATATATATATAATTAATACTTATAATTGAACATAATTTTTTAATCCCTATCACAATATATTATTGTGATTAAAAGTAAAAAAAAGTGAAACTTTTTTTCTATCTTTTAATAAAATATTATAGTGGTATAAGTGAAAGATATATGACACAAAGTGGACATATATTAGATACTTGTATGAATATTTCCAAAATAAGGTCAACCAATAAGACAATTTCATGTATCAGGGTAATATTTTAGTCCTTATCATATTATTTTTACCATAATAACAAGATTTACTACTACCATGTTAATAATTATCTATTATAGTAACTAGTAATAATGAATAGTATTAAAATGGAACTGTTTTCAAAATTTGAGCCTCATGATTCAAAAATATTTAATTAAAATTTGAGATTCAATTCCTTATACAGGAAGAGTTTAATTTAAAACATAACCTATATTTTCAAAAAAAGATAATCTTAGTTATAAAATTTTATTATATAACAAATTGAACTATGAAATAAATTCCTAGAACTATAATTGGATTATGTATATTCAAAATGAAAAAAAATAATTTTTTTTAAAATACAAAATAGAACATGTCACGTACCATGTAATTATAGAATAATTAATTTCAATAATTATTAATATTTATGAATTAGATAATAATGTAATAATAATGTGGATTTTATGTCCAATAGCATAATAGACATGAAATAATGGGTATCTCCGAAATTTTACGTCGTATTCAAGACTGAGTTATTCCAAAAAATAATATATTGTAATTTCATTATTTAAAATAATATTTACAACCTAGCAATTTAATTAGAGATAATGAACATATCCAACTATATTATGTTTACCCATGTTTATAAAATATTTTTACTTTCTTTCAATAAAAATTATGGGATTTTAATAAGAATAAATCTGATTTTAAGAATTAAAAGATCAAATATAATAAAGAGGCAGGTTTACAGCATATTAAGGATAAACCTTTTTAAAATATAAACTTGGACACTTTTATAGATTTTATTCGAAAAAATAACCTTTTTATTTTTATGAAGGACATAAAATCATTCTTTGGTTGAATTTTGGTGTTATACTGCTAAAATTAATTTTTGAATGAATTGTGGAAAACAATTTTATTTTTATTCGAATTTTTTTATAATTTATTTATATAGTTAGGTTATCCTTTTAATTGGTTTAACATGTAATTAGATTATTTTTTATTAGTGAATCCAATATAAGCCATTGTAATAAATTTCACATTGAAATTGGATATAAATACTTTTTGAACTTTTTAATGTTTTTACTTCAAAAAACAAGTTTTCTCGATCCATCAACGAGATTAATTTTAATTTTTTTTCACCAATTTGGTGAATTTCATTTTCAAAAAATTATTAATGGTTATAATTAATATAAAAAATGTGATCTAATAGGTTGAAAATAATATTATGTGAATAATAACATTATTATTATATTTACCATCGTTAAAGATACATCAGGTAATCAAAGGTAAAACTAATACTATAATAATATAAAACCACACTAAAACATGTACTAATCTTAGTTTGAATGGACAGAAGGCCTGTATTTTTATTGATTTTTGATAACCCCCCTTTTAATGGATGAGGAGAAACCCTTACAAGGCCCATAGGCTCAAAGATTATAGGGCTAATAGTCTTAAGAGATTACATGACCCAATGGTCTTAGGGAATTCATCTAGACTATAACTATATGAAACTACCCCTGCCCAGCGTCTGCATCATGATGGTAGCTCTCCACCTTCGCATGGCTATCTGGCTACGCTGCCCGTGGAAGCACAGGCTGATCCCGATGGCGTAGCCATACCCTCTCATTCCTCTAATTATATTTGACTCTACTATGGTGAGGGCACTTGCTCTGAATCCTCCTCTAGGGTTACTCTTTATTTGTAGAGTGTTTCAAGGAAAACTACACTGGTCATGTGGCCTGAAGTCCTTGAGGTATCCCAAAGGCCGTAAAGGGGACCTAAAATCCTTAGTAACCCAAACGCATTAGTGGCCTGAAAGCCTTAAGGACTCAAAGCCCAAATCAGTGGCTCAAGGTGAACTGTTTCAGCTTCTACAATACCAAACAATATACTCTACAGTACCCGCTCTAGTACCGCACAGTACTGCTATAGTACCAGCACATGTTTTCTACAGTGCTGCTAGAGTGCTTCAATAGTACCCGGAATTATGCCTCCACCTGGTTTTGAACATGGGACTCCTAGGTGCATTAAAGAGTCCTCACTAACTGGGCTAAGGCTTATGTGCACTTGTACTAATATTATTTGACAAGTTATTGTCAACTAAGAAAATCCATTGTCTTAAATTTCGACCTTTGGTAGCCAGTTGGGTGTATTTAGGACATGTATAATATTTTAATTAACGTAATGGTAAATTTTTCATAAATATGATTCTTATTACTAATTTTCTAAAATGGGGTTATTTTAGTGATATATTGGAATATAAAAAGTCACTATAATGATAGAAAAAATTACCTAAATAATGGTAATTTTATATTATTATTAAGGAAATCTAAAAATAAATTAAATACTAACACAATGATGATGCAGTAATTGATTTGATAAATAATGGATCAAATATATGATTTTAAAATAAATATAATTTGATATATTTTATTCCATACATGAATCTTATGGATGACCTTGACATAATATAAATGTGTAAATAGATTTTTTTAAGGAATAAAGTTGTTATAAATTTTTTGAAATGGAAAGTAATTAATAGTGTCAAAACCAACATAATTCATAATTTAATATATAAAATATATAATTAAATGATATAAAATTTATAAAAATACAATTTGAGACAAAAAAGTTGAGATAATTCAAAAAATGTCATTAATGACTATTTAATTTGTTTTTTTGTAATGAGTTGGTAATTATTTCAACTCTCAAAGTGTAAATTTCTTATTAAAATTTTAAATGTTTAAAGTGTTAAAACATAAAGATAAGGATTTAGAAAATATTAAAACCTTTATAAATTTTTATGAATGAATTTATTTCGAAACATAATCATCATATGTTGAAAATAATCATTTTACACTATTTTTAAATCCAAATTTAATTTAAATTAATTTAATACTAATAATAATTCTAAATGTTCCCTCTTATCTCTTCTAAAAAGGAACCCATACGTAAATATTTGTTAAAATTAAAAAACCATTTGTTTTGGTCAAGATATTCCAAAAAAAATATTACCTAATTACATTTGTAGGCCTAGATTTGGGAATAACACCCTCCTTAGTGATGTTTACATGTTCTATAAAGGTGATCAACAAAAGAAGAGGTATTGTTTTTATTTAAGTATTTCTTTTTCTTTATCAACATCTTAAAATATACTTAAACAATGATGAAATAAAAACTCTAATATCATCAATATAATTTTATGTTATTATTTTAATATCATCCCCCTAATACATATCTCCTTTCGTCCACTGGGAAATGAACATTTAATTCGTGTATACGAAGGACTACCACCTTGTGAAACGATATAGTTAATTTTTATCACTACCCTTAATGACTGGTTATAATGATGGAATTAATGTTAATATGTGATATGAATTATATATTTATCATTATAAGAAATCATATATAAATTATTTTCTTCATTTTTCATTTACATAATGATTATAACATCGTTTACTTGTACGTGTGATATATCACCTCCACAAAGCGATGTGAATCGTTTTTTCTCACCGCATCTCTTTTATGATATATTTAATTATATTTATATTATTATTATTATGTTAAAAACATAATTATAATTTTGTAAAGATAAAATTATATTTACCTCATTTCTATACTGATCAATGAAAATTGGAAACGTTACTCATGTGTAAGTATAACCTACCATCTCCATGATTATAATGTTTTTCATTTTTAATCAAAATAATAAATGGTTTGATTTAAATAAATAATAGATGTATAAAATATATCCTTATTTCATTAATATTATTCCGTAGAAGAGGTAATTATGACTATAAGGACTATTGACATCATACCATGTTTATTTTCGACTAATGTACCAAAATCAACAAAACATCTGATATGACCATAAATAATTATGTAGTTTTTATAACATGTAAATAATTGATATAAAATTAATAATTAACATGAAAAAGGTTATAAATTAAGTATAAATTATCATATTTTTATTATTCAAGATGATAAATAATGTACGAGATGATTTAGACATGAGGCAAGGGACTTTAATTCAATCTCCATTCATTTAGACATTTCTTGATAACATGAACCTATATTATTTTATAAGGAATATATAAAACCACTAAAAACATTTAATATCTATATTTTATCTACACTATGTTGTTTGATTTTATGGTAAATATATTAATTCATGGAGATGAATATTTAAGTGTCCAAAGTGGTATGAGACACCTTGAATGTTTAAATATTTAATTATCAAATATTTTTCTTCATGATATTAATTTACATATTTATTATATAGATATAAAATATTTTTGAGGAAGGTTTTTTATATTTATAATATAAATCAAATGTTTTAAAAATGAATATTTTTAAGTGTTTTATATTTAATCATTTGACAAAAGACAAATAGAATGTTCTTTTTAACATATATGAGGACAACAACATCTCTTCTGCCATAACCGTTATTTGATTTTTCGATTCTTCTGTAATACATAATGTGTTTAAAGGAAACTTAATCCCTTATTACTCTTTTTGGGTGTCTTGGTTTTGAAAATGGGTTGTTAATTGAAAATGGAATTTTTCTATGATAATGTTTTCTATATGGGAGTAGATAAGTTTTTAAAAGGGTTTTGTGGTGAAAGTTTTTTTATTAATGAAATGGTATATGATAATTATATGGAACATGTTGGAACAATATTGCTTATAAAATGGTTAAATCATCATTGTAGCTCATTGGTGAGCCCGAAATAGCTTATACAAATTGTTGATTCATATTATAGCAAACAAGTTATCCCATTATAGGTTATAAGAAGGGATATACCCCATTATATCTCACAAGTGAGCCTGATATATATTTATCGAAGGGTTATCCCTATTATAGATCTGTAACTCATTTGGTAATAGTGATATTAGATGTACGCCATATAGTTATTCCAATTAAAAGGGGTTTGTAATAGTTTTTTTAATATAATGCTCGAAGTCACCAAAAATAATTTTAATTACTTTATATTAGATTTAATGTTTTCATTTAGGAAACAATTATGTTTATAATCCATATGATTTTTTTGTTTCATTATCTCAAATAAAATTAAACGTTTCACTATGTTTCTCACCAGAATAATTATTTTCTTTCTTTTTATGGCTTGTATTGAGATATTTGTGTGAATATAATATTTTTAATTTTTTTTCATAGGATTTAAGGGAGACTAGAGTCTATTGTGAAATCAAGAAAATATTATGATGATTAAACATAAAAAGAAACCATGTTTCTTTTTTATATTTTTGTTATAAAATAAATTGATAAAGTTTTAAGTGTGCAATTTTAATTTCTATGGATTTTATGTAATAGTCATGGCTTAATATTCTAAATCTATAAAAATTAAAATTTACTCAATATGAAAAAAGTAAAATTATTAACATGAAAACATGATTAAGTAATATTTATGGTTTGGAACTTATAATTGCTTTTAAAAGATGGTTTAGAAAACTTTAAGGGTTCGGATGTGTTAATTGGTTTCCTTTAATGGATTTTAAATTATATTTAAGTTGAAATGATGAATCATTTTATCATTTCGTTGTTGCATGATATAAAAAATGTTTATTCAGAATGGGTTTTTTTGGGAAATTTTAATGATGTAATGGCAAGCCATTAAAAGGAAAATCAATTTTCAAATCAAAATCATGAGGTGGGCAGAATTGAAAACGAAAAGTTTGTTCCAATTATGGATCTTTTGACACAAGATATATTATGTCATTGAATCCATGCATGATATCTTTCAGATCAACTACATAAAAATATATTATTAGTGGAACATTTTATGAGGAATCATATCCCATCATTCAATGGATCATTTAACCCAATGGTAGATAAAAGATATATCAATACCCTAGATTAGATATTTGAAGTCATGGGATGTTTAGAACCTCAAAATATAACTCTTTCCATCTATAATTTTGAAGGTGAAGTTGATAAATAGTGTTCATTTGCTGAGAATAATATATATATATAAACAATATTGATTCTATAGATTGGGAATAATTTAAGGATATATTCTTTAAAAAATTTTAACCTAATGTTTTTCTGATTATTATAGATAACCAATTCAAGAAATTAATGAATATGGATGGAAATTCAGGTTTTTTATATGAATATAGCATCTTAATACTTTCCATGTAAGTTCCATATTTTATTCTAGATAATTAAAGTAAAATTAATAGATTTTACTGAGGATTGAAACCATTTCTACGAAGAGGATTGTCCTCCAGATAAATTAAAAGTTATGAAAATGTGGTTCATTGTTCTGAGAAATTTGAAATGAATTTTTCCAACAAGTACATTCCATGAGATGATATGTTTAAGTAACGATCAATGTGATTGAAAATAGAGACCCAAAAAACTAAGACTTGTGGAGGAAAGAATAAAACTTGTTCCATGTGTGGTAACATACATTTTTTAGAATTTATTTAAGGATCTGAAAAGTGTTAGGAGTGTGGTATGTTTGGTCATAACGTTTGTGACTATAGGGAAAAGGGTTTTAAATTGTCCAATAATTAGATAAATAATATACATTATATAATAAGATTATTTATCTATAATGAGGTAATAAATAATGCAAATAATTGTTTAAAGTTAGTTACATAGGGGAAAATAAGTATGATCAAAAGCAAAAATGATTGGGATAATATTTGGCTACTACTATAGTTGAGGATGATACATTTGGTGAAGTTATATAGGATCTTAAGAGCTTGGTATTTTCTAAAGGATATCCATAATTTCTTGTTTTTATACACACCTTATAAGGTTTTATGTGATGTGATAAAGAGTTATTAAGCACCTTTATAGGGGTTTTATTGAGGGGTTATGTTTATTTAAGGATTTTTTTAATGTGTAGTATGACTTTTCTTTTAGTCCTCAATATTAATATATTGATAAAATTTATGTATTGTGTGATCTTTGATAATTAATGTTATTCTAGCGATGTACGTCATAATTCATAGAATATTTTGAGGATGAAAATTTTCTTATAAAATAAAAATATATCATGTATGTATGTTTATTTAAGTTATTAGTAATTTATATAAATGAACTCTTTAACTCTGGGGAAAAGACCATGAAAAGAAAATTGTCACCCAAGTACCATGTTTTTTTATGAATCAAATTATCCCTTCGATCATCATATATTTTTAATTCTGCGACTGTAAACTTTTTCTGACAATGTTGTCTATCACTCTCCATCAAAACATGATGGGTAGTTTTCTCATCCATATATATGTATTCCTACATGGAATCCAAGAAAGTGTTATCCCATATGTCCTTTTAACATAACTTTATTTATTTTAAATTAGAGGTTTTATTTTATATTTTTTTGATGTGCGATTTCAATAATGTAATTTTGAAAAGTGAAATTTTGTTACCGAGCCCAAATTTAAAATTATGAGGTTGAAATTTCTTAAAGGGGGAAGGATGTAACATCTCATGTAATTAAAGAATAATAATTTTTCCAATTTATTAATTTCTTTGAATTTTATAGTAATGTAACCTTAATTGGGACACTATGTCCATTATCTTTCCAACACACAACAATGGGTTTTTATGAAATCTTATGTCACACACAAGATTGAGTTATACTAAAAAGTAATATATTTCAATATTATTATTTAAAATTATATATTTAAAAAATTTATTATTTTGGAATAAATTAACAGAAATAACTATATTATGTTTACACAGGTTTATTAAATATTTTTACTTTATTCTAATAAATTTTATGGATTTAAATAATAATAAATATCATTTAAGCATAAAAAGCTCTAATATTTTTAAAATGTAATTTTACCACCTATTGATGGAAAACCTTTTGAAAATATAAATTTTGACACTTTTATTGGTTCCATTATAAAAACAATGTATTTTTTGGAATTGTGAAATGAAAATTTACTTTGGTTGAATTATGGTATTTTTCTGATAAAATTAGTTTTTAAAGAATTGTGAAAAATACTGCATTTTAATTCAAAACAACTTTTTCAAATAATTTATTTAAATAGTTAATTTATCCTTTTAATTGGAGTCAATGTGTAATTATATTTTTTAAATAATTTAATATAATCTATCTATTTGAATCAATTCCACATCGAAAGAAGATATGAAAACTTTGTAAACTTTTGAATGTTTTTTACATTAAGAAACTTGTTTTCCCGATCTAACAATGAGATTAAGTTTAAATTTATTTGACCACTACCATGAATTTAATTTTGAAATATAAATTTAAATGGTTGTAATAACTATAAGAAATTTGATCTTACAGGATCAAAAAAACATTTTTTGAATAATAACTTTAGTATTTTATTTACCATAGTTACAGTTAAATTGCGCATTTAAAGGTAAAATTAATATTATAACAGTATAAAACTACACTAACATCTATAATAATCTTATTTGATGAGTTATTATAAACTAGGTCAATTCATAGCAATAACTTTTGACCTTTGGAAGACACATGTGTGTAATTATCACATTTATAAAATTTTATTTTATGTAATGGAAAGGATGCCATAAATACGATTATTAATGCTAAAAAATATTAACATGGGTTTATAAAAGCTCTATCTTACACTATAAATAATAATTATAAATATAAAAATATTACCTACATCATAATAATTTATTTATAATTTTTAGGTAATAACTAATTAAATTAAATAGTGACATAATGATGATGTTGTAATTAACCTAATATAGAAGGAATCCAATAAATGACATTAAATATATTAAAATAAATATAATTTGAAATATATTATTAAAACCATGAAATTTTTTGATGACTTTGACATTTTAAATATGAGTTGATGTATTTTTTTGAATGAATTAAGTTTCTATGATTTTTTTTCAAAGTCAAGAAATGAATACTGTCAAAATTGACATAATTAATAACTTAAAATTTAAAATATCTAATTAAATGATATAAAATTTATAATAATATAATATTCATATAAAATATGAGATAAGTCCAATAATTTTATTAATTAATCATTCATTTTTCATTTTTAATGATTTCTTATTTATTTTAACATTCAAAGTGAAAATTACTTTATAAAATGGTAAGAGTTAAAAGGGTTAAATCATAAAGATAAGGATTAAAAATATACAAAAATTTAATAATTATTCTTCAATGGATGGATTTAGACGCATATAAATCATGTATTCAATATACTTAATATTGGAACCATTTTTAATCTAAATTTAATTTATATTATGTTTATACATTTGATAATTCCATGGGTGCCCCTCCCCTCTCTTATAAAAATAACCCATTACACCCTATTCTATACACTTTAAAAATAATTTTTTTTCACCCAATATCTTTCCAAAAAACATCCAAGAATAGCCACAGATTTTTAGGATTTCTAGTCTTATTACCCTTATAAGAGGTGTTAATATTTTATTAAAAGGTGATCGACCAAAGAAGAGGTATCAATTTTTTTTAATAATTTTTATATTATTTCTTCATTCTGTTCTGAAAATATATATAAATCATGATGAAATAATAACTCTAATATACTTAATGTAATGATATTATATTTTGTTAATATCATCATCTAAATCCATCTCTAATTTCATCATATTGGAAATGATCTTGTTGTTCATGTGTACGGTGGACTACTACCTTGCGAACCAAAATTGTTAGTTTTTAATCACCATGTATAATTACATGTTATAATGATGGGATTAATTTTCATATGTGATATTAATTACATATTTATAATTATAAGAAAATAATATATCAATTATTTTTTACTTTTGATGCACATAAAAATGATAACATCGTTCATTCATACATTTGAACTATCACCTCCATGTAGTGATGTGAATCATTTTTATTTACCGCATAACATGTATTATATATATAAGTATATTTAAATTATTAATATAAAATTTATAATATTATGATAATTATGGAATGATATAATAATAATTACCTTATTTTCATAACAATCAATGAAAAAAGGAAATGTTACTCATGCGTATGTATGACCTACCATCTTTGTGATTATAAAGTCATTTGTTTTTAATTAATAAAAATTATGGTTTGATTTAAAATTATAATGGATATATAAAAGTGATGATTATGTCTTAAATTTTATTCAAGATATGATTGAATTATAATAAAATAGACTATTGACATTATACCATGTTCATTTTGACTCTGGTACTGAATATTGAGAAAATATATGATATAGTCTTAAATAATTATTTAATTGTTATAACATGATAATAATTGATTTAAAAGGAATAATGAAAATGAAAATGATTCTCAAGAAAGTATAAATTAAATTATTTTTATTATTCATGAATATAGAGAATGTATGAGATGATTCAGACATGAGGTAAGGGACTACGTCTCAATCTTATTTCATTGAGACATTCCTTTATAATATGCACCTCTATTATTTTATAAGGTGTATATACAAACACTAATATATTTCATGGATATTTATATTTAAATGTTCAAAGTGGTATAATTAACCTTAAATAATTAAATATTTAACAATAAAATATTTTTCTTCAAGATATTAATTTTCATATTTATTATATAGATATAAAATTATTTTATATGTCATTTTTTATATTATGAATTTAATTAAAACGATTAAAAACTTAATCTTTTTACATGTTTTTTGAGGAAAATTTGCACAGATGATAGAAGGAATAATCTTTTTAATGTATACAATGAAAACAACGTCTCCACCATTATAACCAATATTTGATACTTGGCTTCCTCGGTAATCCTAATGTTTTTAAAGAAGTAAGTAAATTATTCATTTTTTTGTGTATATTGGTTTTGAAAATGAGTAATAAAATGAAAATAGTATTTTTATAAAAAAAAATAGTTTTCATATGGGATTAGAAGAAGTTTTCAGATCATTTTTGTGATGAATTTGTTTTATTTGAAAAATGGTACATCAAAAATATATGAAATGGGTGAGCTTGATATTGCTTCTATTAAGATTTTATTTCAATTATAGCTCAAATTTTAGCACAAAACTCCTTATATGATCGGTTGGGACCCTTTATATGATATAGGTGATCCCGTTATAACGTATATTAAGGGATGATCCTGATTATATATCATAGGTAAGCCTGATATACCATATAGGAAGGGTGACATGAGTTATCTCTCCCGAATTCATTCAATAATAATAATACTGGAAGTCGGCCATAAGGTTATTACAACTAAAAGGGGGTTGAAATTGTTTTATGTAAATGATGTTATAAGTCCACAAAAATAGTTTTAATTGATTGCTATTGGATTTAATTTTTTTGTTTTTGAAAAAAGTATGTTTTTTATTCATGTGAAAATGTTTTCCTTCATTTTATCAATGAACATTAAAAGTATTACCTTGTTTTTCTCTAGAATAGTGGTTTTATTTCATTTTATGTACCTTACTATTCTTTTTGTGCTCAAACCATGGTTTTAAATCTTTCTCATGGTATTTAGGGGAGAATTGAGTCAAGGACGGAATCAAAGAAAAGTGTTAATGACTAAACATGAAATGAAACCAAGTTTATTTTCAGTTTTTTTGTAAATTAAGAAATGGATATCGTTGGAAGTGTCCACTTTGTATTTCTATGGGTTTTTATGTAATTGTTATGGCCTAATTCCTTAAAGCTCTAAACGTGAAAATACCATCAATTTGAAATAAAGTAAAATTCATAACTTAAATCATGATTATGTAATGATTATGGTTGTTTATTTATATAACATGAATTTGAAAACACATTTAATGAAAATTTAGTTATCAATAAAAATAACTATATTTTCACCCTTCATTGAAAAATAAATCTTTTCGTAAAAATCTACAAATTTCCCAAGAAGCTAATTTTGATATGATTATATCTAAAATAATATGGTTTTAATCAAATAAAAATTTTTAAATGTTAACAAAATGTATTATTATATTTTCTAATGAAAACCTAAAAAATCAATTTATGACGAAAATGTATTTTTGAAAATTACAATGACTTTACTATATAATTATTTATTTTTTACTATGATTTTTTTAATAAAATTATACAGAATAGAAATTTTTATATATTTCATAAATAATTTAATCTTATTCAAATATTATAATTTAATTGATAGGTTGTAGTAGTAAGATTTAAATAATAACATTTCATGGTTTATTAGGGATCTATGTTTTATTTCATTTATGATATCGAAGAGGGTGTCTTTTAAATATCAAAGCACTAAATACATTATGTTGTATTTTATTTTTTTGATTCAATGTTTAGTATATAGAAATAAAATAAATTTTTTATATAATCTTACATTGTATCTAATCCAGTGTTTAGAGATTGTGTTTATAACACTAGATCCATGAGTGTGGGTATGAGATAACTCAGTTGTTATCAGAGTAAAATTTATTTATTTATTCAGATATGAATGATCATTTAGGGGATTATAATGAGATGAAATTATCAAAAATTCACAAGGGATAATTCTAAAGGATAATTATAACTGTAGGATAACATCACAATGTTTTGGTAAAATAGTAAATGTAATCCCTTTTTCGATACAAGATATGTAATGTGGTTTTCCAAACTTTTTCATATGGGTAATCACTGGGAAAAATTATTTTTTAATATCAAATAAACCTTCACATTATACCATAATGAGTGGGACTATGAATGGAAACGTGGAAAGAAACTCTGGTGGATATGATTTCGGTGGTCATATTCCCCTCACATTTCACTATAAAGAATTTATTATGTTAATAATTTAGGTTAATGATTATTAGTGAACCCAACCTATATATAAATATATTTAATGAATTATAACATTACTTAAACAGAAAAATATTGTAAAAATTTCGAAGAGTTATATATTTTTAGGTTTAATTATTCCTTTAATTGCCTTAAAATAATTATCTTACGGTTTCAATTATTAAATATTCATTATTAAATACTCTTGGTTTTATAAATGGATGGAGAAATGAGGAACCATATTAAAATAAACATGTTGGATAATGAAATAATATTCCCATTGAGCTGTAAAATGAGATCAAAGATGGTATTGAAAATATGGTTTTTATGATCACTAGAATATTTCAAGTTATTATTACAAACATTAATATCAAAAAAACATTGATGATAAGTAATAGGGGAAGGATAATGTTTTATAGAAGATGAAGAGAAAAAGATAATGAAGAGGAAAAAAGAATCAATTTCGTACTTGTCCAAAAATATGGGAAAAAATATTAAGGAAATATCTCAGAGAAAAAATATAGAGACTCATGATTTTTTTACATTGATATTACATATTTTTTGGATAATATTCATTACATTACAAAAATAAATTCATGATGATTGTAATGGTATAGTGACTTTAGAAACATGATCATATAGAACATTAGTTCTTATGTGAACAATATAAATTCCCACTAGGTTCTTCATATATATCAAAATTCTCAGAAAAATAATACATAATTCTTTTATTTTTGAACCTAGTGAATGTAATCATAAGAAAAGGCATACTCAGATTAACAGTTAAGTTAAGCATGGGAGATACAAAAGCATAACACACACATTAGTGTATTGGAACATGAGCATAACATTTGAAAACCATACCATGAATATAAAAGTTCATAATATTAAGTCTTATAATATATGTTGGCATCTCATTAGACATTAATCACAATGAAATCAAAGAACATGATCCCCGATAGAATATCATTGGAATAAGACATTGAATTTTTACATACAAATATTTAAAGAAAATCATTTTCATAGTTGTAAATGTTCACTTACAAAGATATCATAGTGGAATTGGTTCACTCCCCAACCCATTATAGTAGTCAAGGTTCACACCAAAGACCATTATAGCAGGTAATGTCCTTTACTTCACTAGGTGCACTCACCATTCTATTCTATTTTATATACTGAGATATAATTCTCTACCCAATGCATTTGTGGAATTTTTTTTTCATCCATCAAATAAAAAAATATATTATACATGGGCTATAAGATCATAAAACATTATATATATCATAACCTATGAAACAAAATGGGTTTCATAAAAATCTGATCATATGACAACAAATTTAAAAGGGATATGTTTCATAAAAATTTCATCATTTCATCATAGAATATCCCATGAAAATAAGTGTGTTTCATTAGCATTTCATATAGGTATAACCTAGAAAATAGTACTTATAAAAATCGTTAAATCATAAATATAAAGAATTCAGGGAAATAATATGAATGATATCATTGGATTATATCTTAGTTAAGGAATTAATACCATCAGTCTATGTGATATTTTATGGAAAATATTTTTAAAATATTATTTAAAACATATCTTGAAGAAAATATACATTTCACTTTGAAAAAAAATAAAACATAAAAACTGTTCGAATTGTTTTAGTTTTAAAATAAACATGCAAAAATGATAAGATCTTTAAAGAATTTTTTGGTCATGATGAAATAAAAAATCTTTCGATGAAATACACGATGAGACTAAGATTAATATCTTATTTTCAATGAATGAAAAATTTAGATTATTTGAAAAAAATCATGAAGATATATTTTTTTTATAACAAATTCAATCATGATTAATAATTTATTAAATAAATTATTTGGATAGTTAGAAAATAATTTTGAGAACAATTTTATAATAAATTTTCTCAAAATAAATATGTTTTTTTGATTGAAGAGAGAATACGATATTATTTTTCAAAAAAATTGTATTTTGAAATATTTATTACAAAACGAGAGTATAATGTAGGTAAAATATTTATTATCATAAAAGAACTATAGTAGAAGAAAATGATTTATTTTATTGACATATATATATCCATATATTTTATAATGGAAAACATAATCACAATCTCTCCTGATAAATGATGAGATTATAACAATAATGGTTTTTCAATTTGGGAAAATTGAATTCTAAGCCCAATGAAAGAATAAAATAAAATTAAATATTAAATACCATTATTATAAATTAATTAATGATAATACATGATAAATTTTTAGTATATAAACTTCATATAAATATAGGTTCATAACATAATATATTTCTCAAGGGACAAAAATTTGAGGCAAAAATGTCTTACCAATCTAGTACCTTTTGAACCGTAAACCCTATGAAAAAGAGATTCTCAAATGTATATATTATTATTATAAAAATTTTCATTAGAATAATAATAAATTAAGTTAAATAGTATTATATACACCATATAAAATTTATATGTGTGGAATATGACATGTTCCATAGAGAAAATAAATATGGGACATAAATCCCTTACTTGAAGTCTCGAATTTCATCATACATGTCGAAAAATATATTATAATAAATGTTTTTTATTATAAATCTATTAAAAACCCACACATATATATATATGAAACCATATATTTTTTTAATTATTATTACTTGTTTACTAACAATTAAATGATAATTTCACGTTTTAGGTAATAAATCATTTGGTTTTGATCTATGTTTTTATTTATTACTTTTTGGTCCTCTAAATTAAGTCATAGATCCATAATGTTCATAATTATAAAGTTGATATTAATATCATATGTATTCATTATATACTTTTTCATTTTAATCCATAAGATTTATATATAAAAATGAAATACACATTTTATGGAGACAGTAGGGCATACGTACGCATGAACGATGTTTACATTTAAAGGAAGGATTGAAAGAAAGATAGGTAAATAATATATTCCCAGAAAATAATCATTTTTATGACATATATATATATATATATCATATTATATTTAAATCCATACTTTTTACCTACAATTTAGAGTGTGAATGAATCACATAACTTTGTGAGGGGGTAGTTCTCCATAAACATTCACAACATTATCGCATACCCATTGAATGAAATGAACAAAATAATATGTGAAATAGAAAATAAATCAGTATAATAATAACTTAAATATAACATATAAATATTTAATACATCATTAAATTCATCCTTGATAGGTGGTGATGAATGAAAAATAACATCAGTTCATGAGGTGGTAGTCCATAATACACACAAATGAGGATTTTATATCCCATATGATGGAATATGAGATGGGTGTAAGTCATTAATTTAACATAAAAACATAAAATATATGATAGAGGATGATATTATTGTATCATAATGGTTTAATTATTTTTAAGGGGGATGAGGGAGAAATAATATACAACACTCAGTTAGATATGTTACCTCTTCTATAGAAAACAGTTTTTGGTTTTCACCAAAAGGCTTCTTAAAATAAATTTCCAACCAAAAATAGAATTATATAATTTTACTAGGTTTTTGATGAAGTTATTTTGTTTGGTACGGGAATATACAAATGGTTTTTTATTTGTGGATAGGAGATAAAGGTGTGTCTATTTCTAAGTGAGGTGAGTGACACACTTATAATTTTTTGAAATGAAGAGGTGTACTCATGTTATTATCAAAAAAAGGATAACAAATATACAAGTATGAATAATAAGAGATTTAAGATATAAATATGTCCATGAAATAGGTGTTTCAAAAGTTTGGTGTTGTTTTTAACCTTTAATTTTTTGTTTACCCATGATAAACAAATATTTATTATAATAGTGGAAAATAATTTGTAATATTATTACAATTAATTATGGTAAAAACATTAATTGAAATTATTAGATAAAATAAATTATTCTTATTAAACATTTCGAATTAATTTACCAAATTCTATTAAGGATTTGAATAAAATTTGATTTAAATTTAATCTCATAGACACAATGAAAAATCGGTTTCAGAAAAGTAAATGTTCAAATGTTTTAAAGATTTAAATCATAATTCAAAATAATTTTTTTAAAAAATGAACTATATTTGATTCATTGATATATAATTTAAGTATTTTCACTTTGAAACCCCTTTTGAAACAAAAATTAACCTTATAAATTTGTTAAATGAATAAGATTCTTTCAATAAAAAATTTTACTTTCCAATATTCAATAAAAAATAGTACTTTCCACTATTCAATAAAAAATTAAACATAGTAGAAAAAATCCAAAAAATTAACTCAAAGGTAATATTTACACGATGATGTAAAAAAATATTATATTTAATCAATTAAATTTTTAAAAATATGAAAAAATTATTTTTTTTAGTTTTTAGAAAAAGAAAGACTTTTTTTTAGAAAATATTAGTTTTAAAACATAAAAATATTCTATCAAAAAGGTAGTATTTTTTTAAATATTTTTTCATTATATAAAACTATTATAAATAAAATTTAAATTTTTATTATTAATATCCATTTATCCATGTTTACCACCTAGGTAATAATTATTTTATTTAAATAATATTATTAATACCTTTTGTGGTTTGTTAATACCCGGTTTTATGTATAACACAAGATAAAATATGTGTCCCATGTACCAAAAGAAATCAAAGAAATTTTTATTATTTGAAAAAAATCATAAAAATAAGATTTGTTACATTTTAAATACCCTAAAATGAGTATCTCTATCCAAATTGTTTACTTTAATAAAAAGATAAGATGGTACTTTTGCCTCATCAAATCATTAGGTTCCCATGTAGCTTCCACAAACAAGTGGTTTCACCAAACAACTTTTCCCAGTTTAGATGTATTATTTCATAGAACATTCATGGTAAAATATATAAACTCTAATAATTTTTCATTGTAATAAATATAATTCTAGAGTAGTACAAACTATGATTTCATTAATTGTGATAGAATAGATATATACTTCATTAGATGAGATACACGAAAGACATCATGAACATGTTAGAGGTTTTGTGGAAGTGCAAACTTAAAATATACCATCCTAATGTGATAAATAAATTTTAATGCAATTATATACCAAGCTCTTAGTATACCTTTCTTACTAAATCTGATAAACTTCACCAATCAGTAAATTCTTAAAAAAATTGTAACTAGATACAAATTATAGAACTTTTTAGTGATTGTCAGTATAACATTTCTTCAAAATCTGATATACCATGAACTGTTTTTTGAATGGTTATAACTATCTTTTTCATTTTTCCTCTCTCTTAGGGCCCAATAGATTTTATTTTCCAAAATCAATCTGGTACATTGGAGCTCAAACATTCATTCCATAGAGGTCTTCATTAAGATCCTTCAAAATGCTGAACTGAATCGTATTGTTAAATGAAAAATAAACACCATAATGGTGTTGATCTAATCATCCTTTTAAATCAATAGAAAAGGATCTCAAAACATCAAATAGGTTTTTAATTTCTTTTTCATTGAATGAAAAACTTTTTGAGGATGATAGGAAATTCCAAAACATAACCACATATCCAAAGTTCATTGAAGACTTATCCAGAATATTTTTGTAAGTCACAGATCATGATCACATAAAATTTAATGTAGTAATACATCAAACATTATCACATAGTTAATATATATTTTATAAATATGATAAAAATTCTGATTTCTATGATAGAGATAAAGTGTGCATCATTTTTATAGTTATTGACTACCACACTTTTAGAATTATTCCCATTATACATTTTGTGGAGTCTGATGAAAAAAACATTGGTGATGTTTTTCCATTTCTATTATGGTGTGGGTATTGGATGTGTCATTCTAACAATCTTTTCTATATTAGCCTTAAATTTTTGAAAAACGAATCACCTATATACAGACTATCTGATATCTTTCTTCATTCCATCCCAGAAAAACTACTATTTCAAACATTTGTACACCTTTTTACATATAGTATGAAAAGAGAATGAAGAACTATTAGATTCCCCTAAAAAATCCCTATCAAATATGATATACATTGAAAAAATAAATGGTTACAGAACCTTGTCATTATTTCATGATTATGGTTAAACTCATGAACATTTCTATCAATCATTTGTTGCTATATATCTTTCTTCTGCACAACATTAATCATTACTTGGATATATGGTTAAAAATTTAATGGATCAAGATACAAAACTGGTGCAGAAAACGTTTTTTACGTCACATTTTTTTACGTCGGTTATATATAACCGACGTAAAAATGCGGTGAGTAGATTTTTAACGTCGGTTATTTTAATAACCGATGTTACAAATCGCGCCTGTTTGGTTTTTACGTCGGTTATCTTATAACCGACGTAAAAAACCAATGTGCGGGGGGTTTTTTACGTCGGTTATTTGGAAACCGACGTAAAAAACCCGATATCTACGCACTTTTTACGTCCGTTATCAAATAACCGACGTAAAAAACGGGACGTCTAAGGGTTTGTTACGTCGGTTATTTTATAACCGACGTAAACCCCCCCCCCCCCTTGATTTGGGTTTTTACGTCAGTTATTTGATAACCGATGTAAAAACGCGTAGATATTGGGTTTTTTACGTCGGTTTCCAAATAACCGACGTAAAAAACCACCCGTGCATTGGTTTTTTACGTCGGTTATCTTATAACCGACGTAAAAAATGAAATCGCGGGAGCTTTTTTACGTCGGTTTTAAAATAAACAACGTTATAAATTTAAAAAATAGTTTATAATTTTGGTTATATAATAACTGACGTTATAAAACTTTTAAAGAAATTAAAGTCCCGTGGACTGTCATTTACGATTTTTCGATTGACAGTCCGCCGGCTTGTCTCTCTCGCACGGTAAACCCTAATAGGCTCATCGATCGACCTGCATTAAACTCATTTTGGCTTCATTGTTCGTCTTCTTCACTCCTCTCGGATCTATCATCTCAACTCGAAACATTCAAGTAAGCCTTCCACGAATTTATTTCGTTCTTTTTTTTTCAAGGATATTCTATAATTATGTTTTCCAATTTTTGTACATTTAATGTAAACAAGATGTAGTGGTTTCCAAGTATGATCCTCATTACTATTTTGATAATATGGTGATGAGATAATCTAAGATACATTTGATTCATTGATGTAAGTGATACAATTTCAAATGGTGTAGGATGATTTATGGGCGGGGTGAGACCATGATATTAATATTGGGGTGTGAGAGGAAAACTAGTGGAGAAGTGGTATCCGAGAAATTTAATTTTAATATATATATATATATATATAATTTTTAATATGAAAAGGTTTATTTATATGAATTATTTTGTGAGTGAACCATTGTGAGTATATGAAACTATTTTTCCTTGTTTAGGTGATGATTTAGATTCCTTTTTTCATAGGGCTTTAGTGTGCTTCCTCAACATTTTCATGAGATGTTTTAGGGAGGATCTTACTATGTATACATGTTATACCCACCATACATAAATATAAACAATTTTTTTGGTTTTTAAAATCAATTTTTATTATTTTATAGATGTTAGTAGCATGGAAGTGTTGTGGAGTAGCGCATTGGGGTGTGAGAGGAAAACTAGTGGAGAAGTGGTATCCGAGAACCTTAATTTTAATATATATATATATATATAATTGTTTATAAAAAAAGGTTTATTTATATGAATTATTTTTTGAGTGATCCATAGTGAGTATATAAAACTATTTTCCCTTGTTTAGGTGATGCTTTAGATTCCTTTTTTCATAGGGCTTTAGTGTGCTTCCTCAACATTTTAATGAGATGTTTTAGGGAGGATCTTACTATGTATACATGTTATGCCCACCATACATAAATATAAACAATTTTTTTGGTTTTTAAAATCAATTTGTAGTTTTTTATAGATGTTAGTAGCATGGAAGTGTTGTGGAGTAGCATTCATGAGTATATAGGGTTTATTGTATCTTCCTAGTTTTACTTTTAGTACTAATAATCTTCTTTTTGGTTTATGTACATCAATACATGTATGAATTCATGCATAATTATCTAAATTTATTCATTTCGAACTGAGGAGGGTTACTTTTTGTGGGAGCAGATCCTAAATGATATGGTATGAATTCATTATATCATAACCATAAATAAAATATAGTTGTATTTTATTTATTATATACATCAACTTATACTATTCTTTTTCATCACAAACCCTTTGAGAATAAAAAACCAAACTAAGGGCTTTGGTATCCAGATTGCCTTTTGTTATAGAATATAGGACTTCAAAATCAAATGATTGAACATATTCCTCCCAAAAACACTTCCATTGATTTTTATAATTGTGTGAAAATATTTACCAAATGGATTTAGGGTCTACAAAAACCATTAATAACATGTTAAATAGGTAGTTTATCTAATATATTAAAACATCAAAACCGCAGTCAATATTAAACTATGTAGGCGTCATGGTTTTCATTGATTCAATGAAATTTAAAACTATTATATCTACTATATTTTGTTTATAAATAATATTCAAGCATATTTTTTTAAATACCTATAGATTTGTTTTATATTTTAAATTGTTTTACATTCAAATTATGATTTTTTTCATATAAACCTATATTTGTCTTATCTAAAAAAAATATATTTTTTGTTGATATTTGTTATAGGTAATAATGAGTCTAAGTTGGATTATGGCACATCGAATGAGGAATGAATTTGAGGAAGGTGTTGATGCCTTTTTGGAATTTGAAAAATGAAATATTCAAAGTAGTGAATTTTTTTCTGTCCATGCCTGAAATGTTTGAATATGAAGAAGTTGAAAAGTAGAGAGATAATATATCATCTGATTTGTCATGGTTTTAATCCGAGTTACAGCCCTTGTATTTGGTATGGTGAAACTTGACGGAATGTCACTGATGATGATGATTCGCAAGATGGTAACTCCGATGTAATTGAAGAAATGATTCGCGATATTGTAGCAGAACAAATTGAGATAGAACCGATAGTTGCGCGTCTATATGGTGATGTTGAAAAACCATTATATCCTAGTGTTACAGATTTTACGGTTTTTTCGGTGATGTTAAGATTGATTAACCTGAAGGCGAAGCATGGATGGAGTGACAAAAGTTTTACAGAGCTGCTACAATTGATGAAAGACATTCTTCCAAAAGATAACGATCTTTTAGATTCAAATTACAAAGCCAAGAAAATATTATGCCCGATGGGATTGGGATACACGAAAATACGTTCCTGTATGAATGACTGCGTTATATATAGGAAGGAATATGAATTTTTGTCAGAGTGTCCTAAATGTGGGACATCACGGTATAAGGTGAAAGAAAATTCACAGGCTGATATAGAGATTACAAAGCTCCCTTCAAAGGTATTTTGGTATCTTCTTATAATTAATCATTTCAAACGTTTATTTGCTAATTCACATGATGCAAAAAGGTTAAGATGGCATGATAAAGAGCGGGTACGTGATGGAAAAATACATCATCCAACTGATTGTCCACAATGGATGAAAATTGATGCGTAGTTTTCTACATTTGGAAATGAAATTAGAAATCTCAGAGTAGGGTTGTGCACAGATAGAATGAATCCATACCGAACACTCAGTAGCACACATAGTTCATGGCCTGTTTTATTGGTAATTTACAATCTCTCTCCTAATTTTTGTATGAAGCGCAAATACGTCATGTTGAGTACAATGATCTCTGGTCCAAAGCAACCCAATAATGATATTGATGTTTACTTGTCACCGTTGATTGATGATTTGAAACTGTTATGGGCTGATGGTATTAGGGTGTATGGTTCTTATAAAATGGAATATTTTCATCTACATGCAGTGCTTTTGTTCACTATAAATGACTTCCCAGCATATGGATATTTTTCTGGATACAATGTTAAAGGGCATAAAGCATGTCCAATTTGCGAACAACAGACGTCATATTATCAATTGCATCATGGGAGGAAAATAGTGTACATTGGTCATTGAAAGTTTTTGCCTATGGAACACCATTATTGAAGACTAAAAAAGGCATTCAATGGCTCACAAGAATTTGATACTGCTCCAAATCCTTTATCCCCTGATCTATATTTTGAGAGGGTGAAAAACCTTGACGTGACATTGGGAAAGACACACAAATCTGGTAATAATAGACGTAAGTGGAAGAAAAGGTCAATTTTTTTTGAGCTACCATATTGGAGGTATCATGAAGTTAAACATAATATTGATGTCATGCACGTGGAGAAGAATATCTGTGATTCTTTGAATGGAACATTATTAGATATTAAAGGAAAGACTAAAGATGGGTTGAATGCAAGATTAGACTTACTATCAATGGGAATACGTTTGGAGTTAGCTCCCACTTCTAAAGGAAGACGAACATTTTTTCCCCCGTCTTGTCACACATTATCGAAGAGGGAGAAAATTAGCTTCTGTCAGTGTCTTCATGATACCAAAGTGCCTCATGGTTATTCTTCTAATGTAAATTTTTTTCTCTCATTGAAGTACTTGAAGTTGATCGATATGAAATCACATGATTGTCACGTCATGATGCAACAAATTCTACCAATTGCATTGCGTGGAATATTGCCCATTCATGTCAGAAAAGCTATAATGTAGTTGTTTTACTTTTTCAATTCAATTTGTAACAAGGCGATTTATGTGAATGCTTTGAACATTTTGGAAAAGGATGCAATTTTTATACTTTGTCAATTGGAAATTTATTTTCCTCCAATTTTTTTGATATAATGGTGCATTTAATGATTCATCTAGTTCGAGAAATAAAGCTTTGTTGACCTGTATATCTTCGTTGAATATATACTTTTGAAAGGTATATGAAAATATTAAAGGGGTATGATAAAAATCTATATCGACCTAAAGCCTCTATTATTGAAAACTATATTTCTGAGGAGGTAGCAAAGTTTTGTACGAGCTACTTGGATGCTGCGGAACACATAGGTTTGCCTCCATCTCACCATGAACGAGTTAATAATGAGGGAAAGGGGATTCACGGCATGAAAGTCAAATCATTGTCAGCTGAACAGATGAAGAAGTTAGAATCATACATCTTGAATAACATAGCTGATGCTCAACCGTATACCACATTGCATATTAATGAGTTGAAACAATGTCATCCAATGAAGAAAGAAATGTGGATTTTGAATGAGCACAAGAATTTTTTTTTGTCATGGATTAAAAATACTTTGCTTGGTAGATCAGATGTATCAGTGACATTAAAATGGATAGTGAGTGGTCCATGTTTAAATGTGATAACATGGTCCGGTTATGACATTAATGGTTATACATTTCATACAAAAGCTCAGGACAACAGAAGTGCAGTTCAGAATAGTGGTGTATTTGTGTTTTCAGAAGCAATGCATTTTTCGAGTGCTAAGGACAAAAACCCAATTTCTGCATCAAGTTCATATTATGGAGTGATTGAAGACATATGGGAGGTTGATTACTTTAAAATTAAAGTTCCCGTTTTTAACTGTAAATGGTTTAACGGTAACAACAGTGTCAGACACGATGAATTTGGAATGACACTTGTTAATCTGAATAGATTGGAAGACACAGCTGATTCTTTTATAATGGAAACACATGCAAAAAAAATTTTCTATGTAGTAGATCAATCAGATATGTAGTGGTATGTTGTTTTACAAGGGAAAAACAATATGTTGGTGAGGATGAACTTGATGAATATGCTGATTTATGTGAGATCCCTACTGCCATGGAAATATTAATAGAACATAATGATGATCATGTTGAAGACATAGTTTGTTCCATAAGGAACGATCACGATGAAGGAATTTGGGAAAACAATCCATTTGTACATTCCTAAAATTATAGGTAACATATGTTTATTTCTTTTTTACATTTATTTTTTCCATAAATGTTAGATATTGTATGTTATTTATTTATTAAAACATGTTTTAAAATAAAATAAGTATATGTTTTTGTTTGTTTTAGGTTTGTTTAGTTTACTTTATCATGTTTATAACCATTACATGAATTTTAAAATGCTTATTTTTGTTCACTGACAATTAGTTTTCCATGTTTACAATGTTTACCATTTTTACCATTTTTACCATCTTGACCATCTTGACCATCTTTGCCATCTTTACCATTGTTTAACATGATTACCATATTACTAATGTTTACTATTATGTAACTTAGTACACTTTTCTATTTTCTGATTATAGTAGTATTAAAATATTTGAATTTGTATATTTGTGAACTGATTTTTGTTTTTTTTGATTTGAAGGATAATGACAGATCATTCAGATGATCAACCACATGATTCTGGAGAGGAGCATATTGCTGGTCATACCTCTGGAGATGAACATTCACATGCTCCTATTTTGACAAACAGTTCAAAGGTTGGTAAACGTGGGTGCACACGTTTACCAAAATTATCACTTGCTCGTACACAGGATCAGAGGATAGTCGTTGAGTTTGATGATGATGATATTCCTAGAGGTCCGAATGCAAAAGATTTTAAGAGTTTTGTTGCAACTTAGGCTAAGACCAAAGTAAGCATTCTGTATGATGATTGGAGAGGTGTGGATAAAGCGATTATCTCTCAATTGTGGGAGACGATTTTGGTAAGATCTTTTGTCATTGTTTGACCATTCTTTTAATGTTTCTAGTATATATAATATGTTTAACCTCTTCTTTATCTGATGACATTGGATATTCCTGACACTGGAGGAGTCAGGAAGAAATGCTTATCATTGGTTGCCAGTAGATGGAGGGATTTCAAATCAACCCTCTCATCTGATTTCATTTATGGTCATAGGAGTCACGACAATCCATATCGTATATATCCTTTTATAGATGAAGACACATGGAAATAGTTTTTTGAAAATAGAAAAAAGAGTTATTTTTTGTAAGGGCAATGTAAACATTTATAAACTTTCTTATATAAATGATTTTATTAATGTTTTGTTAATGATTTCTTATTCTTAAATTACATAAAACAAGGAAAGCTCATCAGGATATCCAATCAAAAAATGTATACCCTCATAGTTTATCTCGGGGAGGGTATGTATTATTGGAAGAACAAATGATGGCGGAAAAATTTCAACAACTAAGAGATGAGTCTTCAAGCTCTGGAGAGGTGGCCCCTCCATCCCCTCCATCTAGACATGAAAAATGGAAGAGAGCTCGGAAGGGAAAAACGGGCAATATCTTTCAGAAGAGTCAAGAATCATAGCTGAGAGGATTGTAAGATATCTATTTAATTTATTTAAGTTAACTTTTTTCTTCATATAAGTTTCAATCATTACAGAAATGTTCAATTAATTAATACAGGACTCTCTTGAGGAGCAGAGTTCAGAGGGGACATTTATAGCTACTGGGAGGGAAGATATTTTATTTGCAGCCTTGGGAAGGCCCGAACATCCTGGTCGTGTAAGGGGATATCCGGCAGGTGTACCAGTAAGAAAAGTGTTTCCACTTTCTTCAGCTTCTAACATTGAGGGGGTTTATTAAAAAAATAGAATCCTTGGAGGCTGAAGTTGAAAATATTAATGCGAAGATGGAAGAAAAGATTAGAGAGTCGGTATAGTCTATGTTTGCAGAAATGCAAAGACAATTTTAGACTGCAGCTCCCACTCCTCCACCTCCCCCTACAGACCCCATTATTTATTTTCCACCTCTACCAGTAGCTCCCACTCCCCCACCTCAGCCTGCGGACCCCGTTTTTTATCCTACGCCTCTGCCCCAGCTTCCTACATATTGCGAGTTGTATGTTGATGATTCTCAACATCATATAGTAGCATACGAGTTGGTATATTGTATAAGAGATACAGTTCATCATCAACAATTAGAGTTAGAGAATCAAAGGGTCACTGTACAAGATATTATAGATAGACCAGCTAGGGTACCAATACCTACAGATGAGGTGGCAATAGTTGGATAGAGTATCATCCATTTTTTAGTTTAGCCATCCAGACATCATCGACTCATTACTATAGAGGTATGAATGTTATATCTTTTATTTTATTTTTTTATTAAAGTTGTTTTATCATCTGAAAACTACTATATTTTTCAATTTTTTTTCACAGGAATACTTCAAAGGTAAAGAAATACTGTATAGACAACAACACAGACAAAAGGCTATGACATCAGATACAGATTCCAGTGGTCTTGACAAATTGTCAAGATATTCACATTTGTTGTTGGGTTTTTATGAGTTTCCAATGGAATCTCATGTTTGTGGATGTGAAATAAGTGTGGGGATTACAAAAACTGATATCATGGAGCTTGTTACTGGAGATAAGTTGGGCATCAACGTGGTGAAATTTTTTTCCATGTAAGTCTTAACACCTTTTCCCTGTGTTATATTTATTAAAAATGTATACTTATGTATGTTTTGTATTAGGTATCTTTATAAAATTTGTGAGAGGAATGAGCTGACAGATGTATATGGATTCATGGACCCACAATTGATTTCCCCTGAAGCATGTGCATTGAATGAGGAACAAATAATGGTTTATATTGCTGAAAGATTTGAAAAGAATATAATCACACAATGTTGGATGATGCCTATTTGTGAGAGGTATGAAACACATTTCTCTCAAAGAGTTAATTATATTTTAATATACAAAATCACTAACATTAAATTTCCTTTTATCACTGATCATTGGATGTTAGAAATTTTTTTCCCATGGGAGAAAGCTCTTTATTGGATATGCTTTGTTCATGGTGATGTGGGGGAAAGTTTTAAGAATATATTGGAAAAGTATGTTTCAATATCTCAATAGTTTTATAAATTATAATTAATTTTAAATTTACCCCATTCGTATTATTTTCTAATAGTGCATGGGTTTACTTTTGAAAAAACACAAAGAAAAGAAATGCAATGATCAAATATGTAAATGCGAAGGTAAATTTACATTTATAATTTGTATTTTTTGATTTATTACATAAGAATAATATATTGAATTTACAATCATTCAAACAGAATTGTCATGAACAACAAGGCATCATCGAATGCGGATATTATATGTTAAGATTTATGTATGAAATAATAACAACTGGGACAGTTGTGAATTTTGACCTGGTACAATTTCCTCTTAAACTTTGCCATAATATTTCAATTTGATTTATTCATTATACATGTTAACTATCTTCTTTTTCATTTGTATCTTTTTGATGACCCTCAACCCTATACTGCTGAAGACATCAAACACGTACAAGTGGAGTGGTCAAATTATTTTATTGGTTTGATTGAATTTTAGTTGTTTTTAATGTAAAATGTAATATTGAATATTGTCGTTTTAATTGTGTATTTGGTAGTTGTTTAGATTGGATTTAGTTTTTTTTGATGTTGACAGTGTATGTTTTGAATGTTATATAAGTGAATGTTTAATTTTTCTCTACTTCTTATTTTGGTCTACTTTTGATGGTTTTTCTAGTATGGATCTGGGTTTGTGGGGGAGGGGTTCCAAGGGTGTGGGGGTGTGTTCAGTGGGGTTGGGGGTGTCCAGCTGTCTGGGAGGGCTATCCGGTGGGGTGGGGCGACAATCCTAGGGGGTGGTAGGGATGTCCAGTGGTGTGGGAAGGCGGTCCAGGTGTGTGGGAGTGCTGTCCAGGGGGGGGGGGTTGTCCAGTGGTGTTTGGGGCTGTCCAGGGGTGTGGTGGGGGCTGTCAAGTTGGGTGAGGGGGTGCTATTCAGGAGGATCGGGGGTTTTTGAGGGGTGTTTGGGGGTGTCCGGGGGTCGGGGGGGGGGGGGTGGCAGTCCAACAGTGTGGTGGGGGCTCCAATGGGGTGGGGGAGGGTTGTCCAAGGGGTATACATGAGGGTGGGAGCTCCAATGGGGTGGTAGAGGGCTGTCCAGGGGGTATACATGAGGGTAAGAGCTCTAACGGGGTGGGGGAGGGCTGTCTATGGGGTATAAATGAGGGTGGGGGCTGTCTAGGGGGTAAGTTATATATGTTATCTATGTAAATGCTTAATTTTGATCTACTTTTGTTTTTGTGGTATGATATCTTGATTTGTTTTCTTGTTAATTCTGGTGGAGAGAAGATGACTGCATTCTGTTTAAAAAAAATTGGGTTTATCACGTCGGTTATTAAATAACCGACGTCATAAAATGCCTGCAAAATAGTTTATTACGTCGGTTATTTTATAACCAACATGATAAAATGCCTGGAAATTAGTTTATCACGTTGGTTATTTAATAATCGACGTGATAAAAGGCCTGGAGAATGGTTTATCCCGTCAGTTATTTAATAACCGACGTGATAAAGGGCCTGGAGAATGGTTTATCACGTCGGTTATTGAATAACCAACATGATAAACGGCCTGGAGAATGGTTTATCACGTCGGTTATTCAATAACCGGCGTGATAAACGTCCTGGACAATGGTTTATCACCTTGGTTATTAAATAACCGACGTGATAAACCGCCTCCCGCCGGTTTATCACGGCGGTTATCTAATAACCGACGTGATAAACCCCCCTCCCCCAGTTTTTCATGTCAGTTTTATATGAACCGACGTGATTAACCACGCCCACCTCGGTTTATCACGTCGGTTCTTGTAGAACCGACGTGATAAACCCCCCTCACCCCGGTTTATCACGTCGGTTCTATATAAACCAACATGATAAACCCCCCTCACCCCTGTTTATCATGTCGGTTGTTTAATAACCGACATGATAAACCATTTTCCAGGCCTTTTATCACGTCGGTTGTTAAATAACCGACGTGATAATCCCTTCCCATTTTCTTTATCATGTCGGTTCTAAAATAACTGACATGATAAACATCGCGATTTTATGTTTTTGACGTCGGTTTCTAAATAACCGACGTCAAAAACCTTATTTATAACGTCGCACGTATTAACGTCGGCTAGAAACCGACGTAAAAAATGAAAAATAAACGACGTAAAAAACGTTTTCTACACTACTGTAATTTATCCATTTCATTATGTATTTCTAGATACATCATTAAAAAAGATATAAATTTTGTATCATTTGTGATACTCATCATGGATACGATATAGTGAATATTTTCACTCATCAAATCAGCTACCTCGTTATCTTCCACCGATTTTTATTGTATTGAGTAGTCAAAATCATTAATCATATCTAACCACAATCTCTAGGGCATATTCAACTCCTTCTTTGTGTGTATATATAATTTAAGTTTTTATGATTATTATATGTATCACAGTTTTCTCACTAAAGATAAGGAATCCACATCATTGAGAGAAAAATTATTGTAGCAAAATCCAGACCATGAGTTGGATAATTATTCTCATGAATCAAAAATTGTCCTGAGTTCTATGGTATCATAATTCCATTATTCATAACAATATATCCAAATCCCTTCAATGATTCATCACTATATATTAAAAACCATTCATCATAATTGAATAATGTAAAAATAGGTGCGTAGACTAATATTCTCACTAGTTATTAGAAATTTTGATCTGATTTATGCACCTAGATGAACATGGCACCATTTTCAAGTTAACATCATGAGTGGATTAGAGAGTTACAAGAACTATCACAAAACCACTTATAAAATCTAGTTAATTTAAGATAATAATGGATCGTAGTCCCTATGGATTGTCCGAGGCAAGACCCAATAGCCTATTTCATTGATGGATCTATTGGTATACAATTTCTTGAGATACTATAACCCCAAAAGAAGACATTTTGTAGCTAAAAATCAATATTTTTATACTTTTAACATATTTTATCCTTCATTAAGACATTTGGTACAATTATCAAGTGATGTTCATGAACATAAATGATCAAGGAATATAAAATATTTTCATATATAAGGACTACTTCAAACTGATCATGGTAATATCTATAGAATTTATTCATTTAATATTTAAATATAGTGGGGGAATTGGTAAGACTGAATGTAATCACTATATATTTAATGTTTATATACCTTGTAAAAAAATTTATGTTGGGCCTATCGTTATTTTTTACACCCAATTGTTGATATCCAATATGACGTTCAATGTTGGATAAATAATGAGATCTGCTTAGTTGATCAAATAGGTCATTAATATGGGGTATATGATACGTTTTGTTGATCATGATCATGTTTATAACCAAATAATCAATAAAGTGCCACATCTATATGTGTTTATTTTAATAAAAAATAATAGGTTTTACCCTTTAAGGTACACTTGAAATAATTAATTCTTTGTCATGATTCTCAGGGTGTTTGTTTTTTCAATTCTTTCTACTCAACCAGGGCCATTATATATGGAGTATTTGAAATCGGTGTGGCACCATGTATGAATTCAATTGAAAACTGAACATTACATTTCTTTGGAATTTGGGAGAACTCATCCAGAAATACATCAATATACTACACATGATAGTTCCCTCTGTTACTCTTATCCAATAATTCAAATATAAAAGAATGTGTAGACCAAGATTCCAATAAGACAATAGAATTTATAGAGTGGATGGTAAATATATGTTTCACCAAATTTTTATCACAACCCTTGTTTTAAATTGTGATCACATGATAGATCCCTTTATCTATCAGCTTATGAGGTTGATGTCATCTATCATGATCATTAATAATTGAATTTGGCCACTAGTTATCATAATTCCCATACTCCCTTCATTTTGAAACACTGGGTGTGGGTGGTGCATTCTATAAATATTATTTATATTTAAATAATTTTATAACTTCTTACCATCACATCAGAATTAAATTGGATAATGACCATCAATTTCATGTATAAACCATTTTTTAATCCCCTTAAGGAAATTTCAACCATATCTATTCCAACAATTTTATCATAAAGGAAAATCATCTTATTCTCTCTATGAATTTTTTATTTCCCTTTGAAATCTATTTTTTTCTTCGTATCAAAACGGTGATATTGATATATTACTAAAAATAATAATTCTTTGATATCATATCTGAAAAACTCATAATATCTACTAAATTCTCTTATATAATTTTTTTGGAGAATTGGTTTTAAGCCATTCACTAACCAAACAAAATTCCATTCTTGTTGGATGATAATTACAGAAGCTTACTCTGGAAGTATGGTAAAATTTTACTAATAGGTACCAGTAGATTCATCATAAATTTACTTTATCTCAATTAAATTATTCTCTATATTAATATGAATAATATTAAAATATTTAGTATTGAAAAACAAATTATTCGACTTTTCCAAATTTATGGAGTCAGATTAATCATGTTCTCCATTATTATTGATGAGAATCCACCAATTATATTATTTTAATTCAACATTATAGACAAAAAAAAATTCATTTTTTGTGTTATTATCAATAGAGAATTGATCATATGTTTTTAGTGCTTCTGATCCATTTTTCAAAAAATGAGCAGATCAATAGATCTACTAAAGGAAGGTGTATGTTGCATCATGAAGGACTCAACAAATATTTGTTCCCATATTTTCTCTTTTAAAAGTACGATATGAAACAATTATTCATAACAATTCATGATAAATTAGTGATACTTTTCATTCAACTCTTATAATTTTTTATTTCTTAGGAGGAAAAGTATTCAATTTTTTGTCACACTCAACATTAACATTGTTCCTTCTTGCTCCATCCATTGACTAAAACCAAAAGGCATAGTATAATAAAAAAGAATCATAGTGGGGTGAAAAATATTCATGAAAATATATTATTGATTGTAAAAAGTAGTTAATTATAGAATAAATAATTTTCAAATTTGTTAACATGACTTATATAGTTATATTAGTTATAAAAATATCATGCACTTTTTAATAAAAAAGAATATTTTTTTGTAAATACCTTTATTTTAATGTTTAATTTAAAATATTAATTTCTAAATGTAATAATTTTAAATTTTATAAATTTTATAATAATTTTAAAATAATAATATTATCATTTAAATTGTTCAAAACGTTCGAATTTTTTAAAAAATATAGATTTTTTAGTGAATAGAGAGAAATAATGATTTTGTTTATCAAAAAAATATTCTTTTTAATAAATTAATTAATTTAAGAGTCTTAATATGTTTTAAATATATTTTAATGTACCCTAAATATTATTTATTTATTCTCAATCCACTTAATCACTTGTGAATAAACTGTATATAGGTTTTTAAAATAATTTTGTATTTGGGTTTAAAGAATGGTTGTTCAAAAATTTGTTTTAAATTGAATAATGTTTCTCCTTTTAAATTATTTTAAAATAATACCCAATGTGTAATTTTTAAATGAATTTTTTATTTGATATATCATTGAATATTAATTCATACTAATAAAATTACTATAATTAGTCAAAGAATAAGTACAGAAATAGTTTTTCTAAAATAACACTCTCCCAAAAAACCCACCATCTCACTATGTCTTCCTGATAAATATTATATTGAAATATTTCCAATAATATGAATTAAAATTGGAAAAATGGATTCAACATTTGGAAACATAAAAAATATATAAGTTTTAATATATTTAATATAATATTTTACCAATGTGATTGGTGAAAAAAATTAATAATAACAACATTGATTAATGTAAAAACAAGTTCACATTGTCGTTAAATATAGAAAATAAGGTGTACAAATAATCCAAAACAAGTAAAAAAACAATTTTAGAAGTTATCCTATCTTTGATATGTAATTATAAATTATTTTTTAAGGTGAAAAGACATAAACATGGGTTGAATTCAGTCTTTGAAAATTGACACATGTGCCACTCACCTCACAAATAAAAGGACACGAACTCTCTCCATCTCTTTATAACATCAATACCCAATGGTTAATTAAATAAATTAAATAATAAACTATAAAATTACCTTATCTGATCAAGAATACTTAATTTGGTCATAAATAAAACCAAATAAGGCGTTTGGTGGAATCCAAATTGAGATACTCGAAGAAGAGGCCATATTTATCAATGAGCATTCCATATTGTTTCCTCCTCCACCCAATTAAATTATTATTATAAAATGATTATACTATATCATAAAAATAATATTATTTTTCATGTTATGATTATGACCAAAAACCAAAAACAATTCCATCAAATGGGTTGTGAAATCATCATTCATGTGAACGAAATCCTAACACCTCACGAGATGATGTCATTCGTTTTTCCATTACTACCTCACACAGTTTGGTATAATGATGTATATAGTTTTTATATATCATATTTAAAAAATAATTATATATCTATAGTGATTATATAACATATAAAATTTTTATATTCTAATACGTATGGGATATGATAACATCACACCTGTGTACGGATGACTACCGCCTCACAAAGTATCGTGCTTTGTTTTACTCAAACACATTACATGGAATATAATATTGGTAAAATTAAAACATTTATGTGATATAAATGAAATATTTAAGATATTAATGATATTTATATCATTATATAAATAAAAATATAATTTTTTTCAACCTTCTAACTCACTAAACAAATGACAACATCGTTGATATATGTGTGGACTACCACCTCCTCAAAATAATGTTATTTTTTTCATCTCTACATAAAAAAATGATATATTTACAATTATATATAATAAAATAATTATTTATTTTTGATATAATTACCATTATTTTAAGATAATATTATACTTACCATCATTAACTAATGATCACTGAAAAATGGAAACCTTACTCATGTGTACATATAACTTACCAGCTCTGTGATCGTTATGCCAGTTCATTTTGCAAAACCATAATTCATGATTTGTTTTATAAGTATGACTAATTTAAAAATATAATTAATATTTCATAATTATTATTATGTATAGTTTTAAATAATTAAAACTTTAA
Organism: Viscum album; assembly: GCA_963277665.1. NCBI lineage: Eukaryota > Viridiplantae > Streptophyta > Magnoliopsida > Santalales > Viscaceae > Viscum > Viscum album. Next base: position 1,014,109,544 of record OY728167.1, read on the forward strand.
CCATATTCAGCCTATCACATCCATTTTTGACACATTAATTGAATATAGTCCAAACATATGACATAAAAATAATTGATAAAGTAATTGTATAAATATTTGTAATAAATGAAATCAATTTTATAATATAATTTAAAAGGTTCTCTTGAATGTTGTTACTTATCGTATATTTATTACTTGGTAATACAAAGCCACACGTGATACTCTAAATTAAAGGTTTGGGGCTTCATCAAAATTCTATTTCGTTGAGGCTTATCTTGATGATATAATACATTATTCACTTATAAGGATTACATAAAACCCCAAAAAAATTTATATCATAAATATATCCATTCTATTATGTTTAATTTTGTGTTTAATGATACTCATTCATGGGGATTATTAACTAAATATTTCCATTTCTAAAATAGAGTTTTCTTCTAAATATTTCCAAATTTAATGGTTTCATTAAATATGTTGTTATCTTCCAATTATATATATTAAAAAAAAATTGAAATGTTTTTTTTTGAAAAGAGTGATTTATGAAGTTCATTATATATATATATATATATATTTATTTTTACATTTTCCAGAATAAATATTTTTTGTGTTTTAAATTGAATGACAACAATGACTTTTCATACCGCGATGAATGTTATTTAATTTCTAGATTCATTTTCATGATTAAACTTTTTATTAAATGAAAACCCATATTTTTTCTATTTTTTTGTATTCTGATATGGAATTTTATAATTAAAATCAAATATTATTATTTAAAAGTTATATTCAGATAAATTTAAAATAGTTTTTCAAATGATGAAATATTTATTTTATGCTAGTGTTATTGAATATTATATATTATCGGTATGGCCCAATTATACTAGGTGATACAGTTAGAGATTAAATGTTGGGTGTGACAAAATTTCTTTCAATATCATTAAGTGATGAATATTTTCATTATATAATTACATTTAAATTTGATAATATGGTTATTCCAATTTGTAAGGAAGTCTTACAAGTTATTCAAGTGTTTTATGAGGTGATGTCCCATAGTGTAAACAAGAATTTTACATTATTTAAAATAATTTTTCATGAAACATAATGTTTTTTGAAAAGGTAAAATTTATAGTCTTATCAAAGGAATGATAATTCAATGTACGATTATTTTTTATGTTTTTAAGAAATATTTCTTAATTGTTTTTAATGATTTAAATGGACTATTGTTTATTTATTATTATGACTCATAATGATATTTTTATTCCTATCCCACATATTTATAATGTTCTCACATGAATTTAACGATGGTAAATAGAAAGGAAGATGTAAAGATGAAATCCATGAGGAGTTGTTATCAAAAGAAAACATGATTAATTGTAAAATATTTATATTATACAAAATTTAAACTAATTAGATGTTTACAATTTAAAATTTTATGGTTTGGTCATGTATTATTTATGAACTAATTCTCTAAAAATATAAACCTAAAAATATCATTAATGTGAATGAATTTAAATGATTACTGAATAATCAATACTATATATTTTTTATGGATGATTACTTATATTTTGTATCAAAGGAAAGGTTTATAGGACTTTATAGGTGTGGATAAAGTTAATAACATAAAATTGAATGATTTTAAAATATAGTAAAGTAAAATTTTACAGAGTTTAAAGATTACAAATTTTTTTCATCTAAACTATGTCCTTTTAGAATGGTTTTATGTAGCTGAAACAAGGAAGTTGTAGTGGGAAGCAATCAAGAGTAAAATATACTTCTAAACCAGAATCTTAAGATTGATGAAAAAAAACAAAACAATTTACTGCAGATATGGATTAGTCACACCTATGCATAAATGGTGGTGGTATCCATTAGATAGAGGAACATGAAATACCATGACAAGGCATGTCTATTGTAGGAAATTTCATAATGAAATAACCCAAATCATTTATTTGATCATCTGAATATGTGGTAGCCGTAGGACAGATAAATTTCCAGGAAAAGTTAATTGTTATCATAGGATGTTTGGATATCAAAATGTAATTCCTTCCACTTATCATTCTGAAGGTGATTCTGATATATGGTGGTATCTTGTAATGAAAATAATAGAGAATGATGATCTTGATTATGCGGAATAGAAAAAATTTAAGGATATTTCAGATGAAAAATATTTCCCTATGGTATTTTGAATGTGAATGAAAAAATATAGGAATTGAGGAAAAAATGATACTTTTATATATTTATATGATTAAAATACCACAATATAGTCTCGGTTTGCGCCATATTTTATGTGAAAAAATCATAAAAAAAATATTAAGTACTAATCAATATTGAAAAGATGTTTTCATAAATATTTGGAAACACAAAAATTTAAAATCTATGTGAAAATTAATCATTTTACTGAAAATGTTAAGATCGAGTTTTCATGCTTTTTTCTTCCTTGTGATGATGAAATAAATTAGAGGTTAGAATGGAAGGTTATAGGGAAAAAAATATTCAATGTAATAAACTGAAGATCCTATCATGTGGTAGGTGTTCTAAAAATAACCCTAGAGAATGTCTTAAAAAGTTATTTAAGTGTTATTGAGGTGGATTGTTTATCCACATAAAATGTAAATACAACTCAATGACTCTGAATGAATAAAATAATGGGTAACTGATATTCATCCAATGTTAAGGTGTTTTGGTTTAAATTAATTTTGTCATTATGATAATGTTTGTCTGATGTTTTTTGTAGAGGATGAAAATCATCCGAATCAGAAATACAATTTTGCTGCCACATTATTTTGTACTACTATAGTTGATGTTGGGCCACTAAATGAAGTGGTGGCATATATGATAGTTTTTTATTCAAACTAAAAAAATATCCTATTTGAGTCTTTATGTTCAGAGTATTAAATTTTTCATGAATTTTTATATAAATTAGAAATATCACCGAACAAAAGTATTATAAAACATATTGGGAAGTCTCTAAGTGGAAGTTTTAAATTAACCATGATTTATAAGTATCATAATTTTTTATCAATGGGACGATTTTTCCTAAATATCTTGATAAACTAGACATAGTAGCATTTGATATCATTATTGGCATGAATTTGATTTCATTTTAGGTTACTAAGATATATTTAAGAGATAATAAAGTTTTGTTGATTGATTTAATATCTTTATAACATAACAAAAAGTTGAAGCATTTATTTAAGCTGGTAGTGATAGTGACCTAGTTCATCTTTTTGAAAATATTGAAATTGTTCATATTAGTGATGTTCTAGTAGTAAATGAATACATGGATGTTTTTTATTAATTATTTTGTTAGTGTTATAGATGATTAAGAGGTGTATTTTAATTTTTTTTACTTAGTACATGATGTTAAGCCTACTTCCCAACACCTTATCGAGTGGATCTTTTGTAAATTTTAGAATTAGAAAAATAAATTGCTTCAGTCACTAGATAATGGTTTTATCTAACCTAACACTTCATCTGGGGACATTAAAATTTTTTTTATACAAAATGATGTATCAATGAGGCTTTTTATTGATTATATAACCTTGGATAAAATCAAAGATATGAACAAGTACCTTTTGATAAATATAGATGATTTTTTTGTTCAGCTCTAGAGAGAATTATATTTCACAAAAGTTAACCCAATGTCAAGGTATCATCAATTGAATAGGATGGAAGTAGACATTATGAAGAAAACTTTTTGTACTAGATATGTGGACTATCAATTTTTAGTTATGATGTTTGGGATGTCTAATACACCTAATGCATATATAGACCTTATGAATAGTTTTTTTCATGAGTTTGTGGAAAATTTGTTTGTTGTGTTTATTAATGAGAATTTGGTATTTTATAAATGTATGTAGTAAAATTGAATAGAAATAAGTATTTTTTAATAAACCTTAAAAGAAAATATATGTTATATTTATCATGTGGGAATTTTGGTTGTAATAAATTTCATTCATTGGCCTTATTCTTTCTAAATATGACATAATTGTTGAAATGTTAAAACAAAGTTATTACATAATGTCTAAGATACACAAATATCATAGAGATTTGTATTTTTCTATGATTTTTTTCACTATTGGTGGGTTTTGGAAAAAAATTCTTAGTTGTATTTTCCACTGAATACGTTTACTCAATTAAGAGTTACATTTGTATAAACAAAATAATATGACGTTGGTTTCAAATAATTGGAGAGAAGATTGGTGAATGGTCATGTTTTGGAACTTCCTTCGGGAAATGATGTAATTTTTATCTACAATGATGCATCATGGAATGGAATTGGTGTCATCTTAATGAATAATGTTTATGTAATTGATTAATATTCATGAAAGTTAAAACCTCTTGAGATAAATTACCCTTTGGACTATTTTCAATTACATAATATGGATTTTTCATTAGAAATATGCAGGAATAAAATGTATGGTGTAAGGTGTTAAATATATACTAATCAAAAATTATTGATGTATACATTCACTTTGAAATAATTGAACATGAGTTAGATAATATGGATATAACTAATCACATATTATGATTTTACAATTTATTTCCATCCTGAAAAATCAAATGCAATGTATGATATTTTGATTCAAAAAAAATATGTTAAATTAAACATGTCACATTTGGAACATAAACTTATGGTTAGTGATTTCATGATTTGTTGTGTATAATATTTGGATATATGGACAAACTCTATTTTGTGTTATGTTTTATTATAGTCTAATTTTCCAAAAAATAATTAAGAGAGCTCAAGAGTATGATAAATGGTTGAAAGTAAATTTATAGTAAATTAATAAAGATAAGATCATAATTTTAATATTTTTGAATAAATTTTATTTTGAGTAGAGAAAATATTATGTGTTACTTGTGACTCCTAGTTGAGGAATGAGTTTTTGACTGCATCTTATAGTTCCCCATTTTTCATACACCAAGGAAGTACTAAGATGTATAGAGACCATCAGGAGTATTATTGGTGCGGTTGAATGGAAAGAGATATTTATAAATTTATGATGATGTATTTCAATATTCGTAACTATAAATTTGAATAAAAAATATTGAAGGGCATACTTCAACCTTTGACAGGGATATCGAGTAAATGGGAGAAAAGATTAATGGATTTTGTAGAAGGATTTCTAAATATTTCTCATGTTAGTAATGAGATTTGGGTTATTATTAAACAATTGAATATATATATATAAATATTTTTCCATTCTAGATACAATGTATTTGAATCAACTTTATCAAATTAATCTCAAGTATATTATTAGGTTAAATGGAGTTCTTATCTACATTGCATGAGACTGTAATCCCACATTCACTTATAAATTTAGAAATGAAATTAGAATTCATTGGATAGTGAATTAAATTTCATTATATCTATTCATCCTCGATATTATGGATGGTTTTAGAAAACAAATTAAAAACATGGAATGTATTCTTTGTTATTATTCAATGGATTTCCAGGTATGTTGGGATAAACATCTTTATTTTGCCAATTTTTCTTCAAATAGTATATTTCATTCTAGTATATAGATGAACGAATTTGAGGAATTAAATAGAAAGATGTGAATGAAACATGAGTATTGGGATGATTTATAATAGTGTAATGTGGTGGTAATTTATTTGGTCAATGATATAATAGATAAATTTTAGCTGATTCAGTGAAACATGGGAAAAACTCTAAGAAGGCATAATTTTTTTGCAGATAATCAGAAGGAAAATCATTCGTTCAAGGTAGGTGATCATGGTTTTCGCAATGTTTCTCCATGGAAATATGTGATTATTTTTTTGGAAAAAAGTAATTATATGCTCATAGATTAGTGTAACGAAAGAACTACTAGAGAAATATCAATTAGTTTTAACCGTAGTGGCATTACCTATGTGTTTATCTCATGTACAGAGTGTATTTCATGTTTCAATGTAAAAAAATGTGTTCAAGATTCATCTCATGTTTTGTATCATAAAGTAGATCAGTTGGAAGAGAATATTTAATATAAGGGAATACCAGTTTAGGGTATTGAAAATAGAGATATATTTTTGTGCAGTTAGTTTTTTCATTAGGTTAACATATTTTGGAAAAACACTATATTTGAGGAGGTAACTCAAGAATATGGAAATGCTACGAGGGAAAGATATCACTACACGTTTAATAAGTGATGAAAATTAAAGGATGAAATTTATTGAAGTGGGGGGATATAATAAGAAGGTTAATGATATAATCAATCATCCACATATATATTAATTTTAATTTAATGTTATATTAGTTATAAAATCACAGAGTATTTTATGAAAAAAAAATGTTTTAATTAAACTCATCTGTTAAATGGTATTAGTTGAAATTTTAAATTTTAAATTTTTTAATACAAATTTGAGTAAATTATTATAATTTTTAAACTCATAATATAATAATTAACTTTATGTAAAATTGTATTTTTTTGGAAAATATTTATTTATTTGTGAATATAGAAAAATAATTAATTTTTTATAAAAACATTTTCTTTTTAAAAAATAAAGTCACTTTGGAGCCTCATTATTTTTTAAGTATTATTTAAATCAAGCTATTTATTTCTTAGTTATATTTAATCAACTTAATTTTTTTTGAATTAAATGTATATCAGTTTTGAATATAAGTGTCTTTTTTTGGTTTAAAGGTGACTTTTTCTAAAAACTATTTTAAAATAAATATTGATTTTTTATTTAAATTAATTTAAATAATACGTACTAAAAAATGTTTTCAAATGAAATTTATATGTTATGTTTTATTAAATGTTAATTTAGTTTTATTAAACGATTATTATTAGTCTCATAGTTAATATTTAAACAACTGTTTCTATGAAAATAAACTTTTCAGAACCCCATAATCTCTCCTTGTATACATGATTAATATTAAACTAAAATTTTATATTTATGAGAAATTAATTTAAGAAAATTGGATACATATGTTGAATAATAATAATTTATAATCTTTAATATGTTCGACATAATTTTTTACCCGAGTGATTAATGAAAGTAGTTTACATTAATTACAATAATTAAGCCGAAAACAAATTTACTCAGTTGTAAAACTAAAACTTTTAAGTTTAACAACAAAAACACTTGTCCAAATCCCATTTCACTTTTATATTTAGACCTCAACCATTATTTTATCATTAATAAACCATTATAGGGTCTTGATTACAATAAAAAACATGGATGGAACTCACCCTTTCAACAGACATCAAGTATTCCATTCACATGCCTTTTAAAAGGCCACCCCTCTCGCCATCTCTTCACACATTCAAAAAAAAATCATAAAATGGATCCATAACCTAATAAATTATCAAATATAAAATTATTTCCCTAGAATAATTACTTTTGGAACAAATCCAACCAAGTTATTTTTTTTAAATCAAAAAGGAGATACCTGAAGAAGAGGTAACATTCATCAATGAGCGTTTAAGTTTAGTTCATCCTCTACCATTGAATTATTATTATAAAATGATCATATAATAGGACTAGTATGTTCAATAAATATAAAATTTATCTGTTAAGTGTAAGACCGACCACCACACTCACTTTTATCAAATAGTTTACAAAATCATCATTCGTGTGTAAGGTAGACTACCACCTCATGAAACAATGCCATTCGTTTTACCATTACAACCTCTCACTGTTTGGTATGATATTGAATATAATATTTATAAATATTTTTATAATATATTTATATATATGGAGTCATTTTATCAAATATAACATTTTAATAATCCAATATTGAAGGGATACAATAACATCAATCATTTGTATGTCCGACTACCACCCCGTGAAGCGATGTGATTCATTTTTTATCAATGAATTATATGGAAGATAATAAACGTCAATATAACAAATATATGTTATATAAATAAAATATTTATGATAATATTGGTATATTTATCATTTTTTAAATATAATTTATCATTTCCTTTTTAAATTTTCACTCATTGAAAAAATGATAATGTTGATCATGGATGTGTGGAATACCGCCTCCCCAAAGTGATGTGATTGTTTTTTTCATTATCACATCACCAAAATGATATATATAATTATATATGTTTAAATAATATAAAATAAATTATATAATTATCATTGTATAAGGATAATATTTTTCTTAGCATCATTCCATTATGATCCATAAAAAAGTTAAATGTAACTCATGCGTATGTACAACCTACAGCCTCCATGATCATAATGTTATTTAATTTTTCATAAAAATATTTACATATTGGTTTTAGAAGTATGATATAGAAATAAATAGAGCAATAATTTCATTATAATTATTATTTATACAATTATATTAGGACATCTTTGACCATAGTCAACCTAGCCAATCCATTTTTGACCCAAAAAAAGTATATGGTTAAAACATCCGACATAAAGTTAATTAATTATGTTATTGTATAAAACATTATAAGCAGTGAAATAAAATAAATCATATATTTCTTTAAGGGTATAATTCAATTAAAAAATTAACATATGTTTATTATTCAGGAGTATAAATAGATGTATAACAAGTCAGACTAAAACTAAGAGAATTTGTCAAAATATCAATTCATTGAGGAATAAATTGATGTTATGAAAATCTATTATTTTAGATGGTTTATATAAATACCATTTAACATGTAATATCCCAAATTTATATATTCTCATGGTTTTTAATTTTATTCATTCATTATGATTATGATTTTTGTATTTCCAATGTGATAAGGGAATTCTCTACCGAATTAACCCACTTTTATTTTTTTGATTCAAAATATTTTTTTGTTCATTGTAATAGATTTAAAATAATTTTATAAATATTTAATGTGAAGCTAAAAGTCATATAAGGTTAAATTTATATATCTTCTAAATTATTTCAAATGTTATCAAAAATAACATTTTTCATATTTTAAACAGAATGACGATAGTGAATTTCTATACCGCTAAGAATATTGACTATTTTATAGTTTACATTACAATATTAAATGTATTCATAAATAGGAAACCATATTTTTTATTTTTTGTGTATTATGGTATCGAAAATGTTTATTTTAAGTAAAATTATATACTGATATATAAAGTTATTTTCAGATGAGAATAAAAGTGTTTCTCAAAATGTTGAAATGTTTATTTTATGCAATGGTTCTTAAACATTATATGTGATGGCTGCATCTAAATAGACCTAGGTGAGCCAATTAATGTCTAAAAAATGGGTGGGCCCAAATATTTATTCAGTTCATTGGGGAATAATTAACTTCATAGGATAATTATACAAGAAGTTGTGTGTATGATTATTCCAATTTGTAAGGGTTCTATAAGGGTTCTGTAATGGTTAACTGAGATGATGTCCCAAGTTAACTAAATTAAATTTCAATAGATTATAATAAATTTTCATGAAAATAATTAGTTTTTAAAAGGTAAAATTATTGATATTTTTAAAGGAATGATAATTCCCCTTATGGTTAAAATGATAATATTTTAAAAAATAGTTTTCACTGGTTTTAATTTTTTTCACTGGACATAAAAATTTATTATTTTTTATATCCCTAATTAATTTTTTGTACTCATCCATCATTTCTTATATTTATTCACTTGATTGTAATTGTTTATAAGTGAATATAATAGAACAAATTGAAATATGTGAAGAGTTTTATTGTAAATAAAACATAAATTATATTAATTATTTTATATTATGAGATAAATAGATACCACTAAAAAATGTACACTTTGTAATTTTAATGTTTTGTTATGTATGAGTTATGACCTAAATATAAAAAATAGTAAACCTAAAAAGATACCCAAAGTGAAAAAATGTAAATTATTATCTAAAACATAATATTATGTAATGTTTAAAGATAGTTCCTTATATTGAATTTATAAATTATGACACCAAAATTTTAATCTATGACATCTTAGGTATGTCATATGTCTAAATCCATCATGATGGTTCACGATGCGTTTGTAAATTTCTATTGCATAATAACCGAGAGTGTCAAACATTGTGTGATGTAAGACCGATTTTCATATACTAGGTGATGACAAATTTTAGATTAATAAGACCATTTTAGAGTTATTACTTTTAGGTAACTCTTTTCAAAATCCACATCCACATTTAGTATCAAGACATTGATGTAATTTCATTGAAACCAATTTCTCCATCCTTTATAAAAACTCTATGAATGTTTCCAATATACTGTCTCATACTTATAATTATCATTAGTCATGTTCTTAGGGAACACACAAATGTTCTTTCATCATAGTTTCCAAAGGATAACTAATCTTATCCTCTGATATCAAGTATAGAAATCCATGATTTTTATAAATATATGTTTCATATTTTTGGATGAATATATATTACATTACCCAAACACACACATGATAATTATAAAAGGTATATCACATTTAGAAACACGGGAATATTGAAAACTGGTTCATGTGGGATATACATAATATTCAGGTATTTCTTTTATTACTATCACTATTCTTAGTTAGATAATAACTAATAAATTTTTTTTATGTTAATGAAATGGGGCATATGTAAGGGTGAGTGTATATTCTTAACAATGGTAAACAAGGGAGATATGTCTGAATAACATGAATATACGGGCATGATAACATCATCATAACATTTGAAAAAATACCCTACATAATGAAGATCATAATCCTGAGTCATTGAATATATTTTGGATGATCATAAGACATTAAACATAAGGACATATAAGAACATGATTCATGAGAAAATAAAATTGGCATAAGAAAATGATATGTGGAATAAACATAATTATTGAAAATCATTTCCATAGTAGTCAAGGATTTCTACCAAGGCTATTGAAGTGAAGTAGGTTCACTCCCAGAATCTTCAAAGTTATCATGGTTCAATCCAAATACCATAATAGTTTAAAATTCCCTTTAGTAAATTGGGTTCACTCCCAAACTCAGTCCTATCAATAATATGATAAAAACAATTTACCTAATTATTTGGAAGGAAATATTGGTCCCACCGATCAAATAACGATAATCATACATATGTTTTCCACAAGATCATGAAATATTAATCATTTCATGATGCATAAAATGATATGGGGTTCATAAACATTTCATCATATCATAACATATAGAAAAGTCACCTATTACATAATCATTTCACCATTTCATCACAGCATAACCCATGTAATGAAGTGGGTTTCAGAAGTATTTCATCAAGGTATAAACCATTGAATAGAATTGGGTTTCATAAAAATCATAAAATCATAAAATTAATAAATTCATATAAAAAACGATATTTATATCCTTTGATAATATCCCCAGTATGTCATAAGTAACATAAAACAAGTTCATGTTAGATAGAAAATGATTTTTTAAACCATTTAAAACATTTTATGATAAAAATATATTGCCCACATTGGTTTATCTAATAAATAATTTAAAAATAACAAAATTTAAAGATAAAATTTAATGTTTATAAAGGTTATTTCTAATAATTTATAGGCTATGAATGTATAAAATTCTATTTAGTCATTTCATATTAAAATAAATATTTCTTTCACATTTTTATTAAAATACAAATGAGAATTGTTTGGAAAATTTCATGATGATTAATTTAAATAATTATTGTTAATATTAATAAATTAGTAAATATAGATATAATAAATTATTTTTAAAATTAAAAAAAAATTAATTACTTTTTTAGAAAATATTTCTGTGGAAGAAGAACATGGTTTAGTCTGAAGGGATAAGAAAAGATATTTTTTTCTAAAAACATTCTTTTGAATTGGTGTGTAAATATACAATAAAAAATTAATGGAAAACATGTATTCTCATAAAATAAACATAAGATAATAAATATAAAAAAATTATTATGATATGGTTCATAATATTCTATCATCAAAAACATAATAAAAAACAATATTGTTTAATGATGAAATTCTAACATAAAATATTCACTACATTGGTAACATTGAATTTTATCTCCCATGAAGAAATAAAATAAAATTATATTTAAAATGTAATTAAAATAAATAAATTCATATCATTAATTGTAAAATTAGATATATATACACATCATAAAAGTAGATTGGTTCATAATATAACATATATCTCAAGGAAGAAAAATTGAGACAAAAATACCCCACCACATGGTAAAATTTGAACCATAATGCTCATGAAAAAGATATCGTAATAGGTATATGTAAATACCAATAATTTTAAGAAAAATTATCATAAAATTAATTCATGTTTAGTATAAACACCACACAAAATAAACATAGGGGTACTGTGGCTTTGTCTCACAGAAAATAAAATTGAGATGGAAATATCTTACCCAAAGATTCAATATCTGTAATACATGTTAAAATGTGATGAATAATAAATAAAATATTATTAAAAATAAATTTCATAACCATACATATATATTTCATATCCTAAATTATTTAATTATGACTCTATTTTACCATTTATTAATAATTCATTGTTAAATTCATTTTTTGGGTAATAATTGCTTAGTTTTTCGTTTATGTTTTTACTTAATATTTTTTGTTAATATTTATATTATTAGGGTTGAATTATGTAGATAATTTTAAAAATTATTATATATAATATATATTTATTGTATATATTTTTTATATTAATGTAGAAGATTTAGATATATAAAATGAAATATACCGTTCCGAGAGACGGTATGCCAAAGGTACTCATAAACACTTTTACATTTTATCAATGGATATAAAAGGATAATTATGAATAAAATGTAAATATTATCAAATAATTTTTATAAAAAATATATCACATATGTTCATTAAACCCATAATTATAACCTTTCATTTAAATCATGAACGAGTTACTTTGTTTCATTAGGTGATTTTCCACCGTACACAAGTGTGACATTATCGTATTCCAACAGAGATGAGTGAATAAATTAATATGTAATAAAACAATTCATAATGTATAATAATATATTAAATATCAAATTGAAATGTTTATTCCACAATTATATCTTACCACGAGATGTGGTTATAGAAAATGAATAACATATATTCGAGATGTGGTTGTCCTCCATACACATGAAAGAAAATTATTTATCCCACTTCATTAAAATAGGATATGGTTTTAATTTATTCCCTTAAAAATAAAAACATATAAGTATATAAAATATAATTAGGTTATTATATCATATTTATTTATTAATTATATAATGAGATAGATGACGAAATTTAAGAAAATGCTCGATTAGGGGTGTACCACTTCTTCAGAAAACTTCTTTTAGTTTTCTGTAATGGATTTTTAGGATTTATTTTATTATCAAACTATGGTTTCTAAGATAAAAGGAATAAATGAAGGAATTATTTGGGTTGAGATTCTTTGATCTAAAGTGGTTTGGATTTTTGAATTGAGAGTATAAGGTGTTGACTTTTATGAGTGAGGTGATTTGTACATTTGGAAGTTGTTTTAATAAAAAGGTGTACCAACGTTTTTACCAAGAAAAAGGATCAAATTTGGACTATTCCAAAGAATGTGACATATAATTTTTAAATACAGAAATAAATTTTTCTATTTTAATGTTTTAGATGATTTTCAACCCTGATTATTTTAGGTTAACCCCAATAAACACATTTTTACTTTAACCATGATATATAATTTATACTATTTTTTTACTACTCATATTGGTAAAAAATTATGTCTACCATATTAAATAATGAATTTTATTATTATTCACAAAAATAAATAAGATAAGTTTTTTTGATAAAATTGTATTTTCAAAACATAAATAGAATTTATATAACAGTAATTAATTTTTATGAATTAGTTTTATTTATATAAAACCATTAAATTTAATATTTAATATGTGGACATTATTATTTATTACACAATGTTTAATAGCTAGTTAATAAAAATCTTTTTTAAATAATATTTTCAATAGTATTTCAAGGTTCGTTAAGACAATGGGTAGTCTATAACAGAAGTTGAATTTGGTGTTGCGTGTAATGAAAGATATTAATGAAATTTATTTTTTTTGATAAAAAAATTCATAAAAACTAAAGGTGTTAAAATAAATAATTAGTTTCATGTTTGGAATGATAGTGTATTATGATCATGAATTTCATGTTTCGGTGAAAAATCAAATAAATTAAATCTAGGTGAATAATTATCCAATCATCAAGTTATAGGAGTTTGGGTATTATGAAAAATAATTCCCTAGCCAAATGAAAAAGTGGCTTTTAAACATCAATAAACTATTAATCCAAGAGAATAAAGAAAGACCTATTATATCTCTTATATTTAATGTAGTTCATAAAAATAAGGTTAATATTCATGTTCAATGTATACTCTCAATTAATTGGTATCCAATTAAAATCTAGTTCTAAAAACTCAATTATGGATACGATTTTTAGAAAAAATAGAATCAACACAAAAAAGATTTTATATTATCAAGTAAAAATTACATTTAATGTGGTATCCAGTATTTAGGGTTGTGGGATATGTTTCGTGAGAGTCTCATGATCCCCCCATTATATGAATTCGAAGGGATTCTGGAAATTTATTAACTATATCCATAATGAATCGACAATTATAAAAAAAGGGAAATCAATTTTTACATTCCAATCCAACATAAATTATCCATCAGTTTAATTATTTCTATGATCTCTACTAGAAAACTGATTATATTATACGGGTTTTGATACCAAGTCATGAGGTACGTTTAATTAAAATAATTAGAGAAAAAACTGAGTATTATTATTTACATATCTTTGGAAAATATATACATTTCATTAGTTTTTTATATCACTCATGAAAATATAGTGCGAGTCATTTCTATTTCTTATAAACCATTAGTTTGTTTGAAAATTATGTGATTATTAAAGATAAAAAGATTAAATTTTTTAATGAGGGTGTAATTTATTTCCTATGATTTTAGAACATATATATATATATATTCTAAAATAATACTAGGTTTAAATAAAATAAGTTCTCTTTATATAAATTTTTTTAATTAAAATAATGATATTATAATTTAGAATTTTATTTTCATAAAATTAATTTTATTTTTTAATTCAACTTTTGAAAGTTATGTCAGGATGCTTTTTTGAATATATATGATGTAAATGATTTTTCTTATATATAGTGAAAAATATAATTTTTACTAAATCCATAGTATATATGAGTACATCAAAAACTAGAATTAGCGTAAAAACCCTTGATATATTTTGAATTAAATGAGTAAATATATAATTTTATTAATAAAATTATGAATTTATAAAAACCTATATTTAGAATTTTATGAACTTAAGTATTATTTCCGAAATATATGATTTTTTTCTTCTTTAAATTAAACATTATTTAGGTTAAATTCATTTTTGGATTGATTCAAAAAAACATGATTTATCTTATAGTAAAAAAATTTATATCATAGAAATAAAATTAAAAGATAATTTCATTATATATATATATAATTTATGGTCAAAAATACCCCTTTTCTCGAAAATGGATTATACGTGTTTTATGTAGTAATAACATATGTTATCTATTTCACACATTGACATATTAATTAATATAATTGATTTTATATTTGTAATCATTATATCGAACTTAAATAATAATTACCCATTTAATCTTAATAATAAAAATTGAATTAATCTGGTAAAAACTTTTTATTGAGGTAAAATATAAGAAAGGGTAAAAGGGTTATTCAATGGAATAGAAGTTCTAACCAACAAAAAAGTCAAATTGATTGTATTAGGAGTTTATTGACCAAAACATATATATACTTAATTATTTTCCACTTTTGGGATTTTTTATTAAATGGGTAATAAGTTTCTTTTTAATATCATGATGAAATGAATACAAAAAATTCCATTATGACCCCTTAAAAAAATGGTCTCTCACAACCCCTTCAAGAGAACTCCCAAATAATGATTTTCTATTTAAAATAGTTTATATTTAATTCAATTAGAGAAAATTTTCTGTTTAGTTTTCTATTAAATAGATGAAGTGTGCCCAATCTATACATTTTCACAGAGTCTTGTTAGGGAAGACACAATCTCTCAATATGAGTAAAAATATTTACATGTTTTATTTTCATTTATAACTGAATTTAAAAAAAAATTTCTTCTCATTCCTAATCAATGGAATTACTATTTATTTTTTATTGATATTATTTTTTAATGATTACTTCAATTAACACCTTTCCACTTTTATATAAATATAAATTAAAACATCATTTGTGTAATAGTGCGAACTACCAGATATACGATGTAATTTATCTCATTTTCCATGAAGTTGATATAGTATTTATTAATTTTTTAGAAATATAACTCAATAGATTAAATTTATTTATATACTATAACTACAGTTGTCTAATAATTATATTATTCTAATATCAACCACTTTTATAAATATACTAATCTATTTTTTGTGGTCACAACATGTTTGGGTCGGTCTAACCACCTACATGGACAATACTACAAAGTAATCACATGTATCACTATAATAACATAATTAATAATAAAATATTATTTAATTAATTAAATAATTGTTTTGTTTTGTTTCTTTGATAATAACATTAATATTTAACACATTAATTAAGATATTGATGTCCAATTGATTAAAAATCACTAAAACATGCGCATAATAGATTTTATAATTGATGATTATAACTAGAAATTCCAAAAAATTAAATTGTAAAATTATATATAATTTAAAATTATAAATTATTATAAACTTTGTCATACAAAAATGATGAAATTTTTCATAAAAATGATGAACAACCCCTCTATTATGAATGTATTTCAAAATATTTGATACTACTCACTTTATAATCATAGAATTAGGCAACAACTAACGAATAAAAATGTGAATAATAATTAAATATTATGTTTATAAAATATATTAGATATTAATAAGGTTTTAAAATATGTGTAAAATATTGTTTTTTTGTTGTAGAGGACAATCAATCTCTTTAGTGGAAGAAAATAATTTCAATATTGGTTTCCTTGTCTCGTTTAATAATTCATGTGACATATTTGATATTGTGCACCATAATTTATTTTATATTATATATTCACCACCCCTTTTACTTCAATTATAATTAATATCATTAATGTCCATATATTTTAGTTTCCATATAATTTTTTCCCTTATTATTATTATTTTTTATTCCTACCTTACAAACACTTTTTAAGGTACTTTTCTCAAATTTAATTTATTTGGAAATAATTCATATTGTGTAGTATTTTATCATAGATATGGTGTTATCAAGGTCTAATGGATTTATTTTACCATTTTTATTTAAATCATGTGTTTTTAAGAGATATACCATTTTATTTCTTTAAATGAGTTTCAACTTAAATAATACATTGGTTGTATGGGGTTTTTCATCAAAATATTTATATATTGAGGTATGATGTGTATCTAATACTTATTTCCTTTTAGTGGTGTATATATTTTCTATGTATTTATATAATAAAAAATTTTAATTCAAATTATGGAATTTAAAACACAATAATAATATCGATTTTCAAGGGATTTAGATTCCCTGTTTACTAAGCATGTAAGGATTTTTAACTCAAATAAACATTATTGAGTTATAATTGAAATTCTAATGATTATTTATTATATATTTGGATATTTCAGAACTAATATTTTGTTTAATTGTAAATTCTCTTCTCATATTCGCAGTATTTATTTTTATTTTAAATATTATAATATGATGATATCCTTCCATGAAAATTATATCATTTCTAAGAGGTATTATCATTGACTTAAGTAACAATTCCCCTCATTGTCCCCATTTTCCATTCCCAATTATGTTCTACTTTATATTTGGAAACATAGTTCATTTTTATCACATTCTAACATTTTTTTTACAACATAATATTTTAAATAGGATGTTTTCTTATCTATTTTTACGATATAGAACTTCATAAATTGTATTTTAAAACATTAAAATGGCATTCCTTACATGTTCATTTTTTATCTCCCGCCCTACCTTTTCATTAAATAAATCAATAAAATATTCAAGGATACGTTCTTTAATATAAATTTTAAAAGTAAAATTTTTCAAATGTTTTCACTTAAAATTTTGAAATTTAATTTTTAATTTGACTTGTAACTTGTTTTATTCACATTATTGTAAAAATAGTTTCTAAAAACTCATTTATGTTTTCTATCATTGAATGATAATTATTATTTGAAAATATTTATTTATTAGTTTTTAAATGGTTTCATCAATGTTTCTAGTTATTGATGATTTCAAAATAAATTGAATATTCTTTTATTTCACACAATTAAATGTTTTATTTTTAAACAAATTATTAAATATAAAGAGGATTTTAATGTCTTTTGTTTTTAAGAATAAATTATTCGGTGTTCTTAACATATATTTATTTTAAAAAAATTATCTTATGAAAAAGCGTTCTAGTTTTAATGAATAATATCTAAAACATATTATCAAGATGATGATATTCCATTTTAAAGAAAATATTTTATTTATGGACATGATGTAAAAAATGTCGATTCCACTCACTTTATATTGATGAAAATGTTTTAATAATTGTTTAGATCCAAATCTAAGAGTGATGTTCTAAGGAACCTCAAAAAAATTTCATTTTGTGAATCCTCAATTTAGATATTTTTTCATAGATTATCGTCCTTTAATGATTACATTGGATTATTGATAGACATATATAGTGTTTTTGAAAAGTATATGATATTAAAACATTTTAACTAACATATTTTATGATCCATTACTTTATTTTATTTGAATCTTCCACTTTTATGACCAATTATAAACTTCATCATTCGTGGTCTTCACTTATTGATGCTTCTATGAAGGTGGTATCAATATTTAAATTTTTTTGAACTCAATCCAATATCTTTTATCATTACATCTATTTCATTTATTTGATAATCAATGTACTCTATCAGCAAACTATAAATTTTTATATTTTATCATATTTTCACATTGTGTTTTGAGTCTGATAATAAATTAATTTGAATCTTTTTATGTGGTAATTAATTTTAAAACATTATATAATTGTTCTCTATGTATATCAATTTTTTAATTTTATCTTTGTAACTATTATTCCATTTAACTCATTAAAGAAATACTATTTTGTCTTTATTCTTTTGTTTCCAAAACAATATATGCTATGGAAACACAATAGACTCTAGGTATAAAAACCCATTTATATAACTATTCATGAATGTATTGGATAACACATTTTTACTACAAAAAACAATATCCATATTTAGGAAATGTTTTAATTTCAAATTCATCCATGAAATCACAATTCACATCCATCAACATAGGGGAACTGAAATTTCATTACCTGAAAAAATTTACCACAATAGTAGTAGATTATATTTTAAAAATATAATCAATATTGGTCATACTTCATGTAGAGTATATATTTTAAAAAGACTACATTTATTCTAAATTTATTCATTCCTTTATAAATAAAATCAAATTTTCACAAACTATCTCCATTAAAAAATAAAAAACTATATATTTTTAATATTTTTGAAAGGCTCTACAACTAACGTAGATTGTAGTGATTTTGATAGATTTTATTCAGGAGAATCCATTTATAAAATATTTAATAATAACTAATGTCCTTATTCAATACATCTTTGTAGATACATGTGTTCATAATTATCTGTGTCTTTTAATCACATATATTTTCATTAATATTTCTCAAAGCATCATCTCATTAGAGATATTACATAACCTAATTTCCATAATCACGTATGTATGATTAAATTTATTTTTTCCAATCATTAAATTTTTATTTTATTAAAAATTAATGTTTTAATTAGGAATCCATGTAAAAAATAGAAAAGTAGATTTAATAATTGAAACTCAAATTAGAACCATGAGGCTCCGATACCAAATTTTTGGAACATGTTGAGTGAATGAAACCTGAGAAGGGTGAACTGATGGGTTACTCAATTATAATATTATTTTTGAAACCCATCACTCATAGGATCATCTTTATTAATTAGAAGGAATAATGTTTCATCCATTTTTTCACATGGGTTTGATTATTAACCAAAAAAATAAATAATTTCACAAATGATAGTATTATTTTTTTTATTGGTTCACACATAATTAGATATGACCAAGGAGAATAAAAAATATGTCGATAGATACACCAAAAAACATATATCATTACAAGTATAGTAGATGTTTTGGCATGGTAACTTCATTCCAATATTATCTAAATTTATAAAAAATCATGCATAGAACCCTAACTTCAAAAGATCACTTTCTATCCTTATTTTCTATGAACTACATTGGGTAAGACTTGTTTAGTTTATAAATATTAGGGTCTCTACATTATTATCACACATATTTGAATCAGATTTCATCAAAACTATAGATTTTACACTTAATGGAATTCCAAGTTCTCTAAACTTTTCTTCTCCATGGACATATTAAATCTGCTTCCCAGTGAGTGAGTTTGATCAATATAATTCATGTTATCTCTAAAATAGTAAAATCACCTACTATATGAAGTTTTATTAAAAATTATAATTATTATTGTTGTTCTACATATTGAAAATTCATATTTATTACTAAAAATTTATTATAATATACATATACAGAATTTTTTAGATATATCAAAGATGTGTTTGGAATTCACCTCTCTATATCTATCATTGAACTAAATACATCAATGATTCTCCCATTATATATAATGTTTTGATTAATTCCACAAACTCTAAATAAATACAGTATGTTCTTCATTTTGACCCAACATAAAAGGTTATGTTTGTTATATATCTATGTCACCTATCATTTCAATAATGATATAGATAATACATCAATATCTCCCCCATTAATCACAAACATAACTTTTTCTAATCAATATGGTTACTAACATTAATATTTCAAAAATATATATTCTTATATTACAACATAACTAAATCTCAAATATTTCATGTCAATCTAATATATTCAATTTTCTCTCTAATTGGTCAAACATTAATATAATATTAATTAATCTAGAAAATGGAAGAAATTAAGCAATATTGAAATCTATAAAATGAATATACATTTAACATATTAAAATTATCTAAAATATTATTTATAATTATTGAAAATTATTTTGAAAATATAGTATTTGAAATCCTTTAAACAATTCCAATGAATTTTTCATGATTTTATCAAATAGTAACCCATGATTATCTCCAGGTAAAATCATCATCATTTATCCAAAAAATATTCCTAAATAAATATCTAAATAAAGTTATAGGATTATGATAAGTGTAACACATCATTTAATGTGGTAATATACATCCATGGAACTCAAATTAATTATATTAATCACATTTAATATCCTTTTAATATAAATTAAAAAAAATGTATTGTCTTTTTAGATTATTGGCTACCAAAATTTATATTGACCTCAAAATGATCATGGTGAAGTCCACCTTATCCCTTTAATTCAAAATGATTAGTGTTAAAATCTATATATTATAAAAATTATCACTCTTTCTGTCTTTTGAATCACTAAATTTCTATTGACCTTTGCATTGTTCACTCAATACCATGGAATAGTTTTTGTCTCTTAAAAACTATATTTATAACAACATCATCGAGGATAAATATACCATATCCATATTTTAAATAAAAACAAGATAACTAAAAAAATCACAATTATATTTAAAACTACATGATTCCCATTTATATTTTTCCATATAATATCCCCATGTATAAAATTTCCTATTCTATGGTTTGATGAAATTCCAATGTCTATTTCACCTTAATTCTTCTAATAAACAATGTAAAACCAAAACAATAATTCAATATAAATAGTTTCATATTAGTAATTTTTTAGTCACACAATATAATTATATTTAACAATTATAAATATTGCCTTCTAATTTTATATTATCCTTCGTGATACATAATATCCATAATATTGAGAAAAACTCACTACTGGAAAAATACCCTATACCAATGGTTTGGAACCATTGGTATAAGCCTCCAAACTGTTGGTATAGCATATACCAATAGTTTGGAGAACCGTTTCCATGTATGCAGTGGGGATAGGTTTATACCCATGGTTTTGGGAAAACCGTTCTATAGACCTATACCAAAGGTTTTGCAAACCGTTGGTATAAGTAATATGAAACTTTATACCAATGATTCTATAAAACCATTGGTATATGTAATTCAAAAAATAATCATTCAGTTGGGTTTGATCCCAGCACCTCCCATTTGTGATTGAACGACCAAACCACTAACCTAACTTTCTTTTGTGAACATAATTTCATAAATATATATATATATTATCAAAAGTATTTTATATTTTGATTTATTTAATTTCCTCTATAATAAGATTCCATTAAAAATACATGTACCTATACCAACGGTTCTCAAAAATATTGGTATAGACCGATACCAACTGTTTTGAGAACCGTTGGTATAAGTTCATTTATTTTGGGACCTATACCAACAGTTTGTCTAAAACTGTTGGTATAGCTTTATATAATTGACCTATTCCAACGATTTTGGCCAAACCATTGGTATAGGTCAAAATTAGTGAACTATACCAATGGTTTGCCCAAAACTGTTGGCATAGATCATATTTCCAGTAGTGACTAATATCATGTAATTCTATATTCCTCATTACTGAAAATAACCAATTACCATAACTTATAAATTAAATTCTTATAATAAATATATATTGCATAAGCGTTTTCTAAAAATTTATCTTCACAGCAAAATTAATAAAATGGTTTCAACCAAGATACATTTCTCTATTTGAAATTCACAATAAAATGATATTATCATCATCATAGTGTTGTTTCACATTTCTTATCTTGAAATTATTTTAGAAAACTCTATATAATACCATCCATGTTCATATTCCTAACAATAAAAGAAGTATATATAAAAGTTATTTTTATCCCATATATGGTTCCAAAAAACTATAATAATATAATACATATTTACGAATTATTTAACTATAATTCCATAAATATCAAAAATATACATCCTCTACCATGTACAGTTTCCATCAATGAAAATTCATTTCCGAATTCATCTTAGTTTATGTTTACTCTTTCCAAAAGAACTATATTTACAACACTCAAATTTCAAACACCTCCAACAATGATTTACAACATTGAATGTTAAACTACATTATCATAAAATATAAATAAACATCATGGTTGAAATTAAAAAAAGTCCATATTTTTAGAAATTTTATTCCATATCTGCATTTTTATCATTTCATACCTATATAGGATAACAATCATGTTAAATATTCCCAATATAACTTTTGAAAAATTGAGAAGAAAATAAATTTCACTTACCCTTATGATAAATTATTAAAACTTCATTCATTTGTTTCTATAAATGTTAGGGTTACATGTCCATGTATAAAACAATGTTTACATCTAGTATATGAACATTACACATAGGTTCACCCATAATATTGTTTCCTTACATAAGATACTCGAGGAATAACTAACTATTTCTATCACCTGTACCAAATAATCCTGGTCATTATGGGAGATCACTTTGGAATGAATTTAATAACACCTTTTTTAGAAGTTTTATATTATATCAACATAAAATTATATATATATATATATATTTAATATTATATCTAATGTTATCCCACATTTATAATGACTTTTAATTGATTTAATTTATTAATATAATGTTTATATACCTGATTAGAACATTCTAGTCTTATTAAATTATAAATCATTATAAAATAAATTATTTACATTATTTGTCCATATAAATATTTCAATTATAATATTTAACTCATATATAAATGTTTCCACTATTATAATCATAGATAATTTTATGCTTATTTTTTATGTATTATTATGAATGTGTCCATATGACTCTATGTCCATCATTTTAATAAAATGTGGATATAAAATCCAATCTTCAGCATAATGGTTTTTTAATTCAAGGATATATTGGCCTTTAATGTAATATTTTAAGTAAAACGAGGGATGTGGATATATTTACACTTTTAATTTTCACAAGATCATTATCCACTCGTTGATAGGCTTTCAAACCATTGAGAAAAGAAGATCATATCTTGCATTTGATTTCTCATATTTCATTCTTCTAGGAATTTTATTACTTTTGTTATATGAATTATTCACAAATTTAGAGATAGTTTGGTATGATATCATAGATTCCTTTATCTTTTAATTTTTCTCATTCCTAATATGCTTCTATCTTTATAGTATGAATTCTTATTTTTTTATAAAACTATATTCTATCTTATTGTCTATTTTTTATTATAAGGGAATACACTATAGAGAGGAACCAATGATGTGATTTTTCAAGTGTCATTCCTTATGGCTTTTTATGTAATTGTTTTAGTATTTTGTGGAATCCTAAATCTCTCTCAAACTATCCAACCAAAAAAATAAATTAAATAAAAACAAGGACAAGAAATTTAAATAAGTTATATTTGGGTGATATACATTTATAGGTAAGGATGTATGCTTTCTCTTATTACCAAAAGGGTTAACACATATAAAATCTTTCATGATTTTTTCCACATAGTGGAACCTAAAGAAATTTTCAGATAGGTGGAGAGGTAAAAATGAGAGAGCACAAGTCTTCTTCAGGTAGTATCATACACCTGTAGTGCGGTCTCATCTGGTATTCACCTACCACGGGTGATTATTATTTGTGGGATTTAACAAAGAGGAAGTGTAATTATATTAAAAATTCAAAAAAATTGAAATTAGTGAAAAATATAATTTTTTTTCAGATAAAACTATCCACTAATTATTTCATAAATTTTTGTACCCCAAAAAATCTCAAGTATGAGAAATGTATATCAAATTAAAGCAATGTTAGGAGATGATCCCTATAACTAATTCCATCTACTTTTTATACATGTTAGCCGATATAAATATCATATGGATTGAGATATATTTCACATTGATAATATCCCAAATTAAATTAAACACAATATCAATATGGTTTTTTATCTTTAGGATACCAAATTTTTTGAATGATAAATATGACTCTGGCTATCATCGAAAAATCTTCATTTTATATGATGAACCCTATGTCTATGATCATTCCATGTGACCAGACAGTTTCATTATTAGTTTTTTCACCCCCATATACTAGTAATATATAGTAGACAAATAAAATATTAACTATAGAGTAGATCTATGGCTTACTGATCCTCCAACCATAGGGAATACATAACCAATAGTAGATTTCAATATGTCTAGGTCCCCACCTAATCTGAATAAACATATCAAACATAAAATATACCAAAATTTTTATGTATCATAATATTCAAAACAACATCTACGATATCATTTATATAGCATATAATTCACCTGAAATATTTACAAGGGATTTTTACAGGTTCATTCATGTACATACTTTGTTCTCCCAACACATGTGAAATATCTTGTATCATACACACCCTCAAATACATCATTTATCCATATTTAGTTTCATTTGAAACATGATCCAATTTTCCTCTCTTTATATATATTTGGAGACAATGATGCATTATTCTTTAAATTTATTCCTAATGGGGAGCTCACTGGTTTGAATTTATCATAAAATCTAAAATTTGGGTGTAATTTCATTAAATATTCTTTCTGGTTGACGGTTACAACACCAAAACCTATGTATCTTATTTCTCTTCATAAGTTGGCGGCGAAATTTTTATTAGTTCTTATAAAACTATTCCATACCAATCTTTTAATAAAGCATTTTTCATCACAGTAATTGACTTTTCATATGTGACATCACACCTCCAAACAATATTCTTTGTATTTGGATCCCATAGTCTGAAGGACTTCGCAATATAATTAAAGAGAATAAATAAAAATTACATCACTCTCACTTCCATATTTTTGTATTTAACACGAAAGTAGGTAGTACAATCAAATATATGGAGTCTTTTATAATCTGAAATACTTTTAAAAGACAAAACATCTTTTAGAATTTTCTAATCAATCTAAGAATATGTAATCATTTCTAAAAGTGTTTTTCATATATCAATTATTCAACCCAAAATATTTAATCAAACACTGTTTAGGTAATATACCCCTAACATTTTCATTGAGAATAAAATCATCGATTATGTTATGAATAATTTTTAGGATGTTCTATGAACCATAACGTGTCTCCTAATACATTCATCCTAGAAAACCATATTGAATAGATCATGCAATTATTCTACAAATTTATCTATTCCTATTGTCTTTGTTTTTCTTCTTACTTTATTTTCAATCGTCTTATTACAATTATAGAATATATCATACAATAAATCATATTTCTTTATTAAATATATCCATATTTATTATGAGTAATCTTCAAAAAATGCATGGAAATAATTTATACCTTCCAATGAAGAATTCTTTAAGGTCACTAGGCATCAACATGGATGAGGTAAATTATTTTATTCATAAAATGGGTTACAATGATGGAACACAGTATATAATGATTACCCCTTACAAAAATACTCATATAAGTTTAATTCTCTTATCATAGAACCTTTTAAGACTTTTTTCATCACCAAACATTAAAAGAATTTTTCTCTGGTATATTCAATTATAATGTTCCATATTTTCGAATTGTATGGATCAAATTGTGTTGATATCACTTCCCCCATAAATATCATGTATTTTAAAAAATAAATAATTTTTTTATAACTTTCATTACAATAAATGATCAATAGATTAATTTATTGACTATATAATCAGTGGTTTTCCAATAATCATTCTTATCCAAGACTCCATGTGACACATTTTACTTTTCCTATATTTTTACAAATAGTACATATATAAGATGTTGAGTTGAACCATCATAGATACTCAACCATATTATTTCAATTCCACTCATATGGAAATAATGGTTATTAACCATAATCCCCAAAACCATTTACAACTTGTTTAATCTTAAAAACTAATCCCAATTACTACAAATGTGAAATAAAAAACATGAATCAGGAATCTAAACTTATAAAAGGTTTAAAATCGAGGAAATAAATAATTTCAAATAACAAATATCCCCTGTTTTCTTTACTAAATCCACATTTAGATGTAAATTTTTTTACAACACATATTCCAATTTCCCTTTTATGTTTTTTATTTTTTATGCTTCCTTAAGTCATATACACCCAGTGCATATATCTTCATAAACATCACTATCATCAAATTTTAAAGGGAACCAAAAGAATACATTATATGGACATTAGTGGGGAGATTGACCACTGAGGTTTTTTCATATGAAAAGGTGTCTAATTTCATGGTTGAGGATAACCGTAGAGAATAATGGAAGACCACCTAGATATTAATAAAGAATATTAATTTTTCTCTGCAAAAAATCGAGTTCACCTATTGACACCATTTTATTATGCAGAAGCCTCACTCTTTCTCAAAATATCACACAAAAAACCAAAAACATAAGAATAGAGAAACAAATAATTTATTGGTTCGATTGGGATGACCTAAATCTATATGGAATATAGCATAATGTCCATATCTATCAAAATGGAAAAAATAGATAGTATAAATCCTAATAATTTTTCCACACATAGAAACAAATATAAATAACAATATTGGTGGATATGAATAAAAAAAGAAAAATGAAATTCTTCTTTGGGAAGCATCAGATACGTGATGTGAATCTCATCTTGAAGCACATATCATTGTGAATTATTATTTTGTTGTATCATTCTTGGGGTGTTGGAATTATAATCAACATTTGTTAGAAAATAATTATATATAAGAGTGACACTATGCTATTATCCATGACCCGATAGTGATTTGGTTCTTAAAAAATATAAATAATTCCTAATGTGAAATGGGTTTGGGTGTTTGTAAAGATTTTTCACTCTGGAATTATTGGTACCCGGTGAATTGGGTTTTTTCTGTTGATATTATCTTCCCATTTTATTTTATATATTTTATCCGCTACACAACCTATTTATTCTTTCTATATATTTTCCCCTTTGAATACTTTTTTATTCCACACTTTCTACTAGGATTACCATGGAAGAACCTATTGATGTTCTGGAAAGGGTGAGGTAATGATATATTTGGCATGTTTCATCTGATCATATAATGATGATCCCTTCCAGATTCGATGTTTCTGTATTTTATTAAACATGTGTTCTATTTGTTGAGTCTTTGAACAATTTTATAGCCTTAAAATGGATGCTGGAGAATGTTTATTTATTATGATTCTATTGTGTATGATTAATATTATTCATTTGTTTCATTCAATAAGGTTTAGTTCTAGATATTATTCTATAAAATCACTCAGTATTGTAGAGATATAATTTTCTAGTGATAATACAATTAAAGTAATTGTGATAATGATTTAGTGTAGCCTTAGTAATAGAATGAGAACACTGATAGTAGTGTGATTTATCTTCCTCAAACTCAAAACATAGTTTTCATGTTGATACAAATGGCCATAATTGATGTTAAAATATGATATTTTTTGTGTTGTAAATTGTGTGTTGTGTTACTTGTTGGTTGATTGTTTTAAACTCGATAGCTTGCATGGTTCCCACTTACACCAAAAGTGTATTTATTCATAACTGATATAAATTATTTTTAGTCAAGAACATGTGACTATAGAGAAAACATATTCCCACAATTCTAAACAATTTTGGTGATATGGAACCGATAGAACTATAGTTTGAATAAATCATTGAAATAAAGTTTTATTTTACCTCAAAATCTCTGCCAAATTTGCCTCTATAAATGTCATTCATCTCAATGATGTTGAAAGCCATCAAAATCCAATTTAAAAAAAACTGAAAATTAAAAAATCTCTCATACTATGACTATAAAATAATATTCATTCATCAGATCTATCAATCAATATAACCCACATACTAATGAGTATATAAAAAGATTCCCAAGATCATGACTACTTGCCTCTACTAATATTTATAGTATGGTTCTATCTTATCCCAAAACCAAATCTAACAGCCTTGGATAATTTCATTAATAAAAATCTCATGGATAAATTATATCAGATTCAAAATATCATTCAAAAGTGGTACAATATATAAAATAAAATGTAAACTATTCTCTTAATTTTTTGATGACTAAATCATATCTATATACAAGAAACAATATCACTCTATTTAGGATTCAACTGGGTGTTTCTAATATCAACTATATAACTATAATACAAATATAAGAAGGCCTTTCCATGTATATATCTTAATAAATATTAAATAAATAAAAAATAAATTTTTTTACTATAATTTAAAATTTGATATGAATTAATTAGATTATTTGGTGGGTAACTAATATTTTTAATTGAAAAATGTTTTTACTAGTTTCAAAATTTGTAGAAGACAAATTTCAATTTCAACATTTAAGAATTCATTGATTATAAAATATTATTTTTTAGCATGATGATATACACATTGATGGGTAAGGGACATCATATTTTTCATTTGAGTATGATTATTAATGTTATGGCCATAACAATATTCATTAATAATATATATTTATCTAAATTAGATATTTATATAGAAATAAAAATTATAATTTTTTGGAATAATTTTATCAATATAAAATTTTCAATAATAATGTTAAGTACAAATGGAACCCTTTTAGTAAAGCATGTCGATGAGATGACCATAGAAAAAATATATTTTAATTTTTTTTCCTAGATGTATTTAAAAACACACCCATTATCTTTTGGTGTGAGATTATATTTAGGAATTTTTAAGAATTTAAAATGATTACCTTTGGAAAAAATGATAGATACCATTATTAATGATTAAATGTTGACATTTTATTTTTAGATTATAGGATTTTTTTTTAATAAATACTTATTTAATTATACATTTAATGTTCATAAATAATATATATAAACTATTTTAATATATTATTATTAATAAGTGAAAATTATTTGGTTAGAGGATATCAGGTTTTTGAAAAGCTAAAATAACTTTTTTCATATGAATTTATTATATATCTTGTAATATATAATATAAATAAATGTTATTTATTGTAAAACCATAGTATACTTGGAATACATAATTATATTATTTGTTAAATATGAATAAAAATTTAGTATATTTAATTATACGAACTAAAATTTTTATAAACTTGGGATTCAAATTTATCTTAAAATCCATATATTAATTATTCATATTTTTAAAGTTTTCAATTAGATTAATATTTCCAAAATAAATGATAATTATGAACAACTGAAACATTGTAACTATGAAATGAGATAATTCAATGAATCCTTTAGGATTATAAGTACTAAATTTTATATCACCCCCATAAGTAATTTTAGCTTATAATTTTCAATTTAATAGCATTAAAAATCAAACCCACCAAAAGAAAAAACAAATAATATCTACGAATCAACACTCTATCAGTAACTCATCAGAATTACAATTCATTATTAAATAATAATCTAAAATAATATTCAAACTAGATTAACCTTATAATTTACCATGAAATATTTTTTTAATTCTGGTATATAATAATATATTTTCAAAAAACATGAGTAATTATTATTATATAAAAGTTACCTAAATATAATATTTCTAGTGAATTATTATCTATGGTTGTTCTAAAATATTTTATGTGAAATTTTATTGTGTTATTATATTAAAAATAGGAATATATTTATAATAAAATTAAATAATAAACAATATGTTTTTAGTTTTGTGTCATTTTTTCTATACAATTTATGTTTGAGAAGTGTTTTTAACGTTTAATGAGTATTATATTAAATGATAGTATACAGTTATTTTAGGTTATTCAAAATGATATTTACACCTTGTTTTATTTTAACTCATGAAAGTGTCCAAATTTATTTTATATAATTATTGCATAATATATATTTTTTAATAAAAATTTATATTTTCATATCAACATAAATAGAATTTGATTGTATATTTCTAATTATATATCAATCGAGTTTCAAAATAAGATACTTTTTTAAGAATACATAATATATAAATCTACTTATCCAGGACTGATTTGATGCAATTGTTATGATTGTCTTGGAATGCCATGATTCAGTAATGAATAAGTGAGTTATAATATTATAAAAAAAATGTTTTCTATGAAGATATTATGATTTCTATAATATTAGAGAAAACCATAATGCATTTGATATAAATTATATGGAAAAAGTGGTAGATCATAGAATTTAATATTTCATAAATCTAAATTTTTCAATTAAGATTGAAATTCCCGTGAACCCATAAAAAAGAAATAATTTCTCAAGAAACTGCAATTTGTTTTAAATATTATTGTTTATATTTTCAACATCACAATGAGAATCTTTCCATGTTTCTAAAAATTAATGTTTTATCAATTTAGAAAACATATTAGATCTATCGATTTTTAGGATATTTAAGCAATTCCTATGTTTATACATAATAGTTATGAGTTTATAGAAATAATCAAAGTGTAATATATATCAATGTGAATTGTTAAATTGATTTGTAAGTTACACAATAATACAATAGATTATTATCTAGATATACAAACTATAACTAATAATACATAAGATAAATTTTATGATATTTAATATCTCTAAGAGAATACACGATATAAAAGAGTAACTTAGGGAGTCCATGAGGCACACAAGAAAATCACAGAGAATACATAAGATAAATTTTATGATGGGTAAAATTTACCTGAAGGTATATCTATATATTAAAGGTAGAAATGATGGCAAATAAAATTAAATCTAATGATACATAAGAGTTAAATTTGGTTTCATTTGTTACTTAAGATCATTTCAATGGTCGAATAAGATTAAACATGTTTTATAAAAAAAGGTGTAGTATTAATGTGATGATATGATATTGTTATTTTTTGGATTAAATATCATGACACATGATAGATAAATCTCTGATTAATGATTATATTGGTGAAAATAAATTAAGAAGAATATTACCCCATGAGATGGAGTTTCATACTTTAATTTTATTATAACATATCACCACGTAGACGTGTATAGTTTTGATAGTTTTTAATGAATTTTAAATAACTAGAATACCTAATATTTATTGAGAATTAAATAAAAATATTTTACATTATATTTTCATGTTATTTATTGGTATTCAAGAAGAAGTTCATGGATGTTATTTATATAGATCTAATAATATATGTTATCAAGAATTTAATTTGGTATGCTTCTAGAGGAGAAGGCTGATGTATTTTAAATCATATAGATTATAAATTTAAATTATTAGAAAATATTCAAATGAAACTATTGGATATTAATACAAGAGGATTATTCATAAAAACTATTAGATAATGAATATTTGTAACTATAATTTATGTAAGAAAAACACTGATGACTTATTACTACTGTCTCAATTATGGATGTTAATGTGATTGAAAAAGAGAAATAAAAAATTCATGAAGAACATTACAAATGCTTAAGGATAAGACAATTCATTGGTTTTGAAGTATCAACATTATTATATGAATGGTACAGCTATTTCATAGTCTCAACATGAAAATTAATATACAATATTGGTTAATTTTCATGTAAATGAATTATTATATGAATGGTACACCTATTTCATAGTCTCAACATGAAAATTTTATACATTCCCATTTAAAATAACATTATTATATGAATGGTACACCTATTTCATAGTCTGAACATGAAAATTAATGTTTAATAAAAACCTTATTAGTGGTGAAATTTATAATAAACTTATGTGTTTCTATATTATAAATTATTTCTATTATATATGGGTGATAAAAATTATAACATCTAATAGGATTGAGATTATAATATACAATATTGGTTAATTTCCATGTAAATGAATTATATAAATTAAAATGAAGATTAAACCACCTTTTATATTATACACTATTGGTCACATAACCATTCATATTTGTATAATAGTTTTCACAGTTACCTATAAAATATTATAATATGGTTGAAAAATGAAGAATAATCATATTCTAGTTAGTATTATAAGAATTTATATTTTTCTATGGAATGTATTATCATAGATGAATTAATTTAAATATTAATTATCTTCATTCACTTTTATGATAGGTAATTTATGATTCCACTATTGGTTTATCTCTATTTGAGAAGGATTATACTATAAAACATACAAATAATATTAATGTAATGTTTTTTTGGATTGGTATGGAATGTTATCTTCGCACCCCTATCTATTGTTTTACCTAAGTAATGATGTCCAATGTGATGAAATAAATTTATATAATCTTGAAATTATATTTAAAGGGACATTTAATTTAACATAATCTGAAATATATATCTGGAGTAAAAAATTAAAATGTGATAATTGAAGATAAACAAACAACTGGTGAATTAATGACAAGAGTGAATGTGATTTTTGGGAACATTATAGATTTGAGAGATACATTATAATGTTAAACTATTATAATGAATTTTTTAGAAACATTCCAAATAGAATATTTTTATATCGATTTTATATTTTAACATATGGAAAAATTGTCTCTTGATGAATTGGAAATTATTCTTTTTTTTATAAAATTAAATTTTTTTACATTTTCTAGAAGATGATCAATAAAGAAGAAGTTATAATTCAATGTAATGAAAAATAAAAATAATGTAAGGAGAAAAATAATTTTATTACTTTGATAAATTTAAACATTATAAATTAACAGATGAAGAATATTAGAGAATGGGCTTACTTATTTGAAATAATTATATAATATTAATGAGTAAATTAAAAGGAAAAATCATATGAAAATATTTTATATGTGGTTCAATTCTCTACTCTAGTATTCTAATCAAATAAAGGCATTTTTTAAGGGTTTAATATCATTACTATTGATATTATGAAAATTTAGATAATCTTTAGACATGTATGAAAAAAGGTAAAAATAGTATGATGATCATATGTTAGAAATGAATCATTATTTTTTCAGAAATCACCAATATCATTAAATAGATCATGAAAAAAATAATAGGAATGAAAAAAAAAATCGCTGAAAGTTACACAGAAGAGAAGATGATCACCAAAACTAAATGGAGATTCTCAAGGTGTGAATTTAATAATGAATAAAGATGTTAAATTATGTTTTTGATAAATATATTTATAAATATGATGAGTTAAACATGGAACAATGAAGTTGTCTTAATGAAAAGAAATCCATAAAAATTAGGATATGACTAAAAAAAATTCAAAACAAAATCTGAATCATTTCATGATTCATATAAAGTTAGATGATATGTTTATAAAAAATATGCACCTAAAATATCCTAAAATGTAAAAACCGTTTCTTCTCATATTATAGGTTTGAAATGAAAAAAATGGAATGTTTATGATGATAATATCAATAAGAAATAAACTTTAATATAAAAACTATTTATGAATAACGTTATAAGACATAATTCTTCATGAATAGGAAAAATATTTTCTTAATACATTATTACATTAACCATATTTCAATAAAAACATCACAATTTCTAAAAAAATAAATATTTAAATGGAACTTTTGTAGGAGTAGATTTTATAACCATGATGAATATGTTTTGTAGTGTATTATTTTAGGGAGTCATATAATGAATGAATTATGGGGGTGGGACATTGATTATATTAAATAAATTATACGTAATGGAAACCAATGAGAATAGATCAAAATAAACAGTGAAATAATTTTTTTTAATTTTTTAGAAAAATCTATTGAAGAAAATCATGAAATCCATTGTGTTTTTTATTTGAAGACTATTATTCAAGGGAAAAAATTTTGAGATGTTGAAGCTGAATAAATTATATGAAAAAGAAAATAAGTGATTTCATTTATTATTGATCTTATTATCATATATGGTGATAAAAAAATAAATGGATAGTTGATAGTGTTTGTTTATCCGACCTGATAGGAGAGACAAAAATCCTGAAAAAAACTATTGCCAAAATTTTGGATATGTTAATTATGTAAATTCCAGATCTATAAAAATTAAAGGAGTTGGTAAAAATGATATTGAAGCCCACAGGTTGAAATACAAGGATGTTTTATTTATGAATGGGCTTAGACACAATTTTATGAGTGTTATATTACATTTTGATTATGTTAATGGATTTTTTTAGAATTAATATTTTTATCCTCATGTGTCTAAAAGATATTTAAATTTTTATTATGTGAGAAAGAATCATTATAAATATATTACCAATTAATGACATAAATGACTCTTGTTATTTGAGTGATAAAGAATAGAATAAGATTTGGAATAGATCACATGGATACCTTTTTCAAATAATAATATCCATGATCTCAAAATGGGATATGGTGATGGAATTCTATAAACTAATTATATAATTAGATTAAATTGTAGTAAAATTCCAAAAAAATATGGGTTCTCAATATCACAAAAAAAGGAATGTCAATCCCATGGGAAACGTGAAATAATAGATTCTTATTTATGTTGGTAAATGAGGCATAAATCAACTAATTTATTCCTTATTTCAATGAAATTATTGATTATTTCACTAGGATGGCCAAAGTATTCATTAGATAATATCTGTTTTAATGTATTAGGGATATTTCAAATATTCAGAATATATGATGAAAAAGGATTAAGAGTATATAGAAAAATTGAGAAATAATAATTAAAGATTTTATTCTAGTAAAAATTGTAAAAAATAATAAGCATAAAATTATTAATCATTATAGTTATTATTATATACCATAGTAGAATAGACTTATAGGAAATTTATATAGAATTTTTTATAAAATGTGGAGAACCATGCTATATGAGTTATAATTCTTAATATTATTTATGGTAGTGGTTTACAAAACAACCATGAATAAAAAAATAGAAGCTTCCTGATACCTAAATTACAAGTGACTTCATATGAAATTTGGAATATGAAGAAGTTCACTATGCAGAAAATCATAATATTTTGAAGTCCATTCATAAAAAAAATAAAAAATGATATCAAGTAACTTTTGAATAAAAATATCATGATAAATATTTATTGGGGTGTTGATATAATGAAATACAGAAATATTTCCTAAATTAAAGGCATCACATGTTGGTACAAAACTATGATGTGAAGATCAATAGAAACCACTAGATTATTTGAGGTTAATGATGGAGTTATTAAAATTATGTTCAAGACAACACAAAAAATTCTAGAAATGTGTGTGGATAATATGTTTAGAATGAATATAATCATATTGATGAAGTTTTTGATCAAATAAATGATTATTTTTGTGTTGTTGAAAATAAAAAATATAGGTACCTAAGTCTATAAAAGTATAAATATCTTAAAATATAATTATATTTGATGAAAAACTAGTTTATGTTAAAGGAAGATCTAGAATTGATAATAAATTAACTCTATTATCCTAAATTAAGACACAATTATTTCTTGAAAATATTTATCACAATGAATAAAAAAATACATATTAAAAAATATATAAGATTAAAAGAATTATTACAAATATATTGATCCAAAACCATAAGGGAAAGAAATTATCAGAACCATATGATGTTACATATATAACATCAATAATCAATGTGAGATTTTATGAAGACAAATCCAGATAGATTTTTATTTTCTACTCAAATGTTGAAGGTATTGATTTTGAAGAAATTTTTTCACATGTTTTAAGACAAGAATCCAGAAGAATTTTCTTCCTTATTACATCACACAATAAATAGAAAATTTATCAAATGGATTTTAATTATCCAATTATGTGTATTGAATGAGAGGAAGAGGTATTTATTAACCATGCTAAATGCATATTCCATGATATGATGAACAAAATGTGTTTATTTTGAATGAGAATGTTTAGTGGTTAAAACGTTCCCCGAGATCATGAATTTACAATCATGATAGATTCTTGAAGGGAATAAATTTTAGTTATGGAGTGGTGGGGTGGATAGAAACCTATATCTCAAGGATTTAAACCGTTTAACTCTTACATTAATTATGTATATTGATGATATAATATTCTAATGTGATAGAAAGTATGTCTATATAAATTTTTTAAATCATTTTGTGATGAAATTGAGAATAATAAGACTCTTTATTAGATTATAATATACACTGATATGAAAATGAAAGTATTATCTTATGAGAAATATTCCTAGGAATTGTTAAAAAATGATCTCTTGGATATCTAAAAAGATTTTCCACAACCATGATAGTTGGTGTGAAACTATGAAAATATCAAGCTAAAATTACGGATGAGAATAAATTAAGAATGTTAATTGGATGCCAGATATATATATGTCCATGTATGTAAAAATAATATAATTTTTTTAGTTGCATTATGTGCAAGGAACTAACATAATCCAGGGAATAAAACTTTCTGGCTATCAAAAGTCATCTAAAATACAATAAAAGGACTTTGAAATGTTGTATTCTATATAGAAATAATAAAGATTCGATTATGTTCTGATATACTAATACTAATTGGGATGTATTTTATGGTGTAAAAATAACTATATTGTGGAGTATTTTTCATGGAATATTTTTTTGTTGGTTATAATTTTAAGAATTATTTTTAACATTTATAACTGAATATGATTTCGAGGTTTTTTTATGCATACATGAACCCAAATTATTTTGCTGAACATGTGGTTGGATGACCAAATGCTAAAGGATATGAATCCATTCGTAATTTTCAATGATAATTATTGTGAAAATGAATTTTCATAGAATCTAATTAAACACTCTAGATCAAATAAACACTTATATCAACTAATAATTCATCATGAAGAAAGTTGAAAAAAATATATATGATGATATAATATATTTCAAAAAAAAATCAGATTTCATACATTTTTTAAAATGACATTTTAGAGTTTTATTTGAAGATATAAGGATGAAAATACTTGTTCAACATTTCCCTCCAATGTAAAGAGTAATTAAATGTATCCACAATTTATTAGATTCATTTTAAAAATTTAAAAAATGCCAAAACCTTCATGAAACATTATATATGAAATAAAATTCTAGATTTAGTACTTTTAGGAGAATAATTTATTTTAGCTTATTAATAAAAATATATGTATGATAACTACTAATAAATTTTTTATCATCAAGGGGAGAAATTCTATAAAAATGAATTGTTTTATCAAAAATCTTGGTTGTGTAAATATTTTATTTTATAGAGGATATGATTTTATTTGTGTATATGAATTAGAGAGATATTGGAGTTTTTAGAAAATATGAAGGGTTATTAGAGAATCCATGGGATTATTGATGATATTTATATTATGTGCCAACATTATAATAAGATGAATTTAGAGGAATAAATTTTTTTAAGAATTATTTAGGTTATTACGAGTTGTTTGGTGATGATATGTGGAGGTTTTTATTTTCTTTTAAATAATATAGAATTAGTTTTAAATATCTTGAATTTCATATAAATATATAAATCACATATGTATGATCTGTCATAGTGAATTTGAAAAGTACTGGGAAATACACAATGTGATATATAAGATTAATTTTTAGATATGTAATTTCTTATTAAAGATATACAAGATAATTTGTTTGATACATAATATCTTCCAGAGCATATGTAATATATTCCAAACAATGTCTAAAAGTAACTCATAGTGTTCTACTGTAACATAAGAGTAACTAATAGAATATTTATGAATATGTTTGTGATACATATGATTAACTCTATGGTTTTTCTTTATATAGAATATTTTTACAAGAATATTTTTTATTAAATATAATGATACATATAAGTGACATGTGATTTCAGTTGATACATAAGATCATTTGTGAAGTCATGTAATATTAAAAAATGTTTTCATAGATAATACATAATATTAATGTGTTGATGTTGTATAGTTCGTTGGCAAATTAAATATCATGATTTTCGATGAATTGAGCCACAATTCAAGAAAAATGTTATTTGGGTAGTAAGAATTATATTATATCATGATATAAATTTTTAGAACAAATTATCATTTCCATATGTGGTCCTATATACATGGAAAATTACTATAGTTTTTATTCTTATTTGAATGAATGAAATAATCTATATTTGTAGATAATTAAATAATTACATTAGAATATATTTGAATGAGATGTCTAGAGATTCAATAAGAATATATGCAACATTATTAATAAAGACTAATGATTTAATGATTTTAATAATATTGTATTCAAAATTTGAAAAGGAAAAGATTATATTTTTAAAAACAATGGAGTATCCATATTTATATTATGGATAATTGTTAATGTGATTTGAATGGGAATTTATAAAATAAGATGAAACATAAAAATTTATTGACAACGATAATCTATTTTTTTCAAAGAAACAGAAGACCAGTAATCTACTACAATTGATGAAATTATAGAAGTCACTATTTTTTAAAAAATATGAATCATAAATTAATGAAAAAGATTATAAAGTATTGAGGATAAGATATTTTATTAATAATGAATAATATGATGGTTAAAGGTCTTTTCATTATAGAATAAAAAATATCTATTTATGTGGTGGTATCTAAAAATAAATAATAATAAACTGATATTTATTATTTGGAAAAAATTATAGTATAATATTGATATATTTCCATTTGTAATCAATTTTTGATATTAGAAGTTCAATAGAATCTTGAATTTCAATTGAACATTTAAATGATAAAATTACCCACATTGGTGAGTGAACTATAAAAAATATTCTGTTTATTTGGGTTAATATTTTGTTATGTCTCATATATGAATATATCATCCTCAGGTCCACATAAATAAAATTATATAGGTTAGTTGTGATAGAAATGCTTTCATCTCATTCCCTCTTACGGGGGAGGGGGGCCATTTGATCACTTTAACCTTATATGTTTCATGAACTTTTACCTCAACCACAAAAATTTATTCCTTTCTAATCTCTCATATAATTTCCCATTATATAAATGTACTATGGTTCAGAAATAGATTTTAAAATCTTCTACTACCATTACTATAATTCAAAAAATCTTCAGTTCTCCAATATCTCTCCATGGTGGCTCACTTTAGTCGAAAATGGACTTTGACAAAATAATTTGACAAATTGGTCAGGTTATTATAGGGTTAAAATAATACTATCAGTAAAATGTTACTATATTTAGGGAATTTTTTGATTCATCTTATGTTTAAGGGGGATTTCTGATAATCTGGGTCAAAATCAAAAAACATTATTAATGATATTTTTCCCTCAATCTCTTCATATAGCCATAAAAATTTAACATGATTTGAGAACCCAATCCTTTGTAAATCTAGTTATATTTTCCATGATTCTATATTACATTCCAAATATTAGTGATTCTTCATTTTTTGGAAATATGGATGGTCTGTTATAGAGTTTCAACAGTATGACTATGGTTGGGAGTCATATCATCCATCCACAAATATGTTTCAATGTGAATATTTCTAATATCTTAGTTAAATTGTTACAGAGTGTGTCCAAATAAAGGTTTTAGTGTTTTCAGATGGTCTAATTCTAATCCTTATGTATGTTATAATATAATATCAATCAGCAAGAGTATATTAAATATTTTTGATGAAGAGTTACAATAAGTTATATATATTAACCCAACCTTAAAACAATAGATCCGCACATGGGTGAAATCAATATCAATTTTATTTTCTTAAAGAACACAAGTCCTTTTTTTGTCATAGGTGTTATATATAGATACATTGTCCCTATATTGAATTCCATATATTTTATATTCGGTGGTGATATATAGGAATCTATGATGACCCCCTCATCAGTCTAGATAAATTGGTAGTAGGTTCAAATCCTTAATAAACTCATGTAGTTCTTTCAAATCCAACACCATAATAAGGTTCTAGGGTAAATTCTAATGATTATGTTCTGATATCTATTTTTCAATTTTGGAATGGCTTCTAAATAATAATTAATATTTATTTTCCATGATATTGATGCAGGGTATAAAATAAGGTAATATGTTTTGTATTATTAATATTAATATTTCAAGAAAAAATGTGAAAAAATTGGTTCTAATTCGGTAAATATTTTGATGGATTCTTCCCCAAGTACTGATGAAAAATAATAAAGGATGGATGATAAATCCACACCGATGGGTCAGTTATGATTGGGTAATATAAATTCTAATTTGAATCTTTGCAACATGTTTGAAGTATTAGAGGAAAACTATATAGATTATAAATAAGGTAATTTTCAGATTGTGAGTTATAAAGAAATACGAAATAATTTAGTTGTTGAATCTTTTATGGAAAAATTTTAGGGGGAGATAAAAACTTCATAATTTCATATATATAATGATATCTTATTAGGTGTTGTCTTATCTAATTTATTTTTATAGGTATACAATAAAAATGTTTATGTGAAGGAATTATAACAAAAAATAAGGAACTAAAGGAAATATCAATTTAGAAAAATACATTGTAAATAAAGGGGAGAACCCATGAATCAATAACAATTACACACACCCAAAAAAAGATGGTAAAACATCATCATTTTTGTTTGTGATAGACAAGTTCTACAGGCTTCAATATTTTGGAATTGGGTGATTTGTGAGAATGACTATAAAAGATGGGAATCATGGAAACACACACAAAAAAGAATCCAGTGAGTAGACAATAGATTAGTAGGGTATATAGATGGTGATATTTATTTTATTATTTTAACAATGATGGTAATTATTGTCTTCTAGTTAATTTTATATTTTGAAGAATCTTTTCACTATTTTTGGAAAAAATGGATGGCTATTAAGATAGTTTGGGAAATGCATCAGAAGAAGAAATTATCAATTATCATGTTTTGAAATTTTCACTAACAAATTTTGAAAAAGCTGTGTTGGATGATTATTACCCACCATAATTTACTGAAAAATATAGTTTTCATTGGATTTAGACCCAACCACACGTCTGAATTTCATTTTTGAATAGTGATAATTTTTCAGTCAATGAACAATTTTTTATACCAAGTGTCATGTATAACAACAATATAGTTTTAATAATCATCCATCAAAATCATGATAACATTGATTTTTTATAGAGTTATCTTAAAAATAATAATATGTGATATCTATTTTGTATGGTGTGGTATGTAAAGTGAATACGAGCGAGAGTGAGTTTCAGTGACTGAGTGGATTGTGATTCATACAACTCAAAGTGGTTGATTTATTATGAATTGAATTGAAAAAAATAAATATTATTTAAACAACCATTATTAATTTTGTGTCATCGATCACTTGAAAACATTAGGTATGGGTTCAAAAAGAAATTTGTTGGATAATAGAAGGACTTGAATATATGAAGTATGTGGTAAAATTTAGAAACAATATTTTTAAATAAATAAAATAATTTATTAAAATTTCATTCATAATAAGTCCAGATATACATTATATCATAGCATAATTAAAATTTATTGAGATCTAACATTTTTATATAAGTGAGAAATAGATATTTTTTTCTCTATAATAATAAAAATTATTAATCACATTTCAATTCATTAAGTGTGCGTAAACCCTCCCTCTAATTGTTTCATAGTAATAATTTTTGGTGAAATTTTATTTGACACAATTATTTTTATAAAAATTTCATGACATAAATCTGGATAATTAAAAATAAACACTCTTAATGGATACCAAAATATTAAAAAATTATGTTAATCCACTGGTATAGTTGTCTACTGGTCACTTTAAGACTTCGTTCTTCTAAATATTTTAAAATAAATTTGTAGTCATATGAGGAAATCACTAGAGTTTGTTTATAACGTTCTTCCCCCACTATCTTTTAATATCCAAAAATTTTAATTAATGTCTTATTTTATCTAACTATACTAAAAATATATAAAATATGCAACAAAAGTTTTAATTGGGAGAAAAGTTCTTCATGATGAAATGAAGAAACAAGTCATGAAACCAAAGAATATATTTTTTTTCCATTAATTAATTAGGTACATATCAATCCATGAAATCAATATTGATTCTCCTTTTTCTCTTATTAGAGATATGTAGTCTTTAATTTAGAAATGGCCTAAAAAAACCCTATCAAAGCATTGAGGTCAAAATCAACGATGTGAAAAATCAAATAACCATATTTATAGTAGGAGGACCAAGGGTCATTTATTTCTAAGGATTAAGAACATTTTAAGTAAAACACAACTTTTATTTCAAAATTACATGATGATTATTGTTAAACAACATTTCCATGTGGGTCTCATATATAAAATTTTTACTATAAAAAACTAATCAAATCCTACCATAATATGAGGTTTAGAAGGTATGGGTTCTGAAATATACATTTCAATACATACAAGTGAAAACATTGGGTGCTTTATAATCGGATTACTTTTATTGTCCAAAAAATACCAATGGAATCCGTAAACATTATAAAAAATTAATGGTATTTAAAGGTATGAAAAACTTTTATTGATGTATATATAGAGTGCTGAATTTGAAATTATGATCATTGTGGAAATTTTAAATCCACCAGAAATAAAGAATAATTATATGATCACAAACACAAGATTAATGATGGAACAAACTATATAAACCAACATCAATAAATAGATATATTTTTATGTTTCATTGATCTATAAACCTTACCATCCATAATGTTTAAAAACCCAATGATGAATTTATAAACATTTCAATGATTCCAAACCATTTCTAATTAATTCCTAAATTGGTACTAAAATATATTAATGGTTGTAAGTATATTATTTTGATATAAATAAAAAAAGGCACCATTGGAGGTTTATATAAAATTTAAAGAGATAAAAATTGTTCAGGTATAAGAAATCATTGATAGAAAAACAATAGATAATGTTGGATGATTGGAAAAAAATATTTTAAAGTATGTGGGGGGAAATAAGCACCCTAATATGTTATTGAATCTAGAAGTTCCAACCCTATAAGAGATAATGAAAAGATAATATTCACAATGGAGAACACATAGTTTAAAGGACCACAAATGCTAAAAAAGGAATTGAGCATTAATTTTTTTATTTGATAAGTGTTTAAAAATTAAATTAATAATTTATTTAATGTGAGTTTATTTTGGAGAAGCAATTTATTCAAGGATAGTAAGATTTATTAACCCATATATTTTCTATTCTCTTAAATACAAATGAATGTTTTATTATAAATAGTAACAATTTATAACAAATTTGAATTAATATGTTTTCATTTTAAACCATAATATAGAATAATTTTTTAATGATTACTGTTTTTTTATAAAATGAGTTTAAAAATCTACAAAAATTGTGAAACATCTCGATGAAACACTATACATATGGATCATCTCCATGAATGACATACAAATATATACATACAACCCTTTCATTTTTATATTTGGGGCATGAAAATTTTATTATATATAAAAAA
This sequence comes from Viscum album, assembly GCA_963277665.1. Taxonomy (NCBI): domain Eukaryota; kingdom Viridiplantae; phylum Streptophyta; class Magnoliopsida; order Santalales; family Viscaceae; genus Viscum; species Viscum album. The sequence goes on from OY728167.1 coordinate 1,014,153,813, forward strand.
TGGAATTAAATATGTAATAGAATAGAGATGTCATAAATAAAGATACTAAAGAATTAGTGAGTCATAAAAATGAATTTTAATGATATAAATATTGTTGAAAACAAGTTAATTTTTATCTAAATGTGCTTAATGTGAGAATGGGTAGATCAGGTGATTATTGTAATCTATTTAAGAAAATAATATCTTTATATAGTATATTGGATATATTATTTCACTTTTATACACTTAACCCATGGATGTGTCTAAGAAATATAGTTCTTGAAATACACATATATTTTTTTTTCTTCATGAAACCTTGACTCAAATTCATGTGCTTCGCATGAATTAGGATGCTACAGACCCCAAGGGCTCTACCTGACCCCCATGGGTTGGAAATTAGCTCAAATAGTATCATTACACAATTATAGAATGATTTTCTTATATATGACCATTAGATATTCCATGGATAATCAGATGATCCAATCATATAATATTGAATAATAATATTTTGTATACCAATAAACTATATTGAATGTACACTATAACTATATTTATATTTTCATATATGTCAATAAATACACAATATAACTTTTATAAGGAAGAATTAAAATATTTCACGATAAATAAGACTTATGTTGGTGAAGAACAAATGATGATAAGGAATTTATAATTAATAATACCACCCATCATCTCAAAAAAACTCACACTCTAAAGTGGGAACCGATCCAACTTGGAATCTTAAAATAACCACAACCCAAGAGAACCCAACAACTATTGGAATAAACCAGACTCCACATACATAAAGATCACATAATCTTATATGAAAATTCATTACATAATATAAGTATTCACACCATTTAGTTTTAATGCCTTTGTAAACAAGGAAACATAAATAACTATCCTATAAGTGTGCTACATCACCTCCTACTAAGTTCTTAATAACTATAACCCATCTATGACATATCCTAAATAATAGGATTCTTCATATTATGAATAATTAAAACCTAACAACAGTTTATTTTAGATTCCCAATAAGGGTAAACAAGGTATATATCAATGACTAGAATATAATATCCCAAACACAAGGGTATGAGAATATGAGATTAACATTTTAAAACCATAACCTACATATCATTGAATTAAGAATGAGTCGTGGAATAAATTATTGAATTTCATTAGTCATGAATCACAAAGGAATTAAAGAACACGATCCACGAGAACATAAATGTGGCATAATAAATTAATTTTTAGCATACACATAATCATATAATGTAATTCCATTGTATTCAAGGTTCATTTAAAAGAATATCATAATGAAATTGGTTCACTTCCAAAAAAATTATACTAGTCATGGATTAGTTCCTAGACTAAAATAACAGATATAGTCCCTTACTAAATTTATTTCATGCCCCATTGTTGTCTTGTTTGTCATATGAAATATAAATAATTACACATTTTATTGGAGGGATATGTAGGTCGCATCCTTCTTGGTTATAAAGTAACCCACATCCTTGGAGAAAAAATGACCACTACCATTCCTTATAAATTACCCAATTTTACACAAGTAAAATCATACATATGCATTGAAAAATATAAAAAAACACTCATAATATCATAACCCATGAAAAGAAATTTGATTCATAAATATTTTATCATGACATAACTTGTATAAAAGAAATATGTTCCAAAAACATTTCATAATGTCGTCAATGAATATCATGTCAAGAATGAAATAGGTTTAATGAGAATTTTATCATGGTATAACCCATGTAAGTGAAATTGGTTTTTTTATATTGTCATCATAAACATAAACTATCAGGAGAAATAATAATAATGGTATTGATTGATCATATCCCAAGTAAATCTTAAGTGACAAGAAATAATGTCATCTTAGATGGAAGATGAATTTTAATGATCAAATGGTTCATTTACTGAGGAAAATAGACTTCCAACATTGAAAACCCCATTATAAGACATAAAATTTTATGAAAATTATTATCATTAATAATAACATGGGATTATTATGATGAGTTATTTAAAGAGTATTTAATATATTTCATAAGAACAATAACCTATATTTGAAAGTCACTTTTTTAAAAATAAATATTTTTTATTATTTTTAGAAATACTGTTATTAGAAAAAAAATGAACATATAAAATAATACTGAAGAACAGTGAGTAAGTCATGATGATAGAAAATGCCATTCATGTCATATACATTAACACCATAATACTTTCACTCTTTTGGTGAAATAAAAATATGATTTTTTTTCTAAAAACACATGAATATTCCATCAATATGTTTTAAAAAAATTAAAGAAAGAGTGAAAATTACATTAAAAACCAATTTCATGTATTTTTTCTATGAAATTGATAACATTTTTATAAAACACAGTTTTTGAAAGAATACTATTTTTGAACGAATAAGAAAATTAAGATGCCATTTCATGAAATAATTCTTTTAATATGTCGATTATATAGAGAGAGGAAAATTAATGAAAAACATACATTCCAAAAGAAATAAAGAAAGAATAATAACATTAATTGGTTTCTATGAGATATGTATATTAATATTTCATCATTGGAAGCATAATCATTAACAATCTCAATAAAAGATCATATCGTAAAATAAAACCCTTTCCACTTTTGGAAAATTGAATCTTAATACCCATGAAAGAGTAAAATAAAATTAATATAAGAATACCGTTAGAATAAAAATATTAATCATATTGCACATAAATTTTTTTTAATGGAAACACTATAAAATAAGAAAGGTTTGTGATGTAACATATGTCTCAAATATGGTAATTTGAGATGAAATTCCTATAAGGCATTGATAACATTTGAACTTAAAAAACCCCTGATAGACAAATAATATATTGGAAATGTAAATCCCAATAATTTTGAGAATAATAATCCTAAAATAAATTATAATTAATAATATACACCACATAAAATAAATAGGCGGTGAATACAACATGTGTCTCACAAAAGTAAAAAGTGGATGAAAATCCCTTACCTTAAATCATGAAATTATTTTTATTACTTATAAACTGCTATATAAAAATATATTTTTATTATAAACATATTAAATAACCAAATATATATATATATATATAATAGAATATATTATTTACTTATGACCTTTTATTACTCGTTAATTAAAAATTCTATTATACAGTGACATTTTCGGTAATAATTTCATTATTTTAATGTATGTTTTACTTTCGTATTTTTTGTCCTCGTACATTGTTTCTGTTCCCCTAATCTCTTTGATGTAATACATGATATAAATAAAATATAAAATATTTAAATTTTTATTTATAGTCATCCATAAATGTTATAGATTGATAATAAAATACATTGTTCATTGAGATGGTAGGCCATATATACACATAAATGTATCTCCCATTTTGTCAACGGATAAAATTAAATAAAGGTAAAAAAAATATTAGTAAAAAAATTGATAATATATATCACATAATTTTTTTAATCTTATCCTTATTACCTTTTATATAAATCAAATGTGAAAAATGAATCACAATGCTACGTGAGGTGCGAGTCCTCGGTACACAAAAACATCATTATTATATTCCGAAAAAATAGAAAGTGAGAAAAATGTTATAAAATTATTAAAAAATCATATTATTATAATAAATATCATATATAAATAATAGATATATCATCATATCCTTCTATGAGAGGTGGTGATGGAAAACGAATAACATCAGTATTCAAAGAGGTATTCCACCAAACACAAGAATGGTGATATCTTATATCATTTGATGGAAGAGGAGATTTATTTCTGTTATTAAATTAACATAATAATATATTATTATATGAATGATACTGATGTTATTATATCATGGTGTTTTCAAAATAATTGAATGTGGTGGAGGATGAAATAAAATAAAAGGTCGATTATAGATGTTTTTACTATTTGGACAACATATTTGGGTTTGCATCAAAAGGATTCCTAGGGAATTTTTTTTTCATCGAAAAACTAGATTATAGGATGGTAGGGAAGAATTAAGTATGTTATTTTTAAATTTATTTTATGAGACAATAATTTTTATTGTATGAATTGGAGAGGAGTGGGGGCCGCTTTTGATATATGAAGTAGGTGGTAGTCATGGACTCCTTGAAAAAATGGGGTACCCATGTTTAAAAAAAGGCTAATAAATGATCCATAATAATGAATAGAATATATTTTGTTGAAAGTTTCCCATAAAATTGGTGTTCGTCATGTTATGGGGAATTTTAACCCAAATCATTTTAGTTTAACCCCAATTAAACCCATTTTTACCTTAAATGTGGTAAACAATTTTTACTTATTTTTCAATTTGATATGGTAAAAAATTAATTTTTTATCATTATATAATATATATTATTCATATTATAAATATATAATCAATTATTCATATTTCATTTATGTAATTGTTAAATTTTAATTTAGAATTAATCTTACAGACGTGACTAGAATTCAGTTTTCCAAATGTAAAATGTTCAAATGTTTAAAATGTTTTTATATAATAATTTAATATGAAATTTAGTTCAATGGAAAACATTTTATTAATATATGAATAATTAAACTAATGAAACTTGAAATATAATATTAATTTTTTTTATTTTTAATTTCCAAATATTAAATGGTAATTCATTATAAAAATCTGTAATTTTCACTATTAATACAAATATTTATATTTATGGGAAATTATGAAAAATTAATCCAAATATAATTATAAAATTATTAATTAATAATGAATTTATTTTTTTCAAATAATCTTTTTAAATTATAATAAATTAATTCTAAAATAAGCGCTCGAAAGATGATTTTTTTTTGAAAATTAGTGTTTTTAAGAACAAAATTTGATTTATTATTATCAACTATATATATAAAACCTATGATAGATGTTAAAATTTGTATTGATTATATAATATATAAATTTTAAAAAAATTATTCCCTAAATTTTATTTGTTTAATTTATTGAGATACAATTTGTTGGTGTGGATAAAAATTGTTTTTTTTCTGAAAATAATAGCATTTAATTCCAAATGGAGTTTAATTTCTGTACTAATTAATTAGTCACTAATTAATTCATTTAATATACATGTGTAAACTATATATATTTATATTTTATTTATTCCAATTTATAACTATCATTATAATGGCTTGGCGATAATTTCCACATTATGTAATAATGTTTCAATAGAAAGTCATGTTTTGTTTAAACATTTTGTTGTGTTTAACATATTCTACCCTCAATGTTTGATATAACACAAGATAAACTCGGTGTTTTATGTGATAAAATCTAAATAAGAGAGTGGTCTTGTATTATGGATGTTTCTTTGTATGACCCATAATCTCCATTGGTTGTTCCTCATAAAAAAGATCATTCTAAGATGGTACGATATCTTAGTTCAGTATATGTGGCATATTTGGTATGTAATTAATCAAGATAGATACATGGGTTACATCATGAACCTAAGAGCAGTTTGATAGAAGCGCTAATCGATAAACTATTGTGTTGATATGATCTATAATTTTAAATGTACCCATATACCTAGGTCTTCGGTTTCCCATTTTTATTACATCGATTAATTTATAGAAATACCATCTCACCAATAGAAAATTCTATACCACATTGATGATAATAAACATTACACTTCAATCAATATTGTGCTACCCTTATGTGTTAATTAATGGATCCAACCTTTAATTCCACTTCATCATCTATCTCACATCTTCGTATATCTTTTTAAACACTATTTCAATAATTTGGATTTATATTGATCATCCCATTAAGTGATTGATAAGGACCCATCTAATTTATCAAGTATAAGATATTGTTATAATAATAGTCAACTAGAATAAGATGTTAATCCTAATAACCTTTAAAATCCATTGAAAAATAAATTAACATATCCCACAAGAGTTGAATAATTATCTCAGACTAACCATCTATCAAAGGATGATATATAGTGTCTAATCTCAACACTATATAATTATCATGCATAATACTACACCATAACTTCAAGGTAATCATTGGATCTCGATCAAATACAACACAATGTTATTCTCCATGAATTCTTAACACTTATTTAAGGTATATCCACGAAAGAATATCATAATATACATATTCTTTGATTGAGACTAAGTGTGATTAATTCTTAATGAAATAGACTATACCCTATGTAGCAATACTCCCTTAAATTATTTTGTATTGTATGATGAAAAAACCTATGATTATGTCTTCCCATTTATTTTCTGGAATGGATAATGTTAGTATAGTCATTTTATAATTTATTATACTAGAACTAAATTTATAACAAACTAATAATCAAGATACATAGTTTTCAACATCGTTATTTATGTTGTATGAACAAAAATAATGTTTCATGTAGGCCAGTGGTAGGTTCTATACCCTTATCCCTTTCAGATGTGGGTTCAAACCCCTTGGTACTGCTAAATGTGATCGTCTATATCTCAATAGACAATTTATATATTCAAAAACAATATTAATATAAATCTAATTTTTTTAATAACCGATATTTATCTCAAAATTATAGATAAGACAAACCCTAAAGGTTACCAATATCTTAAATCATATTTCCCTAAAATGTAAATGGGTTATTCCTCAAATTACATTTTCACAAAATCATTTAAAAAACTAAAGGGTTTTATTAACATAAATGTCTCCCAATATATCCCAAATATTGATAATATTCCATTATGTAATACCTTTTGTGGGGTGTCTAAGGAATTGAATTTATTGTCAACTTTATACTTATAAACCCATTATGGAATCCTTTACATTTATTTTAATCATACATGGAGACATATGTGCTTCCAAATATAACATAATCCTTAGATTTTTCATTTTTCATATGAGAAAATTACCACTCGTAAAATAATTATAAATCATGATTATTGAATATAAATACATGTATACATAAAACTATTTACTGTAATGATTTTTTAAAAAATAGTTTCATCCATGGTCTAGTTGATAACCTAATTTATGGAATTTACTAAGAAAAAGACAAATTTCATCACATATTAGACATTAAATTCCTATGAAAATAATTATTATATGAAAGTAATTTCACAATAGAAAACATATTTACCATCCATTTTAAAAATTAATCCAAGATATTCATCACACCATAATGACAATTAAAAATCCAACTATTCTTTCCACTATGTTCTTTATCCCATAAATGGTTATAGAAGTATATCTTGCTATTATTTTATTTTGTAGTAATCCCACTACAGTTTATGATTTTAATCATATATCATGATAGATGATTAGGAATAGTAACAATATCATTCTATCACATCATCATCTTATAACTTATCATAGTAACCATATTTTCAATTAGATTTAGTGTTAACATGATTTATTTCCGCTCCCAACCATTTAATAAAACTAAAAATAGAATATTTTTTGAATCTCTAAACATAATGAAAACACACTTAATCATGAAGAATCAAATATAGTATTTATAAAACATGATACCTTATTTTTTTAATAAAGAACACCTTAGGATTAACCAATTTATTTCTTGGTAATTATTTTAATCATTCACGATCTGTCATGAAGAGTTTGTGAATTTAAAAATTATATCCATCAAGAGTGTCAAACCAGGTGTTTAGAAATTCTTATTTACATGCATTGATTGACAATATATTCAATCTCAATGTTAAATTTTCATAGATATTACCCCTAGGTAACCCTGTGATAGATCCACGTCTACTTGTAAAACACTGATAATGCTGTAATTTATTAAAAACAACTTACACTATCCTTTTACAAAATTCAAGTATATTTTCATATAATTTAAAAAAAATTAGACTTATCCTTATATATATACCTAGAAACATCCTTATAATTATCCCTTGGCATCTCACTAATATATTCTCATCCTAGCTTTCAACTGTTAACTAAAAATTTACTTTGATACTAACAATAATGAACGATAATTCTCATAAATAATGACAAAATATTAGTAGATTAATATTCATTAAATAATATAATTATTCATACCATAATAATTTAGTTATGGGGCCTTTGAAAACATAGAAAAATAAACAAGTGTTCTGTAAGGGATCTACATCTTCTACCAATATGTTATTTATAATTAGAACTCTTATTAGAAATATCATACATAATTTATTTTTTCATTTATTTTGTAATGAAAAAATAATAAATGAAGTGGTAAGATACCCATAAAGGATAATCATGGTGTATATCAAGGATTACTGAAGAATAACATGATCATAAAGGCATGTGAATATGAGCCTATTATTTTAAAACAATACCATTCATTTCATAGATCAAAAACACGATTCATGTAATTATATTTCTAATTGTTTTGAATGATTAATTAGATATTAAATCTATAAAATTTTCCAACATATTTTATTGGAACAAATTATGCTTTGAAATTGACTATAAATACCAAGTAAACATATATATGGTTTTACATTAAAAACCCATATTGTCATCTCATATATAGAATCAAATTATATTTAATTTTTTCAAATCATATGATTGTAATTTAGGAAAAAATCCTCAATATTTTCAATCATAATATTTTATAATTTTTTATAAGGTCAAATTTGTATTTGACTAAAAATATATGTGAATGTAATCAAAATTAATTATAACGATTATAGTTAAATAATGTTTTATAAGGAACTAAAACATAACATTAAGGCCCATAACGATATATAAACATTTAAAAAATCCATTATTTAACCATATTTTTATCATATAATATTTGATAATGACATTGGACCATTACTTATCTTTTTCCAATAAAAAATGTGGGTTGGGTTCCTTTCACATAAAATATTACAAGAGTACCCCTCATCCTGCACTATAAAATCCCCCCATGTCTCTAATGTCCCCACTCCTCTAAATCCACATATTTTTGGAAATAATATGACTAAATATTATCTTAAAATACCATATTGATTCTTTAGGTCTCCCTTTGTGCATAAAGAAATAAATGGAACTCTTTTGGTGAAAACCAAAAGGATTTACCCGATTAAGAGGTTTCATATTTCCTAAATCTTTTTAATTTTATTTCCATTCTCAAGACCCTAAAATATAATTATTCCATGATAATGTATTAAAAATTGTGTCCTTTATATAGTAAGATATTTTTAGATTATGTTTTTGACCTACAATTACAAATACTTCTATCTAATGGGTATTAAACATTCAGTCTACGTGTACGACAGACTACCGCCTCATGAGACAATCATTATTCATTTTTTTCTTTACCACATGTCATAGTGTCCATTATGATGGAATATATGATTATATATGTTATATATGATATTTATTATGTCATTGAGATTATATAATTATTTTCAATCACATATCGTTATAATTTCCATTTTGTGTAAAATGATAACATTATTTGTCGAAGTACAGACTACCGCCCCCTCAAAAAAATATTATTCGCTGACAATACAAATGGAATTTACATAAATTATTTTATTTGAAAATATGTGACATATGAAACATATATAAGATATTCATTACTTAATTACCTTTTGGTAAATATAATATATTATTTTTATTACCCTTTTACTCACTTAAAAAATGATAGCATTATTTGTGGGAGTGTAGACTACCACCGCCACAAGCGATGTGATTTGTTCATAATATACATGGAATGTATGATACATAATTTTGATATAATTATTTAATATATTTGAAATAGTTATTATACTATAATAATTATACACATAAATATCATTTACTCTATGTTCATTTAATGCGACCTTGAAATGAATGTATTGTTCATGCGTGCGTACGACCTACCATCTCCATGAATGATGCATATAATTTATTATATAAAAACATTATCGATTATTCTAAAAAACATTTACTAAATATATATAGAAATTAAATCATACTTTACATTCTGAATATAATATAATCATAATCTATGGAATAATAACAATAAGTAATATGTCAAAACATACTTGAGAAAATTAGGAAATTAACACCGTAATAGTGAAAATAATAAGAGATTGCTCACAATAAGTTAATTTGATATTATAATAAGATTATATATGATGATTATAGTTCTTCTATTAGTTAGTAACAAATTTTGCGGCCATTATATAGGAGGATAAAGACCACACAATAGAATGAAAGTTAAGGTATGGAAATTTCATATCAATTTACATTCTATTGGAACGTAATTGTTATTATTCCCCAAATCACAATTATTTAGTGTATATAGTGTATTTTTTAAAGTTATATCATGAATATACTTACTCTAATGATATTATATGTTTTATTTAAATAACATTCTTACATGGGGATTATGATTTAAATGTTTCAAATTGGTATTAGACACTTATGAATGATTATTGTTTATTATCCTCAGGAATGTTCTTAACGATTATCTTTTTAATATCATTTACATTCATGATTGTTAAATTTATCTTGAAACAATAACATTATTGTACTATTATTTCATTGAAAATATACATGCATATCCATATTCTTATACAATATATATTAGTATTTCTTAAACTGTAGACCATTTTACATTCAGTTTTAACATTAAATATTATTTGATTATTTGGGGAAATATTAAAAATTTTGTATTCCATATGGATATTTGATAAGGAATATTATTTATTTTTTCTATTAGAAAAGAGTAATTATTTTTAGTGGTAATGATGTGAGGATCCTAGATATTATATTTCTCTTTTATGCATTGAGAGGTTCTCATCAGGAAAATAATTTGTCCAAATTAAATGGGATTCTATCATTACTATTAATCATCCTGTGAAAGGTCTTGATGGTATTGGTTTTCATATGACTTAAAAATGAAGTATATTAAGAAATAATTTCCCTTATTTAGTTTCAATTATTTTTTATCCATTATATTTTTCATCTACCTATATACCAATCTAATTCATTATTAGTTTATTAATTTCAAGAATGTATTTTAGTTTCTTACCTTGGCATATTAAGTATTCCATATATTTTTATGTGAATGGAAAGTGTGTTCATTAGTAAAATTTCCATATATATTGTTTCATTACTCTTTATGTTTTATTTTCCTATACTATGCATTTCAGATCACCCTTATTATGTTTTCATCCCCAGGTTACAAAGAAGAGAACATGGGATAATATTTCTAGGATGAAGATTATTTCAGTATATTGTGTAGCATGTTTTATTTAGTTTTCCTAATGTATTATGGGATTCATGTATGTAATTGTGATTTTTAGGACTATTAAAGTGATAGAACCTTTGATATTTCATTCCTTGTAATCATGCAAACATAATGTAATAATTCTATAGCTTCAGCCATCTGGGTTCGGGGTGTTACATAACCCTTGGACCAATATTTTTAAATGATCAAGGGGCACAAGAATTACATCATCGACAAGTTCATGAACATAGAACATCATCTAGAGTTAATATTTCCCTCAGTTAGGCCTCATATTAGATTTTCTCTATCAAAAAATTAGACTTTCCTTTTAGGAAAAATGAATATAATATAAAACATCTCACCAGGGGACTTCTTTTCTATTTATAAAATATATCAAAATTATATGGTTTCTAAACTAGTTTTTATCTTTCCCTAAAGTGGTTTATTAAATTAGATGATGATATTAACTTGGAATAGGAATGTTTTTAAATTCTATTATTATATGGGTTACTTCTTAGGTGACTATAATGTAGTTTCCAAAATATTTCAACAAGGTTCTTTGGTTTTGGAAGGAATATGTACCATTCCATAAGAAGTCATTGTAATAAGACATTCCCATTATAATAGGAATATGTTCTGAATTTCATTTTCCATTTACCCCATGGGGTTGACGAGGACGCTCTTAGATGGGAGACAGAATGTGTTCCTACTATAGATTGACCGTCAACGTGTATTGATTATATACTCTAGTGGTAGGGGAAGGAATTTATTACAATAATAAAATTGTCTCCAGTACCAAGACATATTAAAATTATTGTTGAATGTGTGAAGGTATGTATGATGAAACCTGTACTTCTAGTAGGATACACTGATTGAATTTATTAGTTAGAACGAGAATGTGAACTCATTCCTTGGTTGTAAAAAGAATGTGAACATACTATATTACTCTAATTCTAATTGGAATATACCAATGAGGTTCATGAGTGTGGGGGATATAATGTATGTATGAAACTTAATTTTTATCATTATATGATGAGATTTTTCTTTGGTTCTACAAAAACATACATGTAGGCTTTATATATGTGAAAAAAAATGTTTAGATTCTTATAAATTAGAACAACAATATATTTTTGTGATTATTTAATGGGATTAGTAAGAATATCCATCATTTGATTATTGATGGTCTTCTATACATGAAGAAATTTCATTGGTTATTGAGTCTTATTGAACTAATACATAACCCATGTGGTGTTATTATCTGTTGGATATTGATCAATTTATGCAACACAATGTTGACATTGAAGACTTTTGGTAAGATCCTACCAGAGATATTACTATATTTTGATGAGGTTACTATTAAACATTTAGTCCATGACTCTGTGATAAGAGAAGTACGTTCTATTGTGTTCTTTGGAGAGGGTTTTAAAAAGGATCGAAAGGGAGAAATGTGTCCTTTCCTTCTTCACCACTAATTATCATTGGGGAGATGGTTAGTGAGGATTATGATACATGAGGTCCTTAGGTGAATCCTCTAATTTTAGGATATTATTCTTCATATGATACTCTTGAATATGTGAATTGTCTACATGAAACTGATGGTGATGGGTGGGGGATGATATCATATGGTTAGAAGAGGATCCATACTGTATAACCATTGATGTGTTAGTCTTACATTTTTGGTATTGTTCCATTTGGATTTGAGATAGTTATATTGTATTCCAATTTTGAGAAACACTATATACAAATAATAAAACACCCCAATGTAGCACCACATGTTGTGAAATGAATTCATGGATAAATTATTTAAGGGGACTATGTTGAGACCATTTTTTTTAGTATTCAAAATGAAAAGAGGCATGAAATTTTTGAAACATGGTATCTTAGTTAATTGAATATTCATGGCAGGGCCACTATTGTTTTTATATGTAGCACATGAAATATAATTGTAGACCAAATATGGAAATTAGATACTTTATTTATGCAGTTTTTACTATTAAAGGATTAAAATTATGTTCACTATTTTATATTGGATCATGAGAATCAAAAGTGACCATGTGAACTAGAAAAATCAAATTTTTTTAATGAGTCGACACATTTGGAGGATTCATGTCCGTTTTGAATTCTTTCACATGGTTCGATGGATAAATAAAGTGATGGTACCTCGAAAATAAATTTCTTTGTAAAGGGTTGACACAGATGAAAGATTCAAATCATGTTAAATATTTTTTTTTATAGAAAAAGGGTTTTTAATTTTATATATAAATTTAATTACTAAAATTATTCTGATAGTTTTATATAGGTTTAAATCTTGGAACTTGAAACACCCAACAAAAATGGTATCCCTGAAAAAAATACTAATTTTCTTTCCAAAGGAGGGTGGTCACTTGGGTATCATCCAAATGAAGATTAAAAACTCATATTAGTGTAATGAATGAGAGATCAGGATCATCAATCCCTTTGGGGGTAATTATTACAGAATCAAAGACTCTATTATAGATTTGAGTAAATTTATTGAATCCTTCTCAGATGTTAGAAAGAGATTAATCACCCCTTGTCAAAAATAATTTATTATCATGAAATAATGTGAACCATAAAAATTGTATCACTCCAAGATTTCATTATACGTTATCTTATTAATGTAATTCAATAGCTTGCGCTACATGCAACACTGAGTTTGAGCGCACCACAACTTATTAAACTAACCATTCAAAAAGCGGTTATGAATATTATTATCTGCATTTTGAATCTTATATACTCTATATAATTTTATGATCTATATTATGTGCTTTAAAGACATAATATAATAACAGATTCATTTTTTTCAGAAAAAATAAGTATTTTTCAAAAAAATGCAATTTTAACACCTTTTAATAGAGAACCCTTTTTAAAACTAATATTTGACACATTTATGTATTCAATTTAATGAAATTAAATTCTTATCTAGAAGAGGGACATAAAAATATAGTCTGGATAATGTTTTGGTACTTTTCTGACAAGTTTCACATTTTTATGAATAGTGAAATATTCTATGTTTTAATTACAAACAACTTTTTTAATAGAAATAATTTATAGTGATAAATTATTAATTTTAATGGGTTGGTAGTATAATTAGATTATATTTTTACCATTTAATACAATGTTTTTTATTATAAGTAATTTTACAATTAAATTTGATATAATCACATATCAATCTTTGATAGTTTTTACTTTTTAAAAAAAACTGCCTTTTGGTTTTGACAACGGGAATTAATTTTAAATTAATTAATGAAACCTCTATGTTTTGAATTTGGTAAAATAAATTTAATTTTGCAATTCAGAATATCAAAATAACCTTATGGTAAATTTTTGATATGTTTCTGAAAAATTTCAATTTTTAATGAATAGTGAAAAAACAATACGTTTTTTGGTTAAAACTGAATTTTTATTTAAATAATTAGTTATTTTATATTAATTTATTTTAGGTCAAAATAGATACATAATACCTATATATTTTCAACATAATTCATTGGATTCATTTTATAATAAGTTTAGATATATAAAGTTTTATTGAATATTTTACCGTCCTTTACCCACCGCTTAGGAGCATTTGAAAATTTGAATAAAACATAATTTTACCGCTTCTGTGAGTTGAAATTAAAAAATCTGAGAGACACGGTTGAAATTAGTATGTAAAATTTGGTTTATTATGATGAAAATATCTTTTAGTGAATAGTAACTTATAAATTTTTTTTACCATGGTTAAAAGTAAATAGGGAAATTAAGGGTAAACATGATATTATTATTACCATAACACATGTCCTAATTCTATTGGATAAGTATAATTCGACAAAAAAATATTAAGAATAAAATATGATTATCTTTGGTCCAGTTGGATTAGATTATTACATTTATTATTATTTTATTTAAAGAAGAGTTAAAAGAATTAAATTCAAAGTTTAATAACTAAACGATTTCTAATATAGGGTTATACATAATATAAATTCGTCTTTAAAAATTAATGATAAAGATAAAACTATTTCCTAAATAATAATATTTTAATTATAATTTTTATACGTTAAATAATTTAATTTAATTATGACACAATGATGACACGGTAATTACCTTAATAATGAAATATTAAAATAATTGATATTATAAATATCCAAATAAATGTAAATTATAACCTTTGATGAATTACACTAATTTTATAGGTTAATATGATATGTTCGGATCAAACATATGAATATATTTATAATTAATAAAGTTTTAAGGAATTTAACTAAAATCATTAAATAAATAATGTCAAAATTGACATAATTGAGTTTTTAAAACAAATACTATATTATTGTTTGATATAATATTCATAAAGATATTTTTTTCAGACAAATGGACTTAATAATATTATATATGTCATTAAATAACCAATTGGGGTTATATTGGATGTTTATAGTAAGTTTAATAAGCATATAATATAAAAATACACAGAGACATGGTAAATGTCAAACTATTTAACTAAGAGTTAAATTTATAAGATAAGTTTAATATGATTACCTAAACCTGTCTAAAACCTATTGGTTGAAATTTTTTCGACCAATACCCTCTTTAGAATTTAAATAATTCATTTTGGAGCCATTAGAACCCGAAAATTATTTTTTTATAAGATAATATTTCAAACTTTTACTTAAGTGACCCTCGCATCTCTTATAAACGGGAACTTCCCGTTATCTTAATTTCACACCGCCAAATCCTTTTATCTCGGCCAAACCCTACCCAAATATCCTCTAAAATATCCTACCTTAATCCTATAGGCCTTAATTTTTTCATAAATCTAACCTAAAGAGCCATTTTGATGAAATCAAAAATAAGAACTCGAAGAAGAGATAAATATTTCATCACCTCTTCCAAGTTATTTTCTTCTTCTACTTATTCATTCCTTGTTTTTTAAATTTTAAAACTACAAACTCCATTATATTATATATAATTTGATTTTATTATAAATATGTTACATCCATATTCATTATTTTATCCATCCGATGAATGATATGTCACCTTACGTACGTACGTATGGCTTACAGTCTCCACGCCGTGGTGTTGTTGTTATTCAATACATTATTATATTGTATGGGTATAATAATGATGTAAAATTTATGTAAATAATAAATATAACATGATAATGATCTTTTATATATGATATAACATCCTATTATATATGATTTTAATATCAAAATATTGATATTGTCACTCATGCATACGTACAGATTACCATCTCCATGAACGCGATGAGATTCATTCTCCATCGAAACTATGGAAGAATAATTTTCATTTTATGATTAAAAATAATTTTTAAAGACATGATATATTTATGTATATAAATAAGAAACATACCATTCATAAAAAACATGACTCACATAACAAATAATATAAAGGAAAAGAATAAGTTAACACCCGAAACAATGATAATACTAAAATACCATTAAAAAGAATTATTAGTAGATCATATATGATATCATAATTATGTATATGGTTCATGTATAAATCAATAAAAATATTTTAACTATTATACAAGAGGTTAACGTACCCTTGACCAAGTAAAAGTACAATTTAAGGGTTAATTTTTCAATATCATTATTATCCGAGATTGATTATGTGTATGTTTTTACTGGGAATATTAATTATCCATGCCCATGTTTCATAAAATAGTTTTTAATATGATTCTTTTTAAGATAATATTTAAATAAAAAATCATTTTAAATGTTTTAATGATTTATTCTTCCAAACCATTTTAATATATTTCCATGTTTCCAAAATAATTTTAATGATTTATTTATATGGAAATGAATGTTTTTAAAATGTTAATTCCATTCAAAAGTTTCAAAGTGGTATGGGACACTTTGATTCAAAAATGTCTCTAAATGACTTAATTTTATAATTGACTGACTTGTAAATGTTTTCATGAAAAATGGATTTTTCTCTAAATGTATTTTACAAATCATTTTCATCTATGTCAACATCTTTTGATGGATTTTAAACTTATTGGATGTTGATTTATTATGATAAAGAAATCCATATTTAATTGATGGTTTTGTGATATGATTGACTGTTGATGTTTTATTTTATACCAGTCATGGTTTATGGATAAATTATTGACATTTCCTATGCTATTTTTCATACGAATTTTTTTGTTATGTTTAAACCATTTCAGATGAGAAATCCATTGGACTTATTATATGACGGGTGGAGCCCACTATAGCTCCTTGATGCATCAGTAGGGCACATTAGACAAACTAGTGTCTTGGCATGAGGCCTTGAAAAAATCTTATTTGTAATTTTGGCATAAGGCATTGAATATGTGGTTATGAAGTCAAGAATTATTCATTCCATATTTATGAAAGTGGTTATTGATATTAGATGTGATTATTTGACTAGTAGAATATCCTTGTGAATAAGTAAATAGAATTATTTTATTTTATCTTCTCCATATTATGCAAAATTTTAAGTTTAAAAGGATTTTGTTTTAGTCTTATACATTTCCTTGAATGTTTATTCTTATTTATAAAAGTTTCCTCTATATTTTTATACTTACTGAACATCTGAGCTCACCCCTTTTTATGTTTTAATTTTCCTAAGATTCCAAGAAGTGTATTATGATTGATAAGTAGGGTTAAGCTAGGGGATTAATGGCATTCTAAAAGGATCATTTATGTTGTGTTTTATTTTCTAATGTGTAATGTAACGTTCTAGTATGTAATATGTTTTCGAAGACTGCTAAACTGATTGGACTTTTGAGACTTGATTCCTTATAATCATGCCAATGTATTAAAATAATGCACCGACTTTGGGCTTTTTGGGTTGGGGCATTACAAAAATGTTATATATATTATCCATTATTGGAACCATATGTATGTATTAGTGGTTTTACATAAATTGAACTATCATTTCGTCTCCTAGGTTCGCATTCATGTATCATTATTACTTATAAATGTATACTTTAAGTGATTATTGTTCAAAGCAACACCACTAGGAACTTTGAAATTTATATTATTAAAATGAGTAGTTTTCTATTTCTACGCAATGATCGGGACCATTGGGGGAATTCCAATGATACCTTGTAAAATAAATCAGGACCTAGATATTTTAGTGCCACTACATGGGACACATAATACATTTTAAGTTTATGAAACAAAAACCAATACATGTAAACATCATGATAAAAGTATGACAACAAAAATAGTTTATTTAAATGGTTTTTCGAGGACTTATGTATGATAATAACGTTTTAGTTAACCTCTATTGGAATATACATCCACTATATTGGGTTGAACGTACAATTTATATAACCATATTAAGAAGTATTGGTATCCCAATTAATGTGTCCCATTGAATTTGTGTCCTCATTGGGACATTAACATCCTTTTAAGTTTGTGTTATAAGGACCATTCCATGTAGAATAATCTTGTGTTGCTATAATAGTAATGGTTGGTGAGATACATTTTCATGAGGTATCCCTTCTAGTTATCCTTGATGGGTTTCTGATCCCATAAGAATCAGATGACCATACAAGGGATATTTCATGAGAAGTTGGATTTTTATCATAAGGAATACATCTCTTTTAAGGCTAGTCCACACTATTTATATGAATCAATGAGGATAATATTTTAAGACATCGATGGAATATATCCCTCCATGTGGTTCATGATTCTATAAGTAATTAAGGTGGATATAGAAATTATCCTTAGTTAATATTTCCTCAGTAGAGATAAATAAGGGGGTGTTTATTTTAGGTTTGACCCATAAAGAGAAATTATACGTAACCTATCCACACATGAGTCAAATACCCCATAGTTCATGTATAATAGTTAAATTTCACATGACTAGTATTTATAAAATATATTTTACCATAAAATCATGGGGAAATCAATTTCATTGAGGGTATGATTTTAGAGGATCAAGAGTGGCTTACTCATTATGGATACCCAAGAAGATAGGTTGGGGGTTACACAAAGTATGATTACTTAAATGATATGTTGGGTATTACGCCCACTATGATTCCAAAGATGGAATAATTGTGAGTTTTCTAGGATCCCAATCATCATATATCTATAAGTACACATGATTCATGTTTGGTGTGTGATAAAAATAGAGAAATGAAGTTCAAATACATCACATAATTATTTTTGAAGGGAATTACAAATGAAATGAAAGCCTGTATCCAAATTTTCTTCCTCATTCAGTGAGGGATGAATGAGGGGTATGAAAGGTGTGTGAAATAGAATGTCCAATAAAAAAAATCAAAGGGATTTTTATATGAGGTATTCCAAATATAAATCTAATTATTTCACTTTGATTGATGAGGCAAAGTCTATAGTGTGAAAAAATAAGAAATTATAGTGGCTTACTCGAGGATGAACACTCATTCCAAAATGTTTATAGATTTTTAAATACTATATTTAGCCTTATTAATTTGGATATTTTAAAACCAAAGGATCATTTTATAACTATTAATCATTATATTACATTTTTTTTAAATAAGTAGTTTTAACTACCATAACTACTCTGAAATTTAATCCTAGTATTGGTTTCCCCACAACCATTGGTATGTATTATTACAAGATACTTAGGGTCACCATTAGTAAAGAAGGAAATTAGGGTGAAAACCCTTATTGAGAGAACACATGATCGAAAAGGGAAATTCTGGTGTTCTCTATACCTAGTCATGAAAATATTGTGAATGTTTGGAAAAGATTAACGAAAAAATTTCCAAATGAAATAATTGGAAAAAGGAGGTTGACATTTTTAATGAAGATGGAATTTTTTTTTATATTTTTATATAGTCAGGACACCTTGGGGCTATTGGTTGCTTGGGTGGTATGTCGTTGGATGATCGTCACTTGGGTATGGAGCACCAGGTGGTGGGTTTCTTAGGTGATAGTGCTCAGGGGACTAGTCACTAAGGTCAGGAGCCTTGGGTTGTTGGACACCTTGATAAAGAGTGATGGGCAGTTCATCGCATATATATGTAGCATTGAGTATATGGTTTCCAAGGTACATGATTTCAGAAATGGGTTTCCCATGATATATATTTGAACACTTTACTATTATTTTTTTAGTTAACCTAGCCAAGAAATTATTATATGATACCTAGAGAAGGTGATGGACACCTAAGTTTACCATATTTTTGTAGTTTTATCACTCTTTCAATAGGTGGAAAATGACATACTATATAGTGGACATGGGGTCTCTTTGTAGAAAAAGAAAAGGGTATGGGTTTAGGATGTCTGAATAAGTAATGTGATGCATGTTGGTTATCTAGGAGACATAGGATCAGTGGATAAAAGACACCTCTTCATGGAAGGTTTAGCAACTAGAAATGAATTGGGTAGGGCTAGTCTAGTGAACAAAGGGGACTTGGGTGATACATTCCCACTGATTAGAAGAGATCTTAACTTTTAATTTCATTCCATTTTGTCTTGAAATGGGAGAACAAATAGTGGATGTTGAGATCATAATTATATATCCCTATAATGAATTAGATATATAATTATCTCATTATATTACTAGGATTGGGGAGTGAACACAAACCTCTATGTGACACTATCCACCATATAAAGGATGTAATCTATTTTAGAAGTGTAATACATTGGGTAATGCCTTAAATGTCATGAGATAGCATGTTTGGGATAAAAAAGAAAACACACTACACTTTAGGACTCTATCCACTATGTGATGGTAGTCTTGGAAGTGATCCTTGGCATAGGAAATGATATTATATAATTTTTTTATATGATTTATTGTTATTTAATCATGTTTTCAGTTTTAATACTTATCATATATAATGTAATACTAATATATTTATTCCAAGACTCATGATATATGATCTATGTTTTAGTTGGGTGTGACTCCCTTATTTTATTACCATTTATTGTTATTAATTTCGAAATCCCACATGCTTATATTATACTGACCTATTACAATAGATTTATATCAAATATATTTATATTTATTGATAATTTTAGTTAAACATTTGTTTTATTTCCATTCATTGGGTTATAAAAAATATTATTATCTGTGATTGGTAAAAAATGTATCATTTGAAAAGACTATATATACTAGATGTTATAATAATATAATATTATTTGGGTATTTATATATTATCAAAATTAACTAAATTTATATGTCCAAGGATTTGATGTATCAATATATATAATGAATAGTCATGTAAAATGTTGTAATATTCATGTATATTATCCTTAGGACCATTTATTTTTTTATTATAGTAGGGTTTGGTTATTTTGGGGGATTAAAGGTATTAATATTAAGAGAATAAAACATATTTAAACCTACATCAAACTTATTGTATTATAGTTTGTTAAATTTATATCATTGTTGAATTAGAAGTTTCATATGTGAAAATTATGATGTCACAATATTAGAAATATTAAATATTAAGTTTTATATTTGTATGATGATATAATTTTATTTTATTGGATATGTTCATAATTATATACCATCACATTTATTTTATTATTTGAATAAAAAAATATCATTAAAAGGAACATGTGAAATAAATGTATATATAATATCTTATGGCTTGCAACCAATGATAGAGACAAATTTGGAAAAATAGATATAAAAAATGAAAAACTAGGCATATTGATATTATAAGGTGATAGTGATTTTCTTCATCATACATATGGTAGAAATGTTGATATGTAATTGGAAATTTTATAATGATTGTTATTTATCTTATAGATAACCTCAACTTTTTTCACGAGAGAGAGATAACTAAAATTATAAAAATGAAATTTATAAAGAAAATATGGATTGTAATTAATTCATGGATATTATTCACTTCATAGATCAAAAAATATATTGGGAGGAAAATATTGTAGTTGCCCCACTATCTAAGAATTGTGTTAGAGATTATTCTTTATAATAGTCTTCTGTACTTCATGATTCCATTTTTATATTTTCAATATTCTAATGTAATTGTCGATGTCTACACACCCTTTTATCCACCCTTTTTCCATGTCATGTCATTTATTAATATATTTGATGTTAATGGGATCTATTAGTCTTACACCCGGATGATCTTAGGTTACTTCTATGGATTTATTATATATAATCACTCATAGGGAAGAAATATAGTTTCTTTATTCTAAACATATAATTTATTAAAAAAATTCTGATTTCAATATTAAAAATTTATAAAATTGTTATTTTTTATCCAGAAAAATTTATTGATTAAATTATTGTGATGATTTGTAAAAAAATTAAATATTATCAAACAAATAATAATGAAATTATGATGTATAATAATTTAATAATTTATATTCATTGAAATGTGTTATATTTTTTATTTTTCTAATTATAAATTACATGTTTTAATTTAAAAGTTAAATTTAGTATAAACTTTGAATTTAAGTCAATTTTTTATAAAAAATGATTAAATATTCATAAATAGATTATTAAATAGGTAGTAATAATGATAAAATCATTTAATGTAAAAAGTAACATTTTCACCGAATTTTTTATGTGTTTTGTATTTTTATCTTAATAAACTCAATTTATCACTCTCAAATGATGAAAAAAAAATTATATTTAAGTATATAAAAATATATATTAATACTCAATTAATTATTCATTGATTTGAAACATGATTAAGGATATATTTTTTAAAAAAGTATTTGTTTTTTAAAAACAACATATATATATATCTATATTTTATGGCTTCAATTAAAAGATAAATGTTTCGTACATAGAAATTGAATATGAATAAATAGACTCCAAATTTTTAATCATAACATAATAAATCGAAAAGGAGTTTAATATATTATTTAGTCATATAAATATATTTCCAATTTAAAATTGAGTTACCACAGTAAAAGATAAATTAATGTAGAAAAGGGTTAAACTTTTAGGTCGAGTATTTTATCAAAAAACCATATCAATATATATGATTATGAAGAAAAATTAGACCAATAAATATCTTACCACTATATTTTACACCCTTACCTAGTTTCCTTTTGAATATGAAAACCATATACATTAAGGAAGGAGAAATGAATGAAATGCCACTAAAAACTCACCCATAAATGGAAATATACTCTAAGACACCTAAACCATGATAAAAATTAATAAATCACTTGAATAAATACACATATATTCTACCACAAATAATTATTATGTTTTAGTTGGATTCTGGTTCCAATAATGAATCTTGAATGATTCATACCGAAAGGACTCATTTCATGAAGGAGTGAATTCATCAATGTATTTAGTTATTAAAAAGATTTTTTAATAATATTATCATAAACACCCCTTATAATTCATATAGTATGATATAATTATATTATTTTAACATTAGTATCAATCTATAAAAATAATGTTAATAATAAAAAACTCTATCATTTTTTCTTTCATTTGTATTATATGTCCCTGTTTGGGAATGTATAACTACTTACAAGAAAAATTATATAAAAAATTATAAATTTAATATTGATTAGATTTCAATAAATTAATAATCATAATGTATTATGTAAATATATAATTTATCTCACTAATACTGTTAAAGAAGTGGAACACAAAAATATTAAATTTCATTATAATGTAACTTTTTATTAGAAGAAAATTACCTAAATTCTGATCATAATGGAATTTAATCTTTTATACAATACCCAAAAATTCCATGATAATGAAATGGGAGACAATAAATTATTACAGAATAATGATTCCAATTCCTTGATTGATCTGGTAATTTGGAACTTGTTATCAGATAACCAAGGCCAACATTTACATTGCAAACCTCATATAAAGCAATCAAAATCACAAAGACATGATGATAAATTAATGAATAACTAACTATATACGTGTATTAAATGAATATAAATTTTTTTAGAATTTAATTGGTATAAATATGATTTTAGATTTTTTATGATGGTTATGGTTAAGCGAAAAGTTCTTAAAGTACTTTTTAGCAATGTAGTTGAAAAGGTAATAGTTGTGGCATCTCTATTTTTTATCATTAAGATATGTTATATATTCTAAAATTTACATATTTATTTTGTAAATACATAACCACATGAGTATATTACACCATATTTTTCAATTCATGTATTCTATTGTTGAATTCATAAAATATTATTTCTTTCAAGATCTATTCATTCAAAAGTTTTTAAATCAATATGTTTTTATTTCTTATCCCACTTTAAAATAGATATTGAATATATATGAACTCCAATTTGTGGAAAATTTAATTCATAATTCATATGAAAACATTAATTTCCCTCTCTTATGGTTATTTCTATGTCATAATGGTCTTCATAATATTTCATATCCCATTGGTTCACAATTTGATCTAAATGTTGATTGTCTTGGGAGACCAATATATCAATAATTTTTATCAATAATATTTCTCCTCTATATTTATATTCTCAATATTAATTTATGGATATTAGTATATTTTATTAAATGATTTTATAAAACAAAAATCTATTATCTATGAATATTATCATATGGTTTTATAATGTGTAATTTTAAATTCCTTCTATCAAAATCATTTTCTGTTGATTTGACTTTCATTACAAAAGTGTAAATATAATATCATTTTTAACACTATCTAGTAACACGTATTTTTCTAGTTTTATAAGAGTTTTTCTTAATTAAACATCCTTTATATTCATTCACATTTTTAAAAATTAATATATATTCTCACTGTTCTGATAATTTTTATATTTCAAATAAAAATTATTCAAAAAGTAAAATGGTATTTATTATCATTTTCAAAATATTTTACTAATGATTATATAAATTGGAATTTATATATATCAAAATACATAATATTTATCATGATTTATTGGGTATACTATCTATTGATACCATCTTTGATTATCTATTTGATATATTATTAGCATTTATTATTGAAATTTTGATCAAACTAATTTTATTTACATTGGTTAGTATAATTATGAATGTTTTCATGATCGCGATTAACGCATATGTATGTAATATAAATATGTGATAGTTGGGTGAAAAATTATATATCTCTAAAATTTATATTCTAGTGAATTATCTCATGAGATGATTGTAAGTGCAGAGATAACAGAAATCCCTATGGGAATATTTCTAATAAGAACAAATTGGATCCATAACAACCCTTTGATACTTTGGGTAAATCATTATATTTTCTGAACTTACATTTGAATGATTGGGGAGAAAACACAGTAAACTATGTGAATCTTACATGTATGATATAATGAAATTTGCATTAATCCTCAATATAATAAATTATATTATATGATTAATATTATAAAAACAATATATGCCTATGTTTTTTTCATGGATCATGATTATTGAGATATGATTCAACATCCATACATCCCATTTGAAGTTATACAAATATAACCCTTCCTTGAATAATTATTTATGGTCTACATATAAAATATTATTATTCTCATTTATTATAACTATCAACATTAATTATTTTATCATACAAATATGAATATCTTTTTCTATCTTATGATAATCAGTTGATTTCTAATTTGTGGGAGATGTTGAAAATGTTATAAAATTAGTTGGTTATATATAAAATATCTAAAGACACTAGGGTTATGTGTTGTGATTTATTATGATATGCAAATTATATTATTGTAAAAGGATTCAATATTTATCTACATTAGGAATGGGCCACCTCATGTATTCCTGAACATATCAACACATTTTGTTTTGAAAAGGTTGATGTTCAAACCCTGTTATTGAAAAAAGTAATGAAAAAACCCCAATCAAGAAATAGTTGAAGTGGGACCCATAAATGAAAAAAAAATTATAAATAAGAAAATTGAACCAAAGGATAAAGTTCCCAGAATTATTGAAGGGAAGAAAACATAATTACAATCAATAATAAATGTCTTTTCCCCTTTACTCTACAGACAATTCAAAAGAGAAATCAAATGATGTTTATGTGCTTCCCCCACCCCTTCCTTGAACATGTACTTTTTTGTCATGAAAAAATGAAAAACCACCCCTTTTACGCACAATGAAAATTGGGGGAGAAAAATAATTATTACTAGCAAACATATCCCAATTTTAATCCACAAGGCTAATAATACTATTAAAAAATCCACACAATTTCAACCTAATGGAACAAAAAACCATTTAGAAATATTTTTGAAAGAAGTTAATGGAAGGGTTTACATCTATCCATCAATAAAAGGAATTATAGTTTACGTTGGTTTTTAGAAAAAAACCCTTTTATGAGGTCTCCCACCAAAACAACATCGGAAAAATCTATATAACATACCAATTGAAACAAGACAAGAACCAGTCCATGTAAAATGTTAGAATGGTATGGAACACACAATACGAAAACAATATTGTGCATTTCTACTGAACCACATGATCCATATTTAAAACATCAAAACAACTAAAAAAGACTTATTCAATGACAAATACACCTGATCCATCCTCTATCTATGGATTCATATATCAACCATTACCATATCCATCTCTAGGAGCAGTAATGACACTGCCCAGTTAGCACCAACCATGCCATCTTGTTCCAAAAGAATCCAAAGATCCACCAAGGGTACATAATGTGTCACGACACCCAATATTCATTCAAAATATAGGAACCACCTCCTAACCTGTAGATACCACCACCTAAAGGAGTTTAATATACTTCTATGAATATCATCTCCGAAACATAGAAGAAACAGTGGATGAATTCATCTTGATGAATAACCCCAACTAAAAAATGAACCTTCATCATATGACGATGTATGAGTGCTTATCAATGATATTGGTGCCTATATATAAAGATATATTTGAGGGTGAATAATCCTATCCCATCCGACGGTCAACCTTGAAGATGAAGTCAACTACATAGCCTCATGACGTGACTAAGACCGTCCATGACCTTCAAACCCTAAAGGATGACCCAAATGTGATCAATTTTTTGTAATATGCGGATGAATGCCCACTCTTGTGTGAACTAGACTATAGAATTTGGATTAGAGAGCATGTGATGATAAAAAGAGACAACATACGGGAGAATTCAAGGTGGATACTTTCACCAATGAGTCTATAATGAACATAAGGATAAAATATATCTAGGTGATAAAACCTATGGGAAGGAAATACAGAATCAAGAGAGGATCCATATATATATATATAACATGATTCGATCCCCGTATCATAATATGATATATTACGTAGACTCATTTCACAGGATAAGTGGTTCTAGTACCAATAGAAACAAATAAACATTTATATATGTACCCATATAGATATGTTGATAAGTCAAAAATATGTTTTTTTATTAGTAACCAATCTCAGGTAAAACCGATTTGAGTATAATGAGTAAAAAAAATATTGCATCATGTACAACAGAAATGTGAATGTATATAATGAGTTATATTAATGTGACATTTTCCCCAAAACTAGTAATGTGTTCAATAATTCAGGGCACAAAAACTCATCATAAGAGATAATAATTTATAAATTTGGTTGGTAGGCTAACTCAAGTAGTATATAATAATAATATAATAAGGAAAAAGAATATAAAATATCATATTGATGTAATTTACATGCTCATTGTCTAATTAGTAACTATTATTGGAATGAAGCTAAATACATATCCAGAATAATATTATTTATGGTGTCAATCAATATAGTCGATATAAATAATAAAACAAATACCTATAGTAACAAGATAACCATGTATTGAACATCAGAATTAAATTTATATTCCTAATATATGAATCAAAGATAATAAAATAAAATCAAAATTACAACCCAATTAGAATTTAATTGATAATACAGTGTTCTACATAAAGATACAATACAGGAAATTATCAATTGAGAATTCCAATCACAATACAAGTTAAACATATGTTATGAAACATCTGACATTCAATATTTAATAGAGAAATTCAAAAAATTAAATTGATTTGGAATAAAAATTTCTTTAAGAAATATAATAAATTATTTCAAATGGGTATAAACTAGGGAAAACTATTTTTAGTGTATGGGAAAGGGAGGAAAAGATAAAACCATTCATACTGAGTACCAATTGTAAAATTATATATATTACATTTTTATTTATTAAATATCCATAATTAGTTATAAAATTTTTAAACTAACACATTCTTTATCATATTTTATTTATAAAAACATGTTTGAAAAATACTACGGCAATTCCTTGACTGTAATATTTAGAAAAATATTAAATTATTAAGTAAATTGTGTTTGTGAGGAATTTAATTGAGAATGTATTTTGAAAGGTAATAGTTTTTTAAATAATATTTTATATAAATTATCCAACACATTAAATGTTTATAACGACTATGTTAGTTTTAAAGTGTCGTGTTCATTAAAACCATTAGAATTTTCACTTTAAATATCTTATTCATACATTGTAAACATAGACACCACATCCCCACTAAGGCTCTATCTTATCCATTTATATCTCATAAATAGACTAGATTTTCCTAACAAATTATATTTAACAATCAAGAAAAGAAAATTTATTGATATTATAATTAATGAAGATGGTTTTGGCCCTTATAAGATTCATATAAGAATTATTTTCTATAGGATAGTTATAAAAGATTAATAATAAATATGGTGTACAACACCGTTAGCTAATAAGGTTATATTAAATATAATAAACATAGGTTATTTAACATATTTTTTAAAATAAGAAAATTCAATAATCATACATTCTTAAAAGGGATTAATATAATAATATTTTATATAGAAATAATTTCGTGATAAAAAAATGACAACAATTTTCTCAATTTATTACTATGCACAACAATTAATAAAATACTTACTATTCTAAAATTCCATTAGAAATCCTACCAATTATATTGAAATATAATGAGAAAAACATCATTATTAATTTTTGGAAATAGATAAATCACACATATTATATGAAAAACATGAGAATTACTTAGAGGGATGAGACCACATTATATTAATTAACACAATCTTATAAAATTCCAATTATCATTTAATTATTGTATATTCATTATTAGGGGTGATGCTCCTAGACTTTATTATTTATGTCCTCCATGAGTTGTAGTTGTTTTGGTATGTTTGTAGAATTATTTTCAATTTTAATAAGAAATATATATATCATTAATGATCTTTTCCTAATAGAAACAAACTATTAAATTACTATAACAAATAAATATCAAAAAACCCAAGGAGAAATATAAATGAAAAAATACTAGAAATATAAGAAAAAAGATAAACCAAAATCCCTAACTTTAATAGATCATCAAAAAAATTCTACCATAAAATTAGAGAAACCCTTGGACACCACATATATTGATTTTATTCTTTTAAAATATAGATGAATAGGTATAAGCAATCCTACAAACAATTTCTAGAAGTAATATGTGAGTATGGCCAATCTTTTTTAAAGAATCTTATCATGATTTGATGAAATGAATCTTAAATTTTCTAATCAACCAAGAAGAATTCGAAAAAAACTAGAATATGAATGATGGGGAGAAAGAATAATAATTACATTATGAATTACATTGAAAACACCCATGAATCCTCTATGAATAATTGGATTTAATAAGGGGAGGGGGAGACTTGAAGGGTCTAATGGAGGGATTCTCAGGTGCTATATTGAAGTGAATTCATTGGAGGTAGATAAGGTCAGAACATGGTGGATGGATTAGTTGAAAAAACAACACAATTAAAAAAGAAGGACTACTGAATGGACCATTTCAACTTATTTTTTTAATAATTAAATAACTCATTCATAATTTTATTTTTATTATTTAATTTTTATTATTTATTCTCCAAGTTAATCATCTAATATGAAAAAAGATTACATTAATTAAATTCTTCATGGATAAATCTTATGAGATAACATCTTCTTATTCTACCTCATTTACTAAATAATCTAACTTTAAAAATGATTATATATAGAACAATAATAAAGTAAAATAGTTAAGAGGTTTCTTATGAATTATATTATTACATAATATCTATTGGCGTTTTTAACTTACCACTAATGAAGGATTATATATATTTAGTAATTGTGAATATAAAAGATGATTATGATGTTCTAAAGCCTATATAATAGTTAAAAGGTCCAGAGGATGAGAATAAGAATTTGAAATATTATATTTATAAGAACTAATAAGTAGAAATAATAAAACTCATTATTAAAATGGATGAAATGTCCATATTAAATAATGATTTTATATGGATAAATGATTCTTCAAATAACAAAAATTATTATCAAGAAATAATGTTTCTGATGATATTTTTCTTTTTTCAGAAGGACAATAAATATTTGAAAACATAAATTTTTCTAAATTATACCATTTTTATTATTTTTTATAAAGAAAATTTCAGATAAGACTTGCTGAGGGAATTTTTCTCCATATATTCGGGTTATCTCCTACAATAATATCTTGTGACTATAAGTGTATTAAATGTGAAATGATTTTATAAGTGAAAAGTAATAAATGAAAATATCAATATTTTTTTATCATTTTAGATCCATATGATAGTATATTTGGCCCTCATACTCTCAACACAATCATATGGACATCCACCATTATTTTTATCAATTTTGAAGGATAGTGACAACTCTTTAGAATAGGTATTTTTCACAGCTAGAGACACTAACCCAATATACCACATTACAAGTATATAGAAAATTCAAATATTTCTAGGAGTGGACATGATGTATAAATTTTAAGAGAAGACATAACATAAACCATTTATATTTGAAATAATACAGTAAAATATATTTCTATTTATGGGATAAATAGAAATATATCTTTATAATTATTTAATGTTCATATAAAAAACTTTATATTTTCGAGTTTGTATAACCAGGGTGATTAAAATTATAAAACATTATATAACATGTAATATTACTCCATGAAATATAAAATAGTTAACATAAATTAAATATTTAGATTCTGTTTATGGTGTAGAAATATGAATCCTTTACACTTTATAGTAGTTCATGAATGATATAGCTCTAGGAAATCCAAGAAGGTAGAGTGAGAGCTTTATGGATTTCATACATTTCATCACGTTTTTATGAGTCGTTCCCCAATACTTACTGAAACAATAAATTTAATAAATTAAATAAAAAAGCATAATCCCCTTCAGATCAAAATGAATTATCCTATATTTTATATTCGATGATAACATCATGTGCGTTTTTATTAATAATTTCAATAGCCTATAAAAATATAATAAATATAATAATTTAAAAAAATTGAAACAATATAATTACCATAATTCAAAAAAATCATAATTAATATTAGATATATATTTATGACAATTAATCACTTAATGAATCATTTAAGTCATTATTAATAATTGTCCTCAAATACTTTTACTAATCATGATAATCATTTGAAACAACAACATTGAATTTACAACTATCTTAATTTTTAAAATGATAAAACATTTTTTCAATCATAAAATATGATAAATGATGTTATCATAATCATGGATAAATAATTATATATTATTTACATCATATATGAAAGTAGCTTCTATGAATACTTAAGACTCAATCTTTTGATTCCTTCAGCGAACTTTAAATTTTAAAACTCTAAATCCGAATAATACATTAATGAAAAATTCAATTAATATGTAAGAGTAAATTCGGAATATATTTTCACATTTTAGAGTAATATTCACATGAAAATTCATTGGAAAAAGTCTAATTAAAAACTATATTTTTAAATATAATTATATTTTCATCATCAAGTAAAGGTAATATATCTGAAATATAAATTTACTTTCCATCTCACTTCATATATTTAAGTGGAATATACATGTAAAAATAATTCAAAATCTAAAGTCATATGATTAAACGTCAATTACCATATAATTCTAAAAATTCATTACCCTATTGAAACTTATAATTCTTTTATCTTTTGTAAGGATCCTTCAACATATAAGAGTTATTTGTTGAGTGGTAAGAGTTTTTTCCATTGAAAATAATCAATATTTAAGAGTAATTTATGAATTCCTACATAATGTGTAGAGGAAAAAACATTGTTAAATTCATAAATTTTAACATATGTTAGAGTTATTTCATCTGAGAATAAAGGTCATGAAATTTTCAAAAATTCAAAACCTAAACAAAATATGGGTAATATCATTAATACATAAAATAAAAATTTCTATGTGAAAGAGTATTATACTAAAAAATTATGAGGCCAATAGAATAAAAAATATTAATACATAAATAATGAGAAACTAATCATTAGATAGTAATGATATTATCAAAACAAAATATGTATTGTTTTAGAGAGACACATAACATTCTCCCACTTTTGATAATTACAATACCAAAACATATCAACCTCGAGCATTTATCATTATTTTTGTAAAGGTAGATAGGATTAAAAAATATTTAGAAGATGATTAAAAAAACATTGAGTAAAAAATAATAAGAAACTTGGGATTGATGTACAAAAAAAACACTCATATTTTAAATAATTATTACAATTGGAAAAATAAATCAAAAGTAAATAAAAATTATTAAGAAATATTAATTATTGTAAACAAAACATGATACACAAAAGTATAATAAATTCCGAATGAAAAATACTAAACAACTCATATATAATAATATAATAAACCAACTATTAAATAAGTAAATAATTATTTGATTCAAAATTATAAAACATGGTCAGAAAATGACACCGGGACACAGATCCATGATCAACCTCCATGAGCCATGCCCTTGAAGCCATCATCATCATCATACCATCAAAAAAACACAAAATTTGATATCACCCTGGAAACCATTGCCATCGCTACATTCACTATCATCACCTGCTGTCCTCAATCAATGAACCAACATCATCCTCAACACTAGCCATCACATCTGGTACTAGTAACTGGTTAAAAAAACAGTAGAGAACCATTCTATATTAAATGAAAAACTTTAAAAAGCACCACTGAAAACATTATTGCCCATGAACAGTGTCATTTCAAATGTCCAAACACCACATAAGAAGGGCCATCGAAGTAATTAAAATGCATAAACATGAAAAAAGTCAACCAAAAACAGAACCGTCACTAAACAAGCATAAAAACCTTTCAATGATATCATAAAATAAAAAACCAAACTATACCCAAAGTCGATGCTATTTTAACCAATGGGAAGGACCACTATTGCTTAGATCATGGCCTGTAATCACCTCCTGGAACCCCACATCCGAATGAGAGCACATCCAATAGCCTCCAGAAGACCATAATAGAAGTCCGGCCTGGAGATCCGGTAAGGAACACGAAGTCGTAGCAGTAAAGAATCATACATGGCCTTGAATGAGAAGCACCCTCACCAGGACCGCCAACCCAAATCCTAAAATCCAAAATAAAAACAATACTGAATGCAAGCCATGGGTCTGGGACACCCATGAGACTCAACATATACAACCCAAACCTTCCAAAAAATAACCGTACCACCAAACCATATTGGGTTCGTAAACACAGCCATCCAAGAGGGTAGAGCAAGGGAGGAGTTGACGAGGGCTCCACTGTGCTCCAAAAATGTCTAAGGGATCAAAGGAAGATGTAATGTAAGATAGAAAAGAAGGAAAGGGAGGGGGGTAAGGAACAATATGGAGCTTCTCAAAGGCTATCAAGAAGAATATAATTATTTAAAAAATAGTAATATAACTCAATTAATGCATTCTCTATTTGTGAACTGATTGGAAAATGAACAATCCTAACACATACTCCTCTTATATGAATCAAATAATATGAGGGTATTCAATGTTGTTTAATAATATTTAATGAATTATAAATGATATAAAATGATGATAAATATAAATTAATTTTAAACACATGATAGTAAAGAAATTAAATAGAAATTCATTTCATATATAAAATATACAAATAAATCTAATTCTGAAGTACTGTAAAATAATATATAATGATTTTTCATATTAGGAATTAAGAAAATATATCACATGGGTTAGTAGATATTCTAAATTATATTAAATTGGTTAAAGTGTTTTTGGGAACCAAAAGTGAGTGTCTAGTTTGAATAATTAATCCCATCTCATATGTATTAGTAAATGAATTATTTTTAAAAAGTGAGATTCTAAATCATTTACAATAATAAGAAGCATAATTTCTATGTAAACAAAATTTAAAACAATAAAAAAACAATTATCTTACATTTATCGTCACTTTTTTATAAAATTAATAGGATGGAAAATAATACCTTTGAATGAGAGTTACATGAAATTTTCCATATGGAAAATAATTATTTTTTTATAATATTGGAAAGTTCTATTCTCTAATTTTAGTCACATTCTAAAAATATTTAATATCATATGAAAAATTTCTATTTTTATAATGAGAGGTTTTATAAGTATAATACTTTATAATTTTATCCATTCATTAGTATAGACATATCATCCTTTATAACTTCGAGTATCGTTATTTCTTCTTATTTAGTATTGGAAATAGAATATTTCAACTTCTTTATTCTCACCATGTAGAAATTTTAAATACTCTCTAATCTTAAAAACAATAAAAATGAACATCTATTTTACCCTTTATGAACCCATTTTAATCCTTATTTATAATCATGAAAGAATAAAAAAAATAAATAAATAATTATAAACATAATAAAACAGCTCTTTTGACTCATTTACATTAGGATAATACATTTTGAATTTGAGTTAGTGTATGAAGATAATGTCCATGATGTAGATGATGAAGATATAACCTCTGTAGACTTAGCCACTAAATATACATTACATGAATTTTTTTCCACATTTGATGATAAAATATAAGAATAAATAATTTAAAAAACAACAATAATAAAATGATGATAAATGTATATCATTAACTAAATAAAATAAATTAAATTAAAAAGAGACACTTAATTGTTTCGGTTTTTAATGGGGTGTTTTTTCATTTCTCCCTCAAAGATATTATATGCTCATCCCATTCAATTGAATTCACATCCTTTATGCCTGAATAGAGCCCCACCCATTGCCCTTTGAGTCTCCCCCTTCCCCTAAATTTCCCACGAATCCTAATGGATTCCAGGGTGTCATTCATGTAATTTATATGGTAATCCTTCCCCTCACGTATTGTAACAACAAAGAATGCAATAAAATTAAATTACATTGTTATATTAATTTTATATAGTCTAAACCACCTAAAATCAATTTGATAACAAAATAATAAATTTATAAATATATAATTAATGAAATAAACGGTATATTTATAAATCTTGATACCTATAGAGATTGATAATAATAATGTGAACAAAAGGAATAGTAAACCAACCGATATAATATATACCGTGCCTATGTAAGTATAGATAAAATATTTTTATCTTATACTTGAATGTTTTATGTATTTATATCTTGTAATATGTAGATAAATTATTTAATGATTCTAAATTAAGTATTATTATTTTTAAGAAACATAAAGGTTTATCTAGAATTTTATAATTCATATAATGATTTAAAATATATTTTATTTTCATAAAATTGATTATTTCAATTTTATTTTTGTCTTATAATTAAAAGATAATTTCACGAGAGCTTAATTAATTTTTGAAACAGTTAAAAAATCTATTATAAATTTAAAATTAGTATTTTTCATTTAAATGAGGATTATATTATAAAAATAAATTTCTCATATTCAAAAAGTTATTTTCATAAAATGGAGTCCATTTTATAATTCTAAATGTTAAAAAAAGGTTAGGGTAAATTTGTGGTATTTTTCAATAATATTGGAATTTTGTGAATAATGAAATATATTAATTTATGGTGTTTAACATTATGAGTAAAGACCTGAATTTTTGAGTACTGGTTGATTAATAGATAATTTAGTTGGTCATTATGATGAAATCAAAAACTATATTTACTATCATTAGGTACATTAATCTATACTCATTATAGTCTTCATCCTAAATAGTAAAACAATAAAAAAATAGTTCAAAATCACCCTCTCCTCCACAATAGAAAACACGTCCCACCACCTATTCTACTCACACCAAAAAACCCTTCAGGTTTTTTTATATTATTAAAAATAATATTCCTAGGTATCTCCCCCACATCTTGAATCATTTAGTCTCAATAATACTCCAAAACTCAAGATCCCCAAAGAGGTACCCAATTAGATGAAATTCAAGAGGTAAAATCCCCTTTCATTTTCATTTATTCTCATTTCATTTTCATTTATTTTCCTCTCAAGACCTCCCCTTATATAATTTATTTAATAACACTTATATATTTTATATACAATAATTTTTTTGTGTTAATGTAATAAACCATAATAAATTATCTCCCCTATCCTTTTAATCAAAAAACAAAAACATAATCCATGATGTGTTGATTTATCGCATTCAAGGGCGATGAGTTTTCAATTTCCATTACCACATTCAAGGATGGTCATAAAACCATTTTTATGGTAAAAAGAATATAATATATATAATATTTTTTATTTAATATTCTAGAACTATTATATATAAATAAAATTAATTAATAAAACAATAGTGGTTCGTGATGATTAAAAAACAAAAAAAATATAAATGGTTATCGCTAATGTTTTATATAATTCATCATCCTAAAACATAATAAAAATGATATATAAGACCATATAATACTGAGTAATTTCAATAATAGATTATAATTATAATTATTGACAACTATTATCATTTAATGAGATTTCTAGATACATGTATATTACAAATATGATGATGAAAACAAATGAAATGAACACTCCCGTGACAGTGAATTTATATTTTATAACTCATCAAAAAAGAAATAAATGACCTTAATAAAATTATAACAAATAAAATACATATATAAGTGTTAATTAATTAATTAATTAGGGAATCTAATTTCAATATACAGGACATTACGTTCAAGTGAAGAATAGTTTCAAACATACGTTAAGGGGTTCTCTTTGAACCCACATTTAACCATTGGGTTACACTTTATCTCTGTTTACCCCCATTGTAAATCATAATTATTATTAAATTATAATATTAAATTATATTTCTATGTTCCAATAATATGTTTCTAGCAAAATTAGTCATTCATTTATGGGTAAATACATTTTTTATATGGTCTCATTCTCAATTCATTCTCATAAGCTGGCCGGGTTAAAGAGAACATTCTAACTTCTTATGAATTTTTACATACCATCCATAATATATTTTAATATTTAATTATTATTCTAATATAAATCATTTTATCAATAATATCTACCTAATTTTATTTCTCAGTTTATATAACATATTATTCATTTTTATCTTTATGTACTCTTTAATATTATCCTTAATCCACATTAAAATGTTTCATTGTTAATGTTACTTAAATGTTATTTTAAGATATTTTCACTTCAGTTTGAAATGAATAATCTTGATTTATGTCTATTTTCTCTTATTAACTTCTATGTATGATTTAAATCCACTCTTTCATTGACATCATTTTGTTATACCATTTTTATTCCATAAGAAAAGATTGTGATACCCAATTCATTCCTTGGGTAACCCTTATTCTGCGGGTTGGGGGAGACTTTCCGTTCTCAGATGTAGGCACTTGGTGGTTGGGCGTGACCTCCAGGGGTCATCTGGTTGGTGGTGATGGGATTTGGAACAAGATCTGGTTTTTGGCTGGGTTCTTTTTTGGTTGTCTGTTTATAGTTTTTCTCCTTTCTTTCGTCATGCTTATGGTTTCTGCTTTGGTGACATTGTGATTTATTTTGTGGATGGATCTAGTGGTTTCGAACCAGCTTTGATGCTCTGTTGGAGGCAGGATGAGATATTCTGTTTTCCATTTCATGATGCGGCTTTGCGTAGGGTTTCGTGTGGTTTTTTGGTGCTCTGGGTTTGGATACAAGGCTTGGGTCTATGTTTTGGGGATTCTTATTGGAGGTTCTTTGATTGGGTTTTGGTGGTTTTTTTGTCCTGCTCGGTTGTCGTCTGCGATCTTGATCCTGGAATGGCAGTTATATTGATGGATGCTGACGTTGATGGTGGTGATTAACGCCGGTGGAACTCTCTGGCGGTCTGGTTGATGCATGTGATGTGTCTGTCATGGCAGGCCATGGATTGAGGCGGCGTTGGTCAGACGTGATGGGTTTATTGCTCAAGGTGTGATGCGGGGTTTGCAGATCGAGGCATGGATGGCAGTGTGTTTGAATTTTGAAGGTGTTTTTGATTTTGAAAGTGTAATGCGGTTGTTTCATGTGCATTTTTTTGGGTACCGGGAACCCTTAAACTGGCCTCTAGAAAATGAAAAAAATGGTTGCAGGCATGTGCAATAGTGTTGGTGTTTAGCCATGACTCATGCTCCTCCATGTGGAATGGTCTTGGCGGTCAGCCTTTACTCATGATTATGTCATGTTGTATGTTGTATAAAAATTTCTATGATTACATTATTACATTACCCCATGTTCTATATGTTATATATCTGTAATGATTATTCATGTTCCATGCCATTTTATGTCATCATGTTATTCCTTCTGACCCATGTTCTATGCTTATTCCCTTGCATGGATTTTATGGTCGTCGCCTTTCTAATGTATTCCTCGTGTGATTCAATAAAGATGAAAGGGTTCAATAGAAATCAGAATATCATTATATATATTAAATAAATTTTTTTTTCATTTTTGTTGAATTTTTCAGTTTTATTTATTTAATCTTACAAAGACAGTAAACTTTACGATCCTTGGTTTGTATTTGAAGTCTTATTATACTTAAAATCATGTAATAAATTATGTATAAGGGTGGGGTCCTTATAGTTGGTATCATAATATGATATAATTATTTTTTTATATTATGATTAGAAAAATTTATTAATAACCCTAGGGATAATTTAATCACCAAGGATAATTTAGATTGAAACCTAGGGAATCAAAAGTTCGGATTTGAATTTAATTTAAAATTTTACCCCTATATGATCAATATTTAATTTTTATATGATAAATAGATCAGTATTCAAGACAAAATAACCATAATTTATTTTCTCAATTGATGTTTATAAATAAAAAACCCCATTCCAAAAAATAAATGTGATAGTCCATGGGAAGATTACCCTAATGAACTACCATATCTGATGGTAATGAGAGTTCAAAAATTTATGATTGCATTTTCTCAGCAAGCTCAAGTTATGAATAATAACATCAATCGTATGAAACACCCTCTTATCCAATTAAAAAGAAAGGTGTAGTCAAATCATTCATGTGAAAAATTCCTCCCATGTATAGTGGATATACTGATCCCCTCCTCATAGAACAATGGTTTAACTCTATCAATAAGTCATTATATTTCCTCTAGTGATTTGAAGAAGAGAATGTTCTATTAGTGGTCTATAGATTTGATTTAGAAGATGATCAGTGGTGTACATTAATCAATAACACAAAGTTCATGGATAAAAATGATTCCAGATATTGGGAGGAATTCAAGATTTTATTTTTCAATAAATATTTTCTCAAAACCCATTGTATCATGATAAAAAGGGAGTTCCATTGTGTAAAGTAGACAGAAGCTAGTTCTATTAGGGTGTATGAATATGACATAACATGGATTTTAGAATAAGTATATCTATTTTTTATAAAAAAATCACGGGGAATATTATCCTTCTTAGACGTAATCTGTGTTTAATAAATTCTTTTTCAATTTGTGACTTTGATAGATGTTATGAAATTGTCTATTGTGGCCTTAAGGTTGAAATAGAGATTAGAGATTCTCATATGTCTCATGGTCTCAAAGATAAATAGGAGAAAATGTATTTTTTATATGGGAGGGTAAACATATAAATCCCAGGATGGAAAGAAAACCCTACATCTCATGTGTCAATGTAATGGGAAAATTTATCCTAGGAACTATCTAAAGGGAACTAGAAGACCATTCAAATGTAGAAAAATGTGACTTCTAGAAAATAACTACGGAATGGATATGAATAATCCTAATAATTTTTAAGATAAAATGATGGCTAAGATCAAAACGAAGCATATAGTGCAGTGTTTCAGCTATAGGAATCATGGGAAATATGAGAACCATTTCCCCAATCCAAGGGGTGTTTGATGAAATCAACAACAAAAATCTCCGAGACATCAAGGAAGGGATTATGATATCACTACTACTTAGTTGGATCCCAAAAATGACGTGGTGACATGCACACTGGTTATTCAGTCAAGAGTAGCTAATGTTCTATTTGATTCTGGTTCCACTAATTAAATAATATCTTGATAGTTTAGAATAACTATCCAAACACCAAATCAACATATAAAGGTTGAGTTATTTATGAGAAATGAACATGGAGAAATTATTTCATCTGAAGTATATAACTC
This sequence comes from Viscum album, assembly GCA_963277665.1. NCBI lineage: Eukaryota > Viridiplantae > Streptophyta > Magnoliopsida > Santalales > Viscaceae > Viscum > Viscum album. The sequence continues at coordinate 1,014,194,295 of OY728167.1, forward strand.
CTCCCAGTTAATGTTTGTGGACTAAAACTTCATGAAAATATTTTCTTACATCCTTTGGTGGACTTTTATTCTATATTAGTAATGGATTTTTTATCTTTAAATAAATAAAACATTAATTTTTGAGAAAGGGAGACCACTTTTCACATCCCGATGTATCCTCCCATTCCCTAAAATTGTAAGGAGGAGTATGAATATCTATAAGAATCATTGTCTAAATAATATATATTATTTCTTTTTGAGAAAAAATATATAGATCAAATGATTGTGATAAAGGATTGAACCATGATAGATGACAAGCCAATTATGATGGACTATAATGATGTGTTCCTAGAATAGTTTTTGTTCTTCCTCTTGATTAATAATTCGAGTTCTCAATTGAAATAATTCATGGATCTATACCTATATAAGAGAAACCTTATAGAATGGTCACCATTTAGATGGAATAACAGAAGAAACGGTTACGAGAGAATCTAGACAAGGGTTTTATATGACCGAGTTCTTTACAATGGGGTGAACCAGTCCTCTTCATAAAGAAGAAGGATGGATAATTACACCTTTAAATTGATTATCAAGCGCTCAAAAAATCAGGATTATGAACATGTATCCCCTCCAATATATGGATGAATTTTTCAATGAACTGCATGGGGACATGATTTTCTCTATGGTGATTCTTAAATCTTTATATCACCAATGAAAGTTGAAAAAGTAAGACATTCCAAAGAATACCTTTTGAACAAGGGATGAACATAGTTAGTTCATAGTGATGACCTTGAGATTCACTAATTCTCCAAAATTATCTATGGACCTAATGACTAATGTCCTTAGTAATTAGATCGATGTATTTTCTATAGATTTTAATTATGATACTCAGATATAATCCAAGATAAAGGGGGAATATAATGAGAAATTGGAAATTTCTCTAAATACATTGCATAATGAGAAACTAAATGAAATTTATATTAAATTTGAGTCCCAGATAATGGAATTATAATTTGTGGGGAATGTAATCCCCAACAAAAGAATATCTATGGACACTTTCACGACAATGGTATTCAATGAGTGGACTATGAAAACACCTCTAGTGGAGATCCATAGTTTACTTGGTCTAACAGGGTATTACTAAATACTTATGAAGAAATTATCACAATTATAAAACACACTAACCAATATGAATAAGAATAGAGTAAATTTTATCTAGACTATTAAATGTGAATAATCCTTCAATAAGTTGAAACAGACACTTATCACTACACCAGTACTCACAATTCTAACAAGTTGAGAACTCATTATGGTGTAAATTAATTCATCAAATAAGGGAATATGCTATGTAATGATTAAAAACTACAAATTAATAACCAATGAATCGAGGAAGTAGAAAATTAATGAGAAAAATATCCCACACATTATTTTTTTTAGAAAAGAAAGCATAATAGATTTAAATAAAAAAGGTTACAAGAGTCTAAATGAGGGAATTTTAAAATTGTCTCTGTTGAGAATATTAAGAAAATCCTCTGCAATTGTGTTCGCATGCGCACCGGAGGCTTCAAGAATACCTTGGTTTTTAAGTCTATCAGCAATATTGTTGGATTTACGATAGACATGTATAATGATAAAGTTCATTGAGGCAAGAGTGTCACAACATTTGATCCATTTCAGAGTAACCTTCCAGGCAAGATGAATCTGATTCTCTCTAACAGCATGTACAATAGTAGTGGAGTCACTTTCAAACCAGATATTACTCCAATTTCTTTGATGAATAATCTCCACTACTTTAATAAGTTCCATTATCTCATCTTCAAGGGCAGTTGCATGACCACAAGATCCATAAAATCCATCAAGAAAGTCACTATTGTGGTCACATAAAGCAATACCTTATCCAGCTGATTTTGGGTTTCCCTTTGACGCTCCATCAAGGTTACATTTTATCCAACCTACAAAAGGGGGAGTCCAGAAAATATCCATAGTGCCTATAGGTTTGGGTAAATTACCAGACAAATGAAGCCTTCTCAAGATTGCAAAGTCTTTGATGGAGTTATGGAATTTTTCATCGTGGACCTGATTTGCACATCAGGTTGTTGCTAGAATATGTGAAATAGAAAACTTGTGATTGAAAATAGAATTATCATGTGTTCCACTATTTCTGCCACTCCAAAGTGTATGAAATGTTTCAGCACAGACAATAAGGAATAGAGAATGAATCTGCTTGGAATGAAATTCTGCTGTCATTTAGTGTAGTAATTCTGCAATATTGCCGACATGAGGTATCAAGATGCCAAATAGATCAAATATATTTATCCAGATTGAAGTAGTAGTTCTGCAGGAAAGGAATAAATGATCCAGGTCATCCTTGTGTTGATGGCACAAATCACATCTTGAGCATAGAGAGATACCAACTTTTTGAAGGTTGTTGTCCACTGGTAGCTTATTCAAGTTAATTCAACATAAATGAGTGAACCGAGAGGTCTGGAACCATTTTATGAATTTTTGGACAACACTAGAAGAGTTGCCTTAGTTTAAATGATTATAGACGATTTTAGAATCAAGCATCCCATTTACACTTGGTTCCCAAACATGATGTCATCTGAAATAAGGAAATCAAAAGAGTTGATAGTTTGGACAATGTGAGAAGGCAGATTGTCGACCTGCTCAAGCTGATCACAAATAGAAGCATCTAAATCGACATCCATAGTACCGAAATTTATAAAATCAATTAAAGGAGTTCTTTTCTAGTTATCCTTCCATAATTTTAGCTTGGGGGAGGCATTCACTAACCAATGTGACTGTCTATTGATATTTTGGAAAACGATTTCAAACCAGGCCAAATAGAGGATTGTATATAATTTAATATTCCTACATCGGTCTAGTAAGGATTATTGCTCTGAGGAAATAAATAGATCTTGATTTTCCATTAATAAGCCTCCAAATAAATTGAGCTTCAAGAGATTGATTGAAGAGCTCAATATTCTTAATCCCAAGTCTCCCTGCAGAGAGAGGTAAACAACATTTATTCCATGAGGTAGTGATAATTTTATTTTAAAGAATGCTTCCACTCCAGACAAAATTCTTCATAAGGGACTTAAGATACATGATTGTAGAAGAAAGCCAGGAATACACCATAAAAGATTAGACAAGCATGGAAATGATCACATGATTGAATAAGAAAATTTTTCTTACCATGGATAGAGCCTTTCCTTTCCAATTGGAGAGAGTTCTCCTAACATGGCTGACAACATCAGTAAAGTAGGTGGAGAAAGGTCTTCCAAAGAACATTGGGACTCTAAGGTATGTGAAGGGAAGGGAACCCTCTCTAATGCCCACATTCTGAATTATACAATGTTTCCTATAATATGAAATATCCCACACATTATCTAGAGTTGGAGGATGAGATATTTTTGTTGAAAATAAGTGTCATTACCTATATAGGGAGAAGTGTGATATATATACAAATTAGAAGAGACTAAAATATGTTTTCACACAAAAGGATATTAATATTCTATAAAATATATGGTTATAATTCATCCAATATTATGACTAATCAATCGACGAACATCCTTATAAAGAAAATGAGGTGGATGATTCCCATAGTAGAAAGAATATTGTAACAAAATCAATGATGAGAATTAAGAATGATCTAGTACTATTAGAGATACACATAATAGAAATGGTATTTTTTAAGGAATGAAATTCATGAATCCTTTATCAACTGATTTATCAACCCCACACTATATAAAAAATAAAGGGTACTCAAATAAATGATGAAAAAATTCGGAAAAATTGGGGTGCTATCGGAGATGATAAATCCTCATGGTTCAAAATATATGAGGAATGAGTCATAATATTTGTGTCATGAAATTGTGTACTATCAAATCTAGATATAACGGAAGATATTCTAAATGAAACACATATATCAAACCTCTCTAGTTACACATGGAGGACAATGGAGTATAGAAAACTCTGAGAGAACTTTTGTTGGGAGAATATGAAGCATGAGATCGTTTAGTATAAATGAATGTGCATATAATTTCATCCATTAAAGGATGAAATGAATAGTTCTAATAGTATGATGAAACCATTACTGATAAAAACATTTTTGTTGGAAAAATCACTATGTACTTTGTCAGTAGACATCCAAATACATCCATGAAAAATAATGTTATATGGGTTATTATAGACTGTCTTTCAAAGACAACTCAATTTATCTCAATTAAAGTGGAATTCACACTAGATAAACATACATGGAAATACATTATATATGTGGTAAGGTTTTACAGAGTACCAATATTTATTATATATGACTGAGACATGAGACATACCTCAATCTTTTGGAAAATTCTCCAACATGCTGTAAAAATGGAGATGAACTTTGGTAGGACTTATCATCTCTAATGTGATGGAGAAACTAAATAGACAATTCAAACACTAGTATATATGATGATAGAATGTCTTATGTACATCAAGGGAGGATTTGACCAGCATTGACATTTATTTGATTTCTCTTATAACAACATTTTTCACTCAAGCATCTAGATGGATCCATATGAATCTCTTAATTGAAAATGTTTCATTGCACCAACATATTGGGATGAGATCAGTTAATGTAATATTATAGGAACTAAAATGGTCAAAGAAATGGTCGAAATGATAAAACTATACATCATCAAATAAAGAAATCCCAATGTCGATAGAATATATATTCAAAAAAATCACCAACATGACCTAGAGTTAAATTTTGGATATATGGTATTCCTCCGGAAATCATAATGGAAGAGGATCAAGTAATTTGGGAAGAATGGAAGGGTAAATCCAATGTAAATCCAGCGCTTTGAGATTTTTGATCATCTTGGAGCTCTGGACAATAAGATATCATTTCTTCCAACCATGTCAAAAGTAAATGATATATTTTACATATCCTTAATACTGAAGTACGCACTAAATCTCTCACATGTAATGAATTTATAGTCGGTGAAATTGGAAAATTATCTCTCTTACAAGGGAAAACCAGTGATGATCGTGGATCATAGAGATAATGTTATGTTACATCCCAGGTAAATAAAGAATAATACATTTTCATATTTATTAATATTTGCGAATTAAATATTAATTTTTCTCTAAAGGAGTTTCTATGTTCGATAGCGTACCCGATATGCAACAAAGGGTTTCTTTGAAATCGTACGTTGCACACTAGTAATAAAATAATATTATTTTAAATGTTAGTTAACACGTAGCCGTTGTATTGGTGGGAATAGATAGAAATAACTAAAATATGATTATATATGTTTTTTAAATGTTTTTACATTTATCTACTAAAGGATAAAGGCTTAAAATACGAAAAGAATTCAATTTTAGGCTTATATACTCTAATTTTCACGAAAGGTCCACTTATCACCTTTTGACGGTGAACCATCATTAAATATAGTGTTGATGGATCTTATAAATTCTTTAGGACAAAATATAACTATTCTTTAGAATCGAGACATCAAAATTTACTTTGTGTAAATTTTTGGTATTTTTCCGATAAAGTTCATTTTTTAGTGAATAGTGTAAAATGTTGTATTTTAATTCAAAACCTCTTTTTAATCTAATTTATTAAGATGATTAGATAATATATTGATTTGGTTTTAAAGTAAAATTAGAAAATATTTTTACCATTAAATCCAATAGTGGTCATTAGAATTAATTTCACTTTGAAATCGGACTTAAACTACTGTCAATCTTTTAATACTTATTGTTTCATAAAAACACGCTATTTGTCATGACAACGGGAATTAATTATTAAATTAATTAATGTGACTTATATGTTTTGAATTTTCTTAAATAGACTTCATTTTTGAATTTGGAATATCAAATATAGCTTAGGGTTAATTTTTGGTATTTTTCTGAAAAACTTCAATTTTTGATGAATAGTGAAACCACTAAGTGGTACTTATAAAAACTGATTTTTCGTTTAAATAAAATTTTACCACTTCTGTGTTTTGAATTTCAAAAATCCGACATACATGGTTATCATTAAGAAGTAAAATGTGGTTCAATGGGATTAAAATAATTTTTTGGTGAATAGTAACTTCTTTAGTTTTTAATCGCGATTAGAGGTAATTAGCGTAGTTTAAGGTAAAAAAAAGTTTTAATAATATGAGATGAGATTGAAAAATGTAATACCGTCATTGGATGTGTCATGGACTACCAAGAAAATCCATGAGTCAACTTGGGGACCCAATGGAGCCACTTTGGTTGGGAAATGACATAAATAACTTTTTATTTAATGTTAAAGTAAAAATGACACAAACATGAAATGTTTTACTAAAACAATTTTTACATGGGGTTATACAAGTCAGATTTTTGACTATAAATATTTATTAGAACGATAAAAATATTTCATATATCATGATATTTTTTTTAATTTTTATACATTAAATAATGTAAATTATTTATGACATCATGATGATGTAGTGATGGCCTCATTATTTAACGATTTAAATAAAATGGAAGTATAATGTCAAATATAAGACCTAAACATGTCCAAAACCGATTGGATGTGTGGATTTCGAACCCTTATCACCTTATCCTTAAAACACATCAAAGTGGGACCATTAAAATCTGAAACTCATTCTAATATAAAGTAACATTTTCTTACTTTCCAAGAGTTCCCCTCCTCTCCTCTTATAAAAGGCCCCCTCCTCTACCTCATTACCCACACTCTCAAAGAATTTGGCTCGGCCAAACTCTGCCCATTTTGTCTCTCCACTTCCCTCTATTAGTTTTTAAGCCTCACGTTGGGCAGAAGTCTTCCCAAGTAAGCCTTTGAGCTCAAACCAAAGGGAGTTACCCGATTTTAAGGTAATGTCTTCACTTGAGTCCTTTTGTTTTATCTTGCTTCTACACCTTCAAAGGTCGCCATTAAGATGACACTATATTTATATATGATATATATTATGTTTATTTTTTCCTTATGCTTCTGTATTTTTCATTTAGGGAATACCTTTATGGTTTCCATTATGGGTGAACGTGATATCTTCATTTAAGGAAGTGCGGACTACCATCCCCTCAAAGTGATGTGATTCGTTAATGCCATATATGGGATGTGTAAAGGATGGATTTAAAGTTATTATATATGATGTTATACTGGAATTATAATATACCTCTATATCATTATTTTTCCATTCCATAAAAATATGAAATAGAAATTAAATTAGCGTTCATGCGTACGTACGACTTACCGTCTCCATGAACGGTGCATTTCATTTCTTATCCGCAAACGTAATGTACAATTATAAGTACATGTATATAATGGATATATATGATGAATGATACATCTATATAATGAATATAATTATGGAATTAAAATATACATACCTCTCATTTAGTTCTAATTCCATTAATATTGCAAAGAAATGAAAGTAGCGTTCATGCGTACGTACGGCTTACCGTCTCCATGAACGATGCATTTCATTTGTTACCTCTAAATGATTATTTAATATTATAAATACATGTATATTCAGGATATAATGATCCTTAGACCACACGAACAACATGTAATTGTAAGAAGTCCACTTTTGACTGAAGAACCAAATATCGACAAAACAAACATTATTAACTTAAATGGTTACATAATGTTTATAAAATGGCAATAAGTGATATAAAAAGAATAATGAACTTGAAAAAGGTTCTTAAGAAAATAGAAATTAACTCAAGTTTATTATTATGGACGTTAAAGAACGATCGAGTCAAGTCAGACCCGAGGTAAGAGACTTCGTCTCAATCTCCTTTTATTAAGGAATATTTCGTTTTATACATAACTTTATTTTATACAGTGTATAAAACCCTTTTAATTTTACTTTCATACAAAAGGAATCTTTTTCTACGAATCATTTTACTAAATGACAAGAAGGAATGTTTCTTTTAACATACGCGGTGACAATGACCTTTTCCGCTGCCGCGAGTATTATTTGTCTTTGGCTTCCTGAACAAGACGTAATGTTTTTTTTAAAATGAAATAAATACCATATACTCTTTTATGTATTTTGGTATTGAAAATGGTTTTTAAAATGGATTTGTTATTTCAATATATTTGAGTGATATATTGTGATCAAAGTGTGGAAATGTTTTCTTTCCTTTATGTTTTCTTTATGTCTTATGATTTTATAATGGTACTTGGACAATTGACGGGTGGTTACGTGATGAACCATATGATGGGTGGTGTCGTGAATACCAGGACGGGTGGATACATTATAACCTCCAATGCATTGGGTATGGAAGTCGGCCGTATGGCTATTCCATTAAGTATGTATGGAAGTTGGCCGTATGGCTATTCAATTAAGTGATATGTGTGGAAGTCGACCGTATGGTTATTCCACTTAAGTATGTTTGTGTCCCAATTTATGTTTATATATGTTATGTGTTCTTCATATGGGTTTTATGGTAATCCTTTGGTTACAAAAATGTAAGTAATGATATTTTATTCAGTGAAGAGGTTTTACTACTTCATGAAGGTGAAGGTATTTCTTGATAAAGTATACATGGTTTACTTGATGTTTGAAAAACTAACAGTTTTCATTCTTTGTGTATCCCTTAATGAGATTTTTATGCTCACCCCATGTTTTTTTGAAATGTTTTTCACAGGAATTAATGTGGAATAGGGTCAAGGACGGGATCAAGGGAAAGTCATGCTATATAAAACATAGAACTAGTCATATCTATTTTTAAGATTTTTTTATTCTATGGAAACATAGTAGAAGTGTCTACCTTGTAATCTTTTGAGATGTAATAGTTATGACCTAATTCTCTAAAACTCTAAACCTGAAAAGATCCTCAATGTGAATTATTCATTTAATTCAATTTTAAGTAAGGTTTAAGGCTGGGGCCTTATAGTTGGTATCAAAGGTCGGTTTACAGAACTTTAGGAGTTAGGGTATTGTTAAATTAATGTCCATAAAGTAATTTAAGGTCAAATTGAAATGATATAGCATTTACAGATTACCATGTTGCTTCGCCTAAGATATTTCTGTATTAAGAATGGTTTTTCATAGAGGAAACAGAACAGCTTTACTGGGAAGAAATACAGAGGGAAATGACCTTTCAAATCAGTATCCTAAGATGGTCAGAATCAGAACTAAACATTTTGTTGCAGTGATGGCTCAGTTGACTTAGGAGTTGAAAAGAAGATTGGTGAATGTTCTAGTTTTGGCACTTCTTTCCCGGAATGGTGAGTTTGTTATATATAGTGATGTTTCTGTGAAGGGACTTGGCTATGTCCTTATGCAGAATGATCAGTTAATTGATTATGCTTCACGTCAGTTGAAAACTCATGTGGTAAATTAACCCACACATGATTTGGAATTAGCTCCTATTGTTTTTGCTTTAAAAATTTGGAGGCATCATTTGTATGGAGTAAAGTGTGAAATATATACTGATCGCAAAAGATTAAAGTATATATTCACTCAGAAAGAATTGAACATGAGACAGAGGAGATGGATGGAATTCATCAAGGATTATGATTGTACAATTCACTACCATCCGGGAAAAGCCAATAAAGTTGCTGATGCTTTGAGTAGAAAAAGTAATGCTTCATTAACGACGTTGTGTTTGGAACTTGATCCTCGGTTTAAGGATTTTATGAACTTTGGAATAGAAGCTGTTGGTACAGGATGTCCTTCTGTTTTGTTTCAGGTATCAGTGAGATCATCTCTATCAGACAGAATCAAGTAAGCACAGAAGCAAGACAGTGACTTACAGAAAAAGGTAGAGCTGGTTCAGAAAGGTAAGTTGCATGAATTCAACATTGATAGTGATTGTGTTTTGAGATTTGGGAAGAGATTGTGTGTGCCTTCTGATTCACAGTTGAAGAGAAAGTTGTTATGTGAAGCTCATAGTTCTCCATTTTCCGTTCATCCTGGCAGTACTAAGATGTACAGAGATCTGCGGGAGTATTACTGGTGGGATGGAATGAAAAGAGATATTGCTGATTTTACTGTGAAGTGTTTGACTTGTCAGCAGGTTAAAGCAGAGCGGCAGTTACCGAAAGGGATGCTTCAGCCTCTACCAGTGCCAGGGTGGAAATGGGAGAATATATCCATGGACTTTGTTGTGGGATTACCAAAGAAATGTCGAGGTAATAATGCAATCTGGGTTATTGTTGATCGCTTGACTAAATCTGCTCATTTCCTTCCTATACGAGATAATTTTTCCCTAGATCAACTTTCCTATTTGTATCTTAAAGAGATAGTCAGGTTACATGGATTTCCTCTCTCCATTGTATCTGACCGTGATCCTAGGTTTACTTCTAATTTTTGGAAAGGCCTTCAGAAGTCGTTGGTTACTGAATTAAATTTTAGTACTGCTTTTCATCTACAATCAGATGGGAAGTTAGAACAAACAATTCAGACCTTGGAGGATATGCTACGTGCTTGTTCAATGGATTATCAGTAAATTTGGGACCAAGATCTTTCTTTGGTTGAGTTTTCATATAATAACAGTTTTTATTCCAGTATACAGATGGCACAATTTGAGGCATTATATGGGAAGCAGTGTCGAACTTCAGCATTTTGGGATGAAGTGGGTGAAAGGAAGCTGATGGGACCAGAATTGGTAGAAGAGATGGCAGAAAAAGTTCAGTTGATTCAGAAACACATGAGAACAGCTCAGAGCAGGCAGAAGAGTTATGAGGATAACCGGAGTAAGGATCTATCTTTCGAGGTAGGTGATCACGTTTTTCTCAAGGTTTCTCCATGGAAAAGTGTGATGTGATTTGGTAAGAAAGGAAATCTGAGTCTAATGTTCAATGGACCATATGAAATTCTGGAGAGAGTTGGATCAGTTGCATACAAAGTGGCATTACCTCCGAGTTTATCTCAGGTACACAATGTTTTTCATGTTTCGATGTTGAGGAAGTATATGCCAGATCCATCTCATGCTTTGAGTCCAGAGGTAGTTCAGCTGGAAGAGAACCTATCATATGTAGAACAAACTGTCCAGATTCTTGACTAAAGAGAGCAAGTATTGCAAAATAAGTTAATTCACTAGGTAAAGGTTTTGTGGAAAAACCATATGGTTGAAGAGGAAACATGGAAATCTGAAAATGCTATGAGGGATAAATACCCCCACTTATTTTGATAAGTGAATAAAATTTTGAGGACGCAATTCCCAAAAGGGGGGAAAGATGTAACATCCCAGGTAAATAAATAATAATACATTTTCATATTTATTAATATTTGCTAATTAAATATTAATTTTACTCTAAAGGGGTTGCTATGTTTGATAGCATACCCGATATGCAACAAAGAGTTTCTTTGAAATCGTACGTTGGAGGGAATGGATAGAAATAACTAAAATATGATTATATATGTTTTTTAAATGTTTTTACATTTATCTAATAAAGTATAAAGGCTTAAAATAAGAAAAGAATTCAATTTTAGGCTTATATACTCTAATTTTCAAGAAAGGTCCACTTATCACCTTTTGACGGTGAACTTTCATTAAATATAGTTTTGATCGATATTATAAATTCTATTGGACCAAATATAACTCTTCTTTAGAATTGGTACATCAAAATTTACTTTGTGTAAATTTTTGGTATCTTTCCGATAAAGTTCATTTTTTAATGAATAGTGTAAAATGTTGTATTTTAATTCGAAACATCTTTTTAATCTAATTTATTAAGATGATTAGATAATCTGTTGAATTGGTTTTAAAGTAAAATTAGAAAATATTTTTACCATTAAATCCAATATTGGTCGTTGGAATTAATTTCACTTTGAAATCGTACTTAAACTAGTGTCAATCTTTTGATACTTATTGTTTCATAAAAACACGCTATTTGTCATGACAACGGGAATTAATTATTAAATTAATTAATGTGACTTATATGTTTTGAATTTTGTAAAATAGACTTCATTTTTTAATTCGGAATATCAAATATAGCTTAGGGTAAATTTTTGGTATTTTTCTGAAAAACTTCAATTTTTGATGAATAGTGAAACCACTAAGTGGTACTTACAAAAACTGATTTTTCGTTTAAATAAAATTTTACCACTTCTGTGTTTTGAATTTCAAATTTCTTTCATACATGGTTGTCATTAAGAAGTAAAATGTGGTTCAATGGGATTAAAATAATTTTTTTGTGAATAGTAACGTATTATGTTTTTAATCGCGATTAGAGGTAATTAGTGTAGTTTAAGGTAAAAATAATGTTTTAATAATATGAGATGATCTTGAAACATGTCATACACTCATTGGATGTGTCATGGCCGACCAAGAAAATCCATTAGTCAACTTGGGGACCCCTTGGAGCCACTTTGGTTGGGAAATGACATAAATAACTTTTTATTTAATGTTAAAGTAAAAATGACACAAACATGAAATGTTTTACTAAAACAATTTTGAAATGGGGTTATACAAGTAAGATTTTTCACTATAAATATTTATTAGAAAGCTAAAAATATTTCCTACATCATGATATTTTTTTTATAATTTTAAGACATTAAATAAATTAAATTATTTATGACATCTTTATGATTAGGTGATGACCTCATTATTTATCGATTTAAATAAAATGGAAAGATAGTGTAACATCTAAGACCTACACATGTCCAAAACCTATTGGATGGGTGGATTTAGATCCCTTACCACCTTATCCTTGAAACACATCAAAGTGGGACCATTAAAATCCTAAACTCAGTCTAAAATAAAGTAACATTTTCTTACTTTCCAAGATTGCCCCTCCTCTCCTCTTATAAAAGACCCCCAACTCTACCTCATTACCCACACTCCCAAAGCCTTTGGATCATCTAAACTTTTCCCATTTCGTCTCTACACATCCCTATCGTACTCTTTTAAGCCTCACTTTGGGCAGAAGTATTCCCAATGAAGCCTTTGAGCTCAAACCAAAGAGAGTTACCCGATTTTAAGGTAATGTTTTCACTTGAGTCCTTTTGTTTTATCTTGCTTCTCCAACCCCCTAAACTCTTTTTATTCATTTATTTTGTGGCAAATACAGTATCATAAATATACTAGTATGTTGTTATAAGAAGTATTCGATCTACACTTACACACACCTACATCTAATGGTTAAAGAACATACTATTTCCGTGGATAGCGAATTTCGGCCTCCCGAAACGATGATTGTTCAACATTCTTTTAACACCTTCAAAGGTAGCCATTAAGATGAAAATATATTTATATATGATATATCTTAATTTTATGTGTTCCTTATGCTTCTGTAGTTTTCATGTTGGGCATACCATTATGGTTTCCATTATGGGTGAACGCAATATCTTCATTTAAGGAAGTGCGGACTACCACCCCCTCAAAGTGATGTGATTCGTTAATGCCATATGTGGGATGTGTAAAGGATGGATTTAAAGTTATTTTATATGATGTTATACTGGAATTATAATATACCTCTATATCATTATTATTCCATTCCATAAAAATATGAAATAGAAATGAAATTAGCGTTCATGCGTATGTACGGCTTACCGTCTCCATGAACGGTGAATTTCATTTCTTATCCCCAAATGTAATGTACTATTATAAGTACATGTATATAATCGATATATATGATGAATGATACATCTAAATGATGAATATAATTCTGGAATTAAAATATACATACCTCTCATTTAGTTTTAATTCCATTAATATGACAAAGAAATGAATGTAGTGTTAATGCGTACGTACGACTTACCGTCTCCATGAACGGTGCATTTCATTTATTACCTCTAAATGATTATGTAATATTATAAATACATGTATATTCTGGATATATATGATATATATGATATATATGATATCCAAATCAGGAATGTCATTCTGGATATATCAAATGTTTGACCACATGAACAACATGTAATTGTAAGAAGTCCACTTTTGACTTAAGAACCAAATATCGACAAAACAATCATTATTAACTTAAATGGTTACATAATGTTTATAACATGGAAATAAGTGATATAAAAGGAATAATGAACTTGAAAAAGGTTCTTAATAAAATATAAATTAACTCATGTTTATTATTCAGGACGTTAAAGAACGATCGAGTCAAGTCGGACCCGAGGTAAGGGACTTCGTCTCAATCTCCTTTCACTGAGGCATATTTTGTTGTATACACAACTTTCTTTTATATGGTGTATAAACCCCTTTCGCTTTTACTTTCATACAAAATGAATCTTTTTCTACGAAGTGTTTTACTAAACGACAGAACAGAATGTTTTTTTAACGTAAACGGTGACAACGACCTTTTCCGCCGCCGCGAGTATTATTTGGTCTTTGGCTTCCTGAACAAGCCGTAATGTTTTTTTTAAATAAAATAAATACCATATAATCTTTTAAGTATTTTGGTATTGAAAATGGTTTTTATAATGGATTTGTTATGTCAATATATTTTAGTGATATATTGTAATCAAAGTGTGGAAATGTTTTCTTTCCTTTATGTTTTCTTTATGTCTTATGATTTTATAATGGTACTTGGACATTTGACGGGTGGTTATGTGATGAACCATATGACAGGTGGTGCCTTGAATACCAGGACGGGTGGTTACGTTATAACCTCCAATGCATTGGGTATGGAAGTCGTCCATATGGCTATTCCATTAAGTATGTATGGAAGTTGGCCGTATGGATATTCCATTAAGTGATATGTGTGGAAGTCGACCGTATGGTTATTCCACTTAAGTAATTTTATGTACCAAGTTACCTTTATATATGTTATGTGTTATTCATATGGGTTTTATGGTAATCCTTTGGTTACAAAAAGGTAAGTAATGATATTTTATTCAGTGAAGATTTTTTACTACTTCATGAATGTGAATGTATTACTTGATAAAGTATACATGGTTTACTTGATGTTTGAATAACTAACAGTTTTCATTGTTTATGTATCCCTTACTGAGCTTTTTCTGCTCACCTCATGTTTTTTTTGAAATTTTTTTCACAGGACTTAATGTGGAATAGGGTCAAGGACGGGATCAAGGTAAAGTCATGCTATATAAAACATGGAACTAGACATGTCTCTTTTTATGAGTTTTTTTAATTTTATGGAATCATAGTAGAAGTGTCTAATTCGTAATCTTTTGAGATGTAATAGTTATTTCCTAATTCTCTAAAACTATAAACCTGAAAAGATCATCAATGTGAATTATTCATTTAATTCAATATTAAGTAAGGTTTAAGGCTGGGGCCTTATATGTTATACCAAAAAATACCACACACCTTGTTAAAGTTCTCTAAAGGAACCATAAGAACAAAAAAGAAACATGGTTACAAGATGAAGAAATGATTTACAAGTACCCTTATATTCTTTCACCTTAATTTGTAAAACAAAACATTGTGGGAGAAAATTCTTAAGGGGGAGAATGTAACAACCAAGAACTCTATAATGGAAATTCCTAATTTATGATTATTTCTTATACTATATGTCATAGAAAAATCGGCTTTAGAACAGAATAAAAATTATATTAATGAATAATGAAAGAAATAAAATGTTGTTATAAATTAAAGAAACTATAATAATGGAATAATAACATGACCTTGGGAATATTTATTTGACTATTATGAAATTTAAACCAACCTATAGAGTAGTAATCTCACTTGTGAATGTATAAGTATAATTAATTTATCTTATCAAAAAATATATGATATATTTATATCATGGAAGAAGTAAATAATATTTTTATAATTGTAAATTAAATATTGGTATTTTTATGAAATATAAGTGTTTATTTTCAATATTATAATTAATATAATTATTGAAAATATTTTTTTTCATAAAATAGATTAAACAAATATTATTCTTATTTATTATGATTACATGATAATTTTATGAGACATTAATTAATTTTTCAATGTGTTGTGAAAATATGTACAATTTCAAAATTTAGTATTTTTCAATTAAATGATAATTTTATTTAAAAATTAAATATATCACAATTAGAAAATTATTTAACAAAAATGGTGTGTGTTTTATTATCCTATATGTGTAAAATGGTTTGGGATATTTGTTTTTGTATTTTTCTAAAATAGGATCATTTTTTGGTGAATAGTGGTATACGATAATTTATGGTATTGACGATTATAAGAAAATAAATGAATTTATGAGTCATGATTGAGTCATGTATGATGTAAATGGACATTGTCTCAAAATCACAGGCTCTATTTACTATATTTACTCCTTATAATACTCATTATTCATAGTCTTGATCCAATATATTAAAATAATGAATAAAAATATTAAAAAAAACACCAATCTCATCCACAAGAAATACCACGTATGAACACCTCTTCTCCTCACTCCAAAAAGAATTGACCCATATAAAAATTCAACCTAAAAACATCCCAATTTACTCCACCAATTCCATGTTTCTTTTGTTAAAAAAAAGTTGAAAACTCGTGTGCTTCAAATAGGTTCTTAAGAAAAATGAATTCATGAGGAAAAATACTCTTTCAGGTTCATATATTATATATTAATTTTCATTTATTTTCTTCTCCTCACCTCCTGTCATCCAAGTAACATGATATCTATAGTATATTATTTATACTATAATGTTATTTTTTTAATGGAAACCTCCATCATCAATTATCCTCCACTCTCCATTTGTTCTAAAAATTAAAAAATTGTCCATGATATGTAGATACATCATAGTCAAGGATGCTGAGTTTTAAATTTACGTTACCACATTAATGTCTGGTCATAAAAACATTAATTTTGTTAAAAAGATTATAATATATGTTTTAAGACTTATTAAATGTTTTTATCCTTTAAATTTACATAATATTATTTAATTGAACAAAACTAGTTCATGATGATCGAAAAACTATCAAAATAATCCAAACGGTTAACATTAACATTTTTTTAATGAATTATCCTTGAATATAGAAAAATGATATTCAGGGCCATTTAATATTCTCTAATTTTATTAATAACATTTAATTTCAATTATGGACAACTATGATCCTTTTAGATGATTTTATACACATGTAATAAGTTAACCAATCATGAAAACAAAGGAAACGAACACCCCCACAATGATGAATTTTTATATTAAAACTCATCAAAAGTTCAGAAATTAACTTATTAAAAGTAAAATAAATAAAATAATTATAGAATGGATTATGTATTTAATTAAAAATATACAATCTTTTTTTTTCTTGGAAACTTTGTTTAGGTGAATAATTGTTTCAAACATAATGTTATGGATTCCCTTCATACACAAAATATTTATTTTGGCAATGGTTTCACTGTCTTTACCCTTATTTAATTATTAATTATTATTATATACTCCTCATAAAATATTTTTTTATGTTCATAGATTTTTTTCCTTGATCAAGTATTCTTTATTTGATAGGGAAATGCATGTTTTTATAATGATCTCTACTCAATTCTTTTTTGTAAGTATGCCCCATTAAAAAGAACTACCCAGTTTCATACTAATTTTCAACTAGAGTCTATAAAATATTTTAATACTCCATTATTCTTCATCAATAATTAATTCTATCATGAAAATATATCTTGGTTAATTTGTTATATATTATAGAAGATTATTCATTTTTCGTGAAATTCTTTTTATTATTTTCTACAAACAACATTAAAATGAATCATTTTTTTGGATTCTGAAACAAAATTTTTATATTTTTGAATTTAGTTTTTCATAAATTATCATGATATATTCCTAAAATAAATTATTAAATTTTATGGTTGATTTAAATCATCTATTTCATTTACAACATTATGTTATTCTCATTTTTAATTTTATTGACATGATTATGATATCCAATTCCTTCCATGGGTAACCCTCTTGCCTGATTTTATATGTGGATCAAAATTTCCTGAACATGTTATCATGGGTGATAATATATAGTGATCCAATGAATTGGGAAATGTTTAGTCTCATGATACTTCACGAGAAATTATCTTGGTGGTTAGCCTTAAATCGTGCTTTTCCATGTGAAATAGTCTTGGTGGTTACCCTTGACTCACTCTCCTCCATGTGATATGGTCATCACAGTTATCCATGAATCATGATTGTGTCTTATTTTATTTTTTTGTAAACTTATATTACTCCATGATTACATGATCTCGTGATCTATATATTATTCATACATATATTTATTAATGTTCTATATATTTTTATTTCATCTTGTTATTCATTATAACTAATGTGCTTTGATTATTCCATTTATTGGATTTATAGATCAACACCTTGTTCATGTATTCTCAAGGTTATAGTTTGTGTATGTAAGGTATAAGATAAATTTATGAGATAATTATCAATATTAAATAAAATATGTTTTCACTTGGGTTATAATTTTTTAGTTTTGTGTACCTAATATTACAAATACACTATAATTTGGGATATATGGTTTGTATTTTAAGGAAAGGTATTATTAAAATCATGTAATAATATATGTAAATGGGTAGGTGTGTTATACCTCTCGACATCCATCTTTTTTAATAAAAACACTATTTTTATTTTTTATTTATAAATAAATTCTATAGAATCATATTGAAACTCATCTCAAAAGGTGGGTATTTACCTCACATTACATTAAGATGTATTTTGTGATTGTGTTTATAATTTATCATTGCTATTTTAAAAGAAAGGAACTATGGTATGTGGTGTCATAAGGTTTCTAAAATTCTAGTGTTGTAATTTTGAAATGACATCATTGAGTTATTTTTGGATTTTTTTTACATTTTTTTTGTAATAGTTAGAGGAGTTGATCATATTATTTTTCACATGGTTTTTTTGTTTATTTTCATAGATATTTTGTTACTAGGTTAAATTAGTATGGTATTGTCATTTAATGGAGTTTATGTGATACTATTTGATCACAAGAATTATTGAAGCTCACCTTTTGTAATGGTGGCTGTTATTATCCCTCTGATTGATCCTCAGGATATAATGATAAAATTCATTTTTTATTTTTTAATAAAAGTTCATAATAATGTTTATGATATATTTTTTGTTTATATATTTAAGCCTATTTTATGGTATTTTGATACCGTTAGTATTTTTTTTATCCAGTGCACATTATATTAAAAATAGGGAAGCATTGTCTATGATTTATCTTATAAGATTTTCTGTATTTTATGTTATTGGTTTAATCCCTTGAAACAATTTTTCTTTTTTTAAATTACATACCCTATAATTTGTGTTGACCAAAATATTTTTTTATATTTCATATAACCATGTTGACTAAATAAGTTATATACCATCATTATTAATAATAATGGGAGACTATATGTGGGAAAACATATGATCTAAGAGTTCTAAAATAACCTAAATCATTTTCAATTTTATATAATATAGATATTATTCATTTTCTCAAGTCTTATATATATCATATATTGAGAATAACCGATTTTCAATTAAAACTAAATGAGCTATAAATTAATGAACCACACATAACCTATGGTTAAGAGAGTACTTTAATTGAGATGTGGTGGCTTTTTCTACAAGGATTAATGGTATGATAAAATGTTAAAATCATACCCAGTTTAATGACCTTAAAATGAGAAAAATACCATGGCCCTTATAATGTTATAAGCCAGGGGATAACTCATGTAAAATGATTTTCTTAAAATGACTATATTTAAAAACAAATTCTCAATAATTTATCTCACATACCACATTAACAAATTCTTCAATTTGTTTCTGTAAAAATTATTTAAATGGAATTAACATCATTTTTTAAAACATGTTTTCATAAAAAAAGGTCTAAAAAATTATAATATTTAATTATTTGATAAATATTAGGGATATTGGAAAAATATGTTTATAATATTTTTCATTTCAATATTAGAACTCAGTACGAATGCTTATATCATTCCAACCCAATCCCATAGACTTTGACTTTTTTCTTATAGTTTTCCCTATAACATCCAGGTTAATGTTAGATCATTTTAATGTTTATATGATTCTACATAGGTTTATAGGGGTTATTTAAATGAATATAGGTTGAGTTGTGGAAAGAAGAAAAATTCAAATCATGATGGAAATATTCATGAAGTGGATCTATTTCTGTGTATATGTAATGCATTGGGTTCATGACATGAAAAATGAGACCAAAACATGAACTCCATTCACTATGCAAATAAGTAATCTAGGTTTTATTTTACGAGTTCATTCCATTTTTTCCATATATGCCACTTAGTGGATTCACATAATCAATTGGTGGCCCATGATATGAAATTTTTTTTCCCACAATATTTTATTCATTTCACTTGTATAATTACTCTCACTCAACTTGTGTCTTCTATCTTGAGAGTTAGGTCTCCACCATGCATTGTTGGGTTCTTTTAGTTCTTTTGGGTTCCTCTGTCTAGAACCTTGCTTTATAGTTGGTTTGGTTGTTCATTTTTGCTAGGGTTTCATTCTCTCTTCTATTTCTTCTTAATATATTATATTTTTTGCGGCATTGGGCTGTATTTATAGAATGTAATGGTTGAGATGTGATATTTCCCTCAATTCACTGTGGATTCATTAATATTTTTTTTCATAAGGGGGAAATTTATTTGTTGGTTATATTGCAGCATGTGATATTTACAAGGTGTGTGTTTATCTAACTTCTATTTCAACTCATTTGTTTATGGAATTTAATTCTATGATATAAAATTTATGTTATAGACTCCATTCAGTTTTATTATGTTTCTTTTCCACTCATAGTGTTAGGATCTTAATACAGGTGGTCTGAAACCCATGTTTGAGATAGATGGTTTCATATCTAACCTTGGTTGGGTGAATAATGAATTCTCTTGATATTCTAAATAGATTTCCAAATTAAATTTCATTATCCATTTATTTATGTGTCTAAAAAGAGTTTGGTCAGAAAAGATGGATTTTAAACTTACTTTGGTAAATTTAAAATATCATAAAAACAATTTGATATGGGTTGTGATTTGGGTTTTTGAAATCATGTTATGATGAAATAAATAATTTTTTGGAATTATTGTGAAATGTGAAGGTATTTTATAATTGAATTGAATTGCGTGACATATGGATGAAAATTGGACTTAGGTGGAAGTTGTACTATTGGGAATCATTCATATGTAATGGTATGTTGTTCCTTTTTTAGTGTGTTCCACTATTCATGTTCATAGAAGGATAGGTCAAATGTATTTATGAATGTAGTGGGGGGGGGGGGGTTATTTTCAATGGGACTTGAGTGAAAACTGGTAATTGAATAAGGTATGGGTAGATTATCTATCATAATATATGTGATTATTTGTGTGTTAATTATTCGTATACAAATTTTAAATTTATATGTTTGATAAGAAATGATACGTTCTTTGATATAGTAATCTAGTTATTTTAAATATGATTCAAAATAATTTTTCCTTGATTTGTGTTGTATTTATTGAAAAAGGGTAAACTATTTACAATGTTTTTATAGCAGAGACATGGTATGGAACACCTATGTGAGATTCAATTGATAATATTGAGCTCAAAACCTACATAGTACCTTATAAGTATTAATTTCCTATATTGTTTTCTGATCTATAATATGAAAAGGTGTCACTGTGAGGTGTTGTGTTTTATACGAGATGGGGTTGGGTAGTTGGTAGTGTGATGGTGGCATGATTATCACATATCCCACAGGGAAGTTTTTATTGTTTTAGTTTTACTTTATCCTTATTGGGAATATTCTTTATATTTTATAAGTTACTCTTGGGTTGTATTTATACCTATGTTTCTCTAATTTATTGAATATATATTTTCTAGTATTTCTTCTACATATATATGTATTTCATGTTTCTAGTTTGAAGTTGATAAAAATCATTCCCTATTGTCATTTTATATTTCTTGATTTTTTGTGGCCAACCAGTGGAGATTGGAAACACCCTTCAGGTATATCCACATTTTGTGTTAGCACAGAAATGTATGGGTTTATTTTAAAAGGATGTAAACATTTGGTATCAATGGAATTTAATATTAGTGTTTGGAATTTTGTAGATAATATTTAATGTTTTCATGTCATGAGGGGTAGTTTGGGGTGAGTTTTTTCCCACTCATTCAATGATAAGCATCATATTTCCATGAGATGATGATATTTTTGTCTCCTGTGACATGTTATTACCTAAAACATCATTTATACTTGTGATTTTCTTGGGTCAAATGATGATTATCCTGTCATCTAATCATTTATTCTATTCATGGTGTGTTGTAACATGCCTTTAAGATGCCTTCCATGAGTTTAACTGGTGTATTTAATGCGATATGGTCCTCAAGTGAAAAATCCTTTAGATAAAAATACTTTTAAGGCTATCATATGTGAAATTTGTTCTATTTAATGAAATATAATGTGATATCAGAATCCTACTTCTATGATGCTCTTGGAAAATGATAAAGGCAAAGATTTATCTTGAGAGGTGTTAGAAGAGAAAACACTATCCATTATGTTTGTGAATAGAACCTAAGAGGATGGGGAATATAGAGAGAATATATAGTAGGTCTTTTACCCCCTAAGTACAACTGAAGCTATCAAGGTGAAGTTCTCATTATTAATACATGAATGTCCTAGAATTCAGTGTTGGAAATATATAGTATAGAAAAAAAAAATGTGGGATTGGATTACAAGTGTTTCAAGACCCACCTATCTCATTAAATCTATCCAAATAATATAATCGTATCGAAGACTTTGGAGTTCCTATCTTTACATATGTCAGGTAATTAGTGTTAGAGTACACCAATTGATCTTCATAATTGGTTATATTTTATCCGGATGGAGTGATGAATGACCATCTGAAATCATTGAAATAACTAAATGTTTTGTGATAATACATTCAATAATATATATATATTATGATTTTTTCACATATGTGTAGATTATTCATAGGTCTAATATGGATGAAATATATATTATTTAAAATATAGTACACTATGACGCTTCTTCTCCACCCAATGGGAGTTTTAGTGACCCTCATGGATGGTAGAGGAAGCAAAAATAATAATCAAAAGGGTAGTGGATATGTTTCTCAGAATAAAGAATCCCATTCATTATAAGTATTAGCCAACAGTGCCCCACCTACCTAGTAGCAGTGTGTACTGGTATGTTACACCCAACATACTTTTCCCTTACTTCTAAATAAATGTAATGCTTGTGGCTGCAACGACCATTTTTAGTGGTTCTGTTAGGATATGTCTATACCCCTTATACATTGGGATCATCATCCCCAAAGTCCTGTGTAGTGTAGTTAGATTAATTCATTTATATGGGGATTCGACCACAATCTTTAGAAGTAAAAAACCATCACATAGTAGAAATGTTTCTAGAAGAGGTTGAAGTAGTGTAAACTAGATTGATATATAACATTTTCATAGGATCCTATTTGAAAATTCCATTGTTTTTACATGGCCCTCTTAGTCATTTATATCATCCCTTTTTTATGTGATAAAATATCCAATGATGCTCCTGTAATTTGTTAGGGAGCTTGAGAAACCTCCTGGATGGCAGAAAAAATAGGGGTTTGGATGACTGTTTTGTTTACTATCAGTAGAGAACATAGAGTTGGTATAGTATTTCTTGGTTCTCAATCATGTTATATTTGAAATAATCATCCATATAGATGGTGGTCAGGTAATAATTCTATGATTGAATTTTATCAAAAACATGTTTCATTACTTTACACTAATGGGAGATATCAGGTGTATTTAGTAGAGTGGTATCAAATGTTTGTTCATGTAGGAACTTCCCTCCTATAGTTCTGAGATTTTTGTATACGATAATATTTTATGCCGATGATGTTTCTTATCATGGGGATATTACCTTAATTTTTAGAGACATCCTTTTTTATTTCTATAAATATGTATCTTATATTTACCTAGTGATAGAGGTTTAGTTTATGATTCATCTGGTGATGGGTATATAGTCAATATTGACACAATCTTATGGCATGTAAGTAGATGAGATGAAGGAGATCAAGATTTAGTTAGATGATCTGATGGAGAAGGTTATTTTCTCCCTAGTGTTTCATCGTGGAGAGCCAATATTCTCTTTTCTAAAAAGTATGAGAGTTAAAGTCACTCTTTTAATAGAATATGGAATGTGGAACTAGGTGATGATTTAGGATAAGAACACTTTTATCCATGTAGAATATTTTTTGGATCAATTAATTTTTATTAAGTGGTTCCCAAAATAAATATTTAATTAGGTTATCATATTCTAAGGGTTTGGGAGTATGATATTTTGAAATATTATTTCATGAGAAGGTATGACCATTAATAATATACCGAGATGATATATTTTGAATTACTCTCCTTCAAACATTATACATTTAACAAAAACAAATTTTTAACAACAACTCAACACTTTTTTCATTGTGTTTTAGGTTGAAATCCACGAATATTCTAGATTTTATCACTAACATGATCACAATATGAATATATTATTTTTAATCTTAATAGGTCACTGAATTCATGGGTATCATATAATGATAAATTTATAGATCCATGATGTAAATTTCATAGGGAACATGATTTCAGAACACGAACTACCAATAAATCCTATAATGGTGAATGATATCTCTCAATTGGAATAACCACATAACATTTTTGTGATATAGATATTTATTGGACATTCTTTATATTATCCACAATTCATCTAGGATTCCTCAATGTTTGCATAAATTTTTAATCCTATTAAAAATAATATTTTTTAAATTTAATTGATATTCTAAGAGTCAGACTTATTTTGATTAATTTAAATTGATACTAACACCAATACTTATTCAAATATTATATATTCTTAGAAATGGGTATGTGATATACTATTTTATTTTAGTATGGTCTTGGGTTTTGTGCTTATGAAGGATTGTAAGATCATAATATAGAGTTATATTATGCTCTATATGTATGAGAAATACTCGCATGCTTATTATTTGGATCTTGTTGGAATTAAGGGTGCAATTTAATATTAGTTGAACTATCCTTTTGGGGATTGAATCAGAATATTTTTTGATTAAAAGACATATATTTACATTATTTTTATGGATCAAATGATAATATGGAAGAGGTTATGGTTGTAATACCACCATACATTCAATTTTGACAATTCTTACACCCTAGAGTAGTATAATTTCCTCACTGAAACTCTTATTAGTAATGTGGTACAAGAGGATTTCATGTAATTGAAGAAAAAGAAGAACTTTATGGGGACATTCACGCAGCTTCAAGTGGATATTTAAGAGGATGATTATGTTACGGTTTTCACTAGTTCTAGAATATCATTAAATAAATTTTTATATATTTTTCAGGGTCAGTAATAAGATGATGATTTCCGAGGAATCATGGAAATCGTATATAGTGGGGAGACTATTACTGGTTAGTCTCTCCCTTCATATGGTTCCATAACCACTGAGGATTAGTTTTCACCCCATAATATTGTAGTAATTTAGTGTTTTATAAATTAAATAGTTAGTCATGTGTCATTTAACCGAAAACTAAAATCATATATTGTGACATGGGATAGATATCTTGGTGGGAAGACCATCCGTATGGGATGAATACAATCTCATTGGTTATACATTGAATGATGAAATAATCTTTTTTTTCTTTTGGAGACACCACTAATGTTTAATACCTTTTTAATATATTGTTACAAGATATCATGAGGTTTCATGGGGTTTTATGTACCATTATCTCATTCATGAATCCAAATACTACTTCAAGGCCTAGGGGAATCTCCACAAGGCAATGGAGACTTAGGTCAGGTTGAGTACAACTTACCATCCATAGATAAATAAACTAATTCAGTAGTCTATTCAGATAATGGATGATATTATCTATGATTTAATCATAGATTTTTGAGGATCGTGGTATAAACAACTTTGACTATTTGAGTGTACATTATAAAAACATTTACTCGACATCGATTAGGATTACGGCCTTTGAGATTTGGTATGGTTACCCATTCAAGTCATCTTTTTGGTGGGAAGAGGTGGATGAAGCCTCTATAGTGGGAAAAATACATGTTCATGAGTGGTTTTTGAAGATATATAATGTCTATTGATTTTTTAGCTTAGAGTTTAATGTTTTAATCTACTGATCATTATAATAATTATTCGGAGTTTTGTATTGGAAACAAAATTTTCTTGAATGTTTATGTCCCATTGGGAAACCGTTGGCTTGCAGAAAAGAGAAATATGGATATGATATTTGTTATAACATTTGAGATCACTTGAGATTATTGGTCTTATTTATTATGGGTTGGTGTTACTGACATAGTTTATGGATACTCTTAATTTTTTTTCACAAATTTTGGTTTAAGAAGTACCGCCCCAATCTGGCCCATGTTCATAATGTGGAGGAGATTAATTTGGATCTAAACAATTCTATTTTGGAGATACCAAAACAGATTTTGAATTATTAAACGAATTTATTTTGATAAATAAAGTCCTTTGGTAAAAGTGTTGTGGAAACATATATTATATTCTCATTAGATAATTGAATATGAATCGATGTTGAGGGTGTAGTAGTCTCAACTATATATAAATAATAAATTCTCATCATCATAATCATGGTATGTAAATACTTATGGTGGGATAATTATAAATCATCATTAATGTACACTATACTTTAATGGTTAAGTGGATTTAAATTGAATTATGGGTTTTTAAAAGAATCTTGGCTCAGTTCATGTAATAAAGAAAATTCACTCTTTGAGGGGTTGTTTCATGATGTGAATAAGTTACTATAACGAATCCTTGAATAATTTTCATGATATAAAATTGGTTTATAATGTGAATTCAATTTAAATTTTGAATGTTTCTTATAGGGTTTTATTTACTAAGGGGAATCACTTTTTAGTGTACATTGAACTAAGTAGATTTAAATAAGTAAATGGAGACTCAAGACATAAAATCATTCTTCCCAATGGGTTTTATTCCTTTGAGGAATATAGATCCTCTCATTCGGATTCTTTCTCCACTTTCAAATCCTAGGTTTCATCTTTAATTTTTTAGGGTTACTCAATTTAATCAAAGTTCCTTCATTTGGTACCTTTCTAATTGAATTTTATGGTTGATTCTCTCATAGTAAGTTTTCCATTAACTATATGGTTTCTTCATGATCCGTTTATTTGGAAGTGTCTTTATGTTTCATTTTTGGAATTTATTTATCACGATAAGATCAATATGTCCTTCCCTTGAAGATTCTATATAGATTTGTTTATGGTGGGTAGTTTGTGTGTTGTTTTTGGTGTGGAATTCAAGATTTCAAAGGAATAAAGTGATCAGATATTTAATATATTTTTTTTGCTTGGGGAAAAAAATTTCAATAAGTAAGAATCATTGTAAAGGAATATTTTCATTTATCATGTGTTTCCTTCCTTATTTTTGTGTGTGGATATAAGGCCCAAACCTTAAACCTTACTTAATATTGAGTTATTAAAAGATTACACATGGATGATCTTTTCAGGTTTAGAGTTTTAGATAATTAGATCACAAAACTTGCATTACATTCCACATTTAAACAAAGTGGTTACATAAAAGATAATATTCATTTTTCCCATCAATGGAATCATATTTAAAATAAAACATGGATTCTTTCTTGACACTTCCTTGACACTATAATTATATCATGTACCCTTCCCTTGACCTGTGAAAAACATTTCAAAAACTTGGGATGAGCATAAAAAGCTCAGTAAGGGATATAAAAATATGGAAAGGAAAAATGGGTACATGTATATATATGAATGAAATCATACTTTACACATAAAACATAATAACTTTAACATACCTCATAAAATCAGGAATAAATCATAGAAATCATAAGACATAAAGGTAACTTCATGCATTCATAACATTCTTACGTAGGGAGTAACCGTCTTGGTTACGTTTGGAATACCCATCACAGTATATTCCCTAAATCTCTTTGGAGAAACCTTAACGTTTAACCCCGTCGCATTACCCAATGCATTGGAGAGCTATATCGGGCTCACCCACCCTTAGTTTATCACGGAACCACCCATCTTCATAATAATGCCCAAGAACCATAACATAATCTTATCACATAAAACATGCATAAAGGAAACATAACATTTCCACTTTTCAATCACAAGATATTAATACAACACATTGATATAAAAACATTATGAAAACCATTTTCAATACCAAAATAAAAGAAAAGTAAAACATTGTATTTATTTTTCTTTTATAAAAAGGTATGGCTTGTAGAGGAAGATGAAACCCAAATAATGGTCACGGCGGCGGTGAAGTGGTTGTCACCGCATATATACGACAAAAACATTCCCTTTTGTCATTTAGTAAAACTCTTTGTATAAAAAAGATTCCTTTTGGATAAACGTAAAAGTCAAAGGGGTTTATACACAGTATAAAAGAAGGTAGTTTTTAAAACAAAATATGCCTCAATGAAAGGAGATTGAGATGAAGTACCATACAAAGATGGTATCCTTGGATTATGGATAAATCAATTACATAATTATGTGTGACAAACTAACACGCCAAATATAAGTTGATATTAAGTGTAAAACAATCAGAGGTTATTCACACATATTCATAGAATGACATATTAATGGAGTAAAAGCTTATCTTAAAGAATCAAAATTGGGTTAAAGAAGTTCCCTTGCAAAAATTTGACAGCCTAACGACGTCACTACAAAATTCAGAAAATGAGTTGCTAAGAGATAAAAAGGGTATCTCACCAATTGGAAATAAAATTTAAATCACTAAGGATATAGAAGAACATATCCTAACATAATTTTATGTGAATTAAAAGACATTACAAAAGAATTATTTTAAAAATAGGAGGGTGAAAGGTTCCCTTAATGGCATGGGTATCTTTCGAAACATACACCCCATGAAATAAGGACAATACAACATTGATGTGAATACTCATAAATGAAAGTATATTACACAATGTGTAAAATAATGGAAATTACATACACCACTCAAATGAAATTGTGGCAAATGTAGCATAAATCTCACGGGAATAAAAGTGAGATGAAAAATCCCTTACTAAAACTCGGCAACCTAACAATGCCACTTAAAACTTCCAAAAATGGATTGATGAGATCAAATAGGGTCTATAATCATATTAAAATAAAATTTTCATCAATATGAATATAAAAGAACATCCTTCATCATAACAAAGAGGAGCTTAAAAGAAGTGACATAAAGGAGAGTACTTAAAAAGAAAGAGAGAGGTTAGATCTCTTACGAAATTCGGTAGCCTAATGGCACCACTCAAAACTCCCAAAATGGATTGATGAGAGAAAATAGGGTCTCTCATCATATTAACATAAAAAATAAAGTAAGATTAAAATAAAAAAAACATCCCAATCATAAGAAAGACGATCTTAAAAGGAATGACATAAAAGAGTGTACTTAAAAAGAAAGAGAGGAGTAGGATCCCTTACCTTAGGTCCGACTTGACTCAATCGTTCTTTAACGCCCTGAATAATAAACTTGAGTTAATTTATACTTGCTTAAGAACATTTTTCATGTTCATTATTCCTTATATATCACTTATTTTAATGTTATAAACATTATGTAATCATTTAATTAAATAATGTTTGTTTTGTCGATATTTGGTTCTTAAGTTGAAAGTGGACTTCTTACAATTAAATGTTGTTCGTGTGGTCAAAGGTTCATTATATACAGAATGATATTCATGATTTGGATATCATATATATCATATATATCCAGAATATAAATGTATTTATAATATTACATAATCATTTACAGGTAAGAAATGAAATTCACTATTCATGGAGACGGTAAGCCATACGTACGCATGAAGGCTACTTTCATTTCTATGTCATATTAATTGAATTAAAACTAAATGAGAGGTATGTATATTTTCATTACAGAATTATATTAATCATTTATATGTAACATAAATCATATATAATAACTTTAAATGCATCCCTTATACATCTCACATATGGAATTAACGAATCAAATCACTTTGAGGGGGCGGTAGTCCGCACTTCCAAAAATGAAATTATCGTGTTTACCCACAATGGAAACCATAAAGGTATGCCACAAAAGAAAAATACATAAGTTTAAGTAAAAAATAAACATATTATATATAATATATAAATATAGTTACTTCTTAATGGCCTCCTTTTAAGGTGTTATATGAGTGTTGAACAATCATCGTTTCGTGAGGCAGAAATTCACCATCCACAAAAACAGTATATTCTTTAACCATTTGATGTAGGTGTGTGTAAGTGTAGCTCGAATGCTTCTTATAAAAACATCCTAGTATATTGGAGATACTTGAGTTGTTACAAAATAAATTAATAAAAAGAGTTTAGTCGGTTGGAGAAGCAAAAGAAAACAAAAGAACACAAGTGAAGACATTACCTTAAAATTGAGTAACTCTTTTTGATTTGAGCTCAAATGCTTCTTTGAGAAGACATCTGCCCAATGTGAGACTTCTAGAAGTAAGAGAGGGATGTGGAGAGGAAAACTGAGTAGGGGTTGGCTGAGGCAAAGGCTTGAAAGGTGTGGGTAAGGTGGTAGAGGTGGGGGCCTTTTATAAGAGGAGAGGAGGGGCACTCTTGTAAAGTTACAAAATGTTACTTTATTTACAAATGTGTTTCAGATTTTATAGGTCCCACGTTGATTTATTTAGAGGATAATGTGGTAAGGGTTCGAAAGCCATCCATCCAATAGGTTTTGGAATGTGTAGGTCTTAGATTTTACATTATCTTCCCATTTTATTTAAATCATTAAATAATGAGGCTATCGCTTCATCATCATGATGTCATTAATAATTTAATTTATTTAATGTATAAAAATTATAAAAAAAATACTATGATGTCGGAAATCGTTTTATATTTCCAATGAATATTTATAGTAAAACATATGACTTGTATAAACCCATTTAACAATTGTTCTAGTAAAACAACTCATGTTTGTGTCATTTTAATTTTAACATTAAATAAAAAGGTATTTATGTTATTTTCGAACCAAAGTGGCTCCATGGGGTCCCCAAGTTGACCCATGGATTGTCTTGGTCGGACATTACTCATCAAATGACGGTAGGACATGTGTCTAGGTCATTTCACATTATTAAAGCATTATTTTTACCTTAAATTACACTAGTAACCTCTAATCGTGATTAAGAACATAAAAGTTACTATTCACCAAAAAATTATTTTAATCCCATTGAATCACATTTTACTTCCTAATGACAACCATGTATGTCGGATTTTTGAAATTCAAAACACAAAGTTGGCAAAGTTTCATTTAAACGAAAAATCAGTTTCTTTAACTAGCACTTAGTGGTTTTACTATTCATCAAAAATTGAAGTTTTTCAGAAAAATACCAAAAAGTCACCCTTAGCTATATTTGATATTCTGAACTCAAAAATGATGTCTATTTTACAAAATTCAAAACATATAATTTGAATAAATTAATTTAATAATTAATTCCCGCTGTCAAAACAAAAAGCGTGTTTTTATGAAACAATATCTATTAAAAGATTGACACTAGTTTAAGTCCAATTTCAAAGTGAAATTAATTCCAATGACAACTATTGGATTAAATGGTAAAAATATATTCTTATTTTACATTAAAAATAATTCAAAAGATAATCTAATCATATAAAAAAAATAGATTAAAAAGAGGTTTTGAATTAAAATACAACATTTTTTACTATTCATTAAAAAATGTACATTATCGGAAAGATACCAAAAATTTACACAAAGAAAATTTTGATGTCTCTATTCTAAAGAAGAATTTTATTTTGTCAAATATAACACATAAAATTTTCAAAAAGTGGATTTAAAAGAGGTTCTCCATCAAAAGGTGGTTAATCAACCTTCTAAAGAACATTAGAATGTTTACGCATAATAATTGTATTCATTCACATTTTTAATCCTCTAACATTTATTGTAAAAAGTAAAAATATTTGACAAACATATATAATCATTTTGTAGTTAGTTCTATTCATTCCTGCCATCACAACATCTAGGCGTTAACTACCTTTTAAAATAATATTATTTTATTATTAGAGTGCAATGTAAGATTCTCAAGAAACTTATTGTTGCGTGTTGGGTACGCCATCGAGCATATCATCCCCATTAAAGTAATATTAATATTTTATTCACAAATATGGATAAATATAAAATTGTACTGTACTTTATTTACCTGGGGTGTTACATCCTTCCCCTCTTTTGGGAATTGCGTCCTCGTAATTTTAAAATTGGGTTTGGAAACTTCATTGAAAAACCCACATCGGAACAAGAGTCAGTAAAGCAATCACATTAAAATAAATAAAGATAAGTACAAAGGTCACCTGAGTTAACCCATAATAGGATTCCAAGTATGAAAATATAGACATGGAGGAAAAACAAAGGGTCATGTTCTGATGGAAAGTGATAGAAAACATGTTTAGGAGAAAGTTAACCACAAGAAAATCACAAACTTGTGATGAGTTAAATGGTATTCGATTCCCCAATAGGAAAATTTAATAAAAAACATTTTTTATTTTTTTATTGAGGAATTTATTTATAAGGAAACGTAATTAATTATCATGTTGACTTTCAACTTTTATTTGATTTCTTAAACAAACTCATATTTTCTGCAAAAGACGATTATTTAGTAAGACTTGTTCACTATAATCAACTTCTAGAGAATCACATAATCCAAAAAAGAGAAATATATACTTCCCATGTCTTTAGACTTTAACCAAAACCAAAACCAAAGTGGTTAGTATAGAATCAGATAATCCAAAAAAGGATAACCCTTTATAAAAATAAAATCTATTCTTAATCTTCAATATTTTTCCAACAAAACCCAAAGTTCTACGAGGAACTTTTGATAAACAATTTGTGCATAAAATTCTTCAAAGTAAACCAAACTAAGATTGCAACCCAAATATTTGAAGGATTTATTCACATAGTCTTCCAAGGTACAAATTAACTTTTATCTCCAAATAACATTAGTTCCTCTTAAATTCTCATATTGAAAAGTAATTAACCTAATCACATATCCTCCTTGATAGGTTAATCATTTACATAGATAACCCAAAATAAACTTACTCTTGATTCCTAAAATCATCTAACTATAAAGAATTAGTCAAACTAACCAGGGACATCAAGTAGTCCAGTGGTAGGCGATAAATACCAGTCGCACTTTGGTTGTGGGTTCGATTCCCGCAACTTTGTCCGACGCGACAGGTTGTCACACGGTCTGCGTGTTGTCCTTTTTCGAAAACTATAATTCTTAAAACATTCCCCAAAACGAGATAAAATCTTAAAAAATAATCATAACATATTTTAACCTCAATTTTATCTCATGCCTTTCATTTTCCATCATAACATATAATAACCCATAATTACCTCAAAAGTAAGGATCATACAAACTCTAATGGTTACCTTTATAATTATTACCTGAACATCCACATCGATTGGTCATCTCGTACGTGATGCAGTACAGATAATCCCAAGGTTCAAGTGGTTGATCATGACTCCCTGATAGTTGGTTTAGAACAACCATGAGTTTCCCCATTGAATCCCCCATTTTATCTAGTATCTTAATCAGAGAACCACCACAGTTTCCTTCAAACCTGTTGTCTCTTTGGTGCCTACTAGATCCATACATTCACTAAAAACAGAAATATCAGTGTGAGTATATCAAGAAAACCATCATGTACTAATGAGGAAGATATACATACTCATTCACTTTATCTAAAAACTACGACACTTTTTGAAATCCTAACCATTATTGTAATGTCACTTATGCTTAAAGAATACCCTAACCTCTAAAGTTATCTAAACCGACCTTTGATACCAACTATAAGGCCCCAGCCTTAAACCTTACTTAATCATAAGTTATTACCTGATTACACATTGAGGATCTTTTCAGGTTTAGAGTTTTAGAGAATTAGATCATAAAACTTTCATTACATTCCACATTTAAACAAAGTGGTTACATAAAAGATAGTATTCATTTTTCCCATCAATGGAAACATATTTAAAATAAAACATGGATTCTTTCTAGACACATCATTGACACTATCATCATATCATGTACCTTTCTCTTGAACTGTGAAAAACATTTCAAAAACTTGGGATGAGCATAAAAAGCTCAGTAAGGGATATAAAAATATGGAAAGGAAACATTAGTACATGTATACATAAGAATGAAATCATACTTTACCCATAAAACATAATCAATTTAACATACCTCATTAAATCATGAATAAATAATAGAAATCATAAGACATAAAGGTAACTTGAGGCATTCATAACATTCTTACGTAGGGAGTAACCCTCTTGGTTACGTTTGGAATACCCATCAAAGTATATTCCGCAAATCTCTTCAGAGAAACCTTAACATTTAACCCATTCGCATTACCCAATGCATTGGAGAGCTATATCGGGCTCACCCACCCTTCGTTTATCATAGAACCACCTATCTTCATAATAATTCCCACTAACCATAACATAGTCATATCACATAAAACATGCATTAAGGAAACATAACATTTCCACTTTTCAATCACAAGATATCAATACAACACATTGATATAAAAACATTATGAAAACCATTTTCCATACCAAAATAAAATAAAATTAAAACATGGTATTTATTTTTCTTTTAAAAAAAGGAATGGCTTGTAGAGGAAGCCGAAACCCAAATAATGGTCACGTCGGCGGAGAAGTCATTGTTGCCGCATACGTACGACAAAAACATTCCCTTTTTTCGTTTAGTAAAATGCTTTGTATAAAAAAGATTCCTTTCGGATAAATGTAAAAGTCAAAGGGTTTTATACACCATATACAATAAGGTTGTGTATAAAACAAAATATGCCTCAATGAATGGAGATTGAGACAAAGTCCCATACAAAGACGGTATCCTTGGATTAAGGATAAATCAATTACATAATTATGTGTGATAAACTAATACACCAAATATAAGTGGATATTAAGTATAAAAAAATCATAGGTTATTCATACATATTCATATAACGACATATTCAAGGAGTACAAGCTTATCCCAAAGAATCAAAATTGGGTTAAGAAGTTCCCTTGCAAAAATTTGACAGCCTAACGGCGTCACTACAAAATTCAGAAAATGAGTTGATGAGAGATAAAAAGGGTATCTCATCACTTGGACATAAAATTTAAATCACTAATGATATAGAAGAACATATCCCAAAATAATTTTATGTCAATTAAAAGATATAACAAAAGAAGTCTTTTAAAAAGAGGAGGGTGAAAGGTTCCCTTACCGACATGGGTATCTTTCGAAACATACACCCCGTGAATTAACGACAATACAACATTGATGTAAATACTCATAAATGAAAGTATATTACACAATGAGTAAAATAATGGGCAGTACATACACCATCAAAGGAAATTGTGGAAAATGTATCAT
This sequence comes from Viscum album, assembly GCA_963277665.1. Classification (NCBI taxonomy): domain Eukaryota; kingdom Viridiplantae; phylum Streptophyta; class Magnoliopsida; order Santalales; family Viscaceae; genus Viscum; species Viscum album. The sequence continues at coordinate 1,014,229,637 of OY728167.1, forward strand.
AAATCTTACGGGAATAAAAGTGAGATGAAAAATACCTTACGAAAACTCGGCAGCCTAACAGCGCCACTTAAAACATCCAAAAATGGATTGATGAGATCAAATAGGGTCTCTCATCATATTACAATAAAATGTAAATAAAGAGGAATATAAAAGAACATACCCCATCATAACAAAGAGGAGCATAAAAGAAATGACATAAAGGAGAGTACTTAAAAAGAAAGAGAGATGTTAGATCTCTTACGAAAATTCGGCAGTCTAACGGCTCCACTCAAAACTTCCAAACTGGATTGATGAGAGAGAATAGGGTCTCTCATCATATGAACATAAAAATTATAGTAATATTAATATAAAAGAACATCCCAATCACATGAAAGACGAGCTTAAAAGGAATGACATAAAAGAGTGTACTTAAAAAGAAAGAGAGTAGTATGATCCCTTACCTTGGGTCCGACTTGACTCGATCGTTCTTTAACGTCGTGAATAATAAACATGAGTTAATTTATACTTTCTTAAGAACCTTTTTCAAGTTAATTATTCATTTTATATCACTTATTTCCATTTTATAAACATTATGTAATCATTTAAGTTAATTATGTTTGTTTTGTCGATGTTTGTTCTTAAGTCGAAAGTGGACTTCTTACAATTACATGTTGATCGTGTGGTCAAAGGTTCATTATATCCAGAATGATATTCATGATTTGGATATTATATATATCATATATATCTAGAATATAAATGTACTTATAATATTACATAATCCTTTAGAGGTATGAAATGAAATGCACCGTTCATGGAGACGGTAAGCCATACGTACGGATGAACGCTACTTTCATTTCTATGTCATATTAATTGAATTAAAACTAAATGAGAGGTATGTATATTTTAATTATAGAATTATATTCTCATTTATATGTAACATACATCATATATAATAACTTTAAATACATTCTTTATACATCCCACATATGGCATTAACGAATCAATTCACATTGAGGGGGCTGTAGTCCGCACTTCCTAAAATGAAATTATCGTGTTTACCCACAATGGAAACCATAAAGGTATGCCACAAAAGAAAAATACATAATTTTAAGTAAAACATAAACATATTATATATCTTATATAAATATAGTGACATCTTAATGGCCACCTTTTAAGGTGTTATATGAGTGTTGAACAATCATCGTTTCGTGAGGCAGAAATTCACCATCCACAAAAACAGTATGTTCTTTAACCATTTGATGTAGGTGTGTGTAAGTGTAGCTAGAATTATTCTTATAACAACATCCTAGTATATTGAAGATACTGGATTTGTTACAAATGAAATGAATATAAAGAGTTTAGGCGGTTGGAGAAGCAGAATAAAACAATAGAACACAAGTGAAGACATTACCTTAAAATCAGGCAACTCTTTTTGATTTGAGCTCAAACAATTCCTTGGGATGACTTATGCCCAAAGTGAGGATTCTAGGAGTAATATAGGGATGTGGAGAGGCAAAATGAGTAGGGTTTGGCCGAGCCAAAGGCTTTAGAGGTGTGTGTAAGGTGGTAGAGGTGGGGGCCTTTTATAAGAGGACATGAGGGGCACTATTGTAAAGTTACAAAATGTTACTTTATTTTCATATGAGTTTCGGATTTTAAAGGTCCCACATTGATTTATTTCGAGGATAAGGTGGTAAGGGTTATAAATACACCCATTAAATAGGGTTTTGACATGTTTAGGTCTTAGATTTTACATTATCTTTCCATTTTATTTAAATCGTTAAATAATGAGGTCGTCGCTGCATCATCATGATGTCATAAATAATTTAATTTATTTAATGTCTAAAAATTATAAAAAAAACTCTATGATGTAGGAAATATTTTTATCTTTCCAATTACTATTTATAGTCAAAACTCTGACTTGTATATCCCCATTTAAAAATTGTTCTAGTAAAACAACTCATGTTTGTGTCATTTTAATTTTAACATTAAATAAAAAGGTATTTATGTCATTTTCCAACCAATGTGGCTCCATGAGGTCCCAAATTTGACCCATGGATTTTTGTGGTCGGCCATGACTCATCCAATGAGGGTAGGACATGTGTCTAGGTAATTTCACATTATTAAAACATTATTTTTACATTAAATTACACTAATTACCTCTAATCGCGATTAAGAACATAAAAGTTACTATTCACCAAAAAATTATTTTAATCCCATTGAACCAAATTTTACTTCCTAATGAAAACCATGTATGTCGGATTTTTGAAATTCAAAACACAGTGGTGGAAAAGTTTCATTTAAACGAAAAATCAGTTTTTATAACTACCACTTAGTGGTTTCACTATTCATAAAAAAATGAAGTTTTTCAGAAAAATACCAAAAATTCACCCTAAGCTATATTTGATATTCCGAAATCAAAAATGATGTCTATTTTAAAAAATTCAAAACATATAAGTTGCATTAATTAATTTAATTATTAATTCCCGCAGTCAAAACAAAAAGCGTGTTTTTATGAAACAATATCTATTAAAAGATTGACACTAGTTTAAGTCCAATTTCAAAGTGAAATTAATTTCAATGACCTCTATAAGATTAAATGGTAAAAATATATTCTATTTTTACTTTAAAAAAATTCAAAAGATAATGTAATCATATAAATAAATTATATTAAAAGGAGGTTTTGAATTAAAATACAACATTTTTCACTATTAATTAAAAATTAACTTTATCGGAAAGATACCAAAAATTTACACAAAGTAAATTTTGAAGTCTATATTCTAAAGAAGAATTTTATTTTGTCAAATATAACACATAAAATTTTCAAAAAGTGGATTTAAAAGAGGTTCTCCATCAAAAGGTGGTTAATCGACCTTCTAAAGAACATTATAATGTTTACGCTTAAAAAATGAATTCATTCCCATTTTTAATCCTCTAACATTTATTGTAAAAAGTAAAAGTATTTGACAAACATATATAATCATTTTTCAGTTAGTTCTATTCATTCCCTCCATCACAATAGCTTGGCGTTAACTACAATTTAAAATAATATTTTTTCATTATTAGAGTGCAACGTAAGATTCCCAAAAAACTCGTTGTTGCATGTTGGGTACGCCATCGATCATAGCGTCCCCTTTAAAATAATATTAATATTTTATTCACAAATATGGATAAATATAAAAATGTCATATTCTTTATTTACCTTGGGTGTTACATCCTTCCCCCCTTTTGGGAATTGCGTCCTCGCAATTTGAAAATTGGGCTTGAAAACTTAATTGAAAAACCCACATTGGAACAAGAGTCAGTAAAGCAATCACTTTAAAATAAAGAAAGATAAGTACAAAGGTCACCCGAGGTAACCCATACTAGGATTACAAGTATGAAAATATGGAAATGGAGGAAAAAACAAAGGGTCATGTTCTGATGGAGAGTGATAGAAAACATGTTTAGGGGAAAGTTAACCACAAGAAAATCACAAACTTGTGATGGGTTAAACGGTATTCGATTCCCCAGTAGGAAAAGTAAATAGAAAACTTTTTTTTATTGGTGAATTTATTCATAAGGAAACGTATTTACTTATCATGTTGACTTTCAACTTTTATTAGATTTCTTACACAAACTCATACTTTCTCCAAAAGACGAGTATTTAGGAAGACTAGTTCACTATAATCAACTTCTAGAGAATCACATAATCCACAAAAGAGAACTATATACTTCCCATGTATTTAGACTTTCACCAAAAATCAAAACCAAAATGGGTAGTACAAGATCAGATAATCCAGAAAAGGATAACCATTTATAAAAAGAAAATCTATTCTTAATCTCTAAAATCTGTCCAACAAAACCCAAAGTTCAACGAGGACCATTTGATAAACAATTTTTCCATAAAATTCTTCAAAGTAAACCAAACTCAGATTTAAACCCAAATATTTGAAGGATTTAGTCACATAGTCTTCCAAGGTACAAATTAACATTTATCTCCAAATAACATTAGTTGCTCTTAAATTCTCATATTGAAAAGTAATTAACCTAGTCACATATCCTCCATGATAGGTTGATAATTTCCATAGATAACCCAAAATAAACTTACTATTGATTCCTAAAATCATCTAACTAAAACGTATTAGTAAAACTAACCAGGGACTTCACGTATTCCAGTGGTAGGCGATAAATACCAGTCGCACTTTGGTTGTGGGTTCGATTCTCGCAGCTTTGTCCGACGTGACGGGTTGTCACACGGTCTGCGTGTTGTCCTTTTTCCAAAAATATAATTCTTAAAACATTCCCCAAAACGAGATAAAATCTTCAAAAATAATCATAACAAATGTTAACCTCCATTTTATCTCATGCCTTTCATTTTCCATCATAACATATAACAACCCATAATTACCTCAAAAGTAAGGATCATATAAACTCTAATGGTTACCTTTATAATTATTACATGAACTTCCACATCGATTGGTCATCTCGTACATGATGCATTACAGATCATACCATGGTTCAAGTGGCTGATCATGACTCCTTGATAGTTGATTTAGAACAACCACGAGTTTCCTCATTGAATCCCCCATTTTATCTAGTATCTTAATCAGGGAACGACCACAGTTTCCTTCAAACCTGTTGTCTCTTTAGTGCCTGCTAGATCTATCAATTCACTAAAATCAGAAATGTTCGTGTGAGTATATCAAAAAAACCATCATGTACTAATGAGGAAGATATACTTACTCATTCACTATATCTAAAAACTACGACTCTTTTTGAAATCCTAACCATTCTGGTAATGTCGCTTATGCTTAAAGAATACCCTAACCTCTAAAGTTATCTAAACTGACCTTTGATACCAACTATAAAGCCCCAGCCTTAAACATTAGTTAATCATGAGTTATAACAAGATTACACATTGAGGATCTTTTCAGGTTTATTGTTTTAGATAATTAGATCATAAAACTTTCATTACATTCCACATTTAAAAAAAGTGGTTACATAAAAGATAGTATTCATTTTTCCCATCAACGAAAAAATATTTAAAATAAAACATGGATTTTTTCGTGACACTTCCTTGAAACTATCATCATATCATGTACCCTTCCCTTGACCTGTGAAAAACATTTCAAAAACTTGGGATGAGCATAAAAAGCTCAGTAAGGGATATAAAAATAGGGAAAGGAAACATGAGTACATGTATACATAAGAATGAAATCATACTTTACCCATAAAACATAAACACTTTATCATACCTCATAAAATCATGAATAAATCATAGAAATCATAATACATAAAGGTAACTTGAGGCATTCATGACATTCTTACGTATGGAGTAACCCTCTTGGTTACGTTTGGAATACCCATCACAGTATATTCCGTAAATCTCTTTGGAGAAACCTTATCGTTTAACCCCTTCGTGTTACCCAATGCATTGGAGAGCTATATCGGGCTCACCCGCCCTTATTTTATCATGGAACCACCCATTTTAATAATAATTCTCAATAACCATAACATAATCGTATCACATAAAACATGCATAAAAGAAACATAACATTTCCACTTTTCAATCACAAGATATCAATACAACACATTGATATAAAAACATTATTAAAACCATTTTCAGTATCAAAATAAAAGAAAAGTAAAACATGGTATTTATGTTTCTTTAAAAAAAAGGTATGGCTTGTAGAGGAAGCCGAAACCCAAATAATGGTCACGGCGGCGGAGAAGTCGTTTTCGCCGCATATGTACGACAAAAACATTCCCTTTTGTCGTTTAGTAAAATGCTTTGTATAAAAAAGATTCCTTTCGGATAAATGTAAAAGTAAAAGGGGTTTATACACCGTATAAAATAAGGTTGTGTATAAAACAATGTATGCCTCAATGAAAGGAGATTGAGACGAAGTCCCATACAAAGATGGTATCATTGGATTAAGGATAAATCAATTACATAATTATGTGTGACAAACTAATACACCAAATATAAGTGGATATTAAGTGTATAACACTCAGAGGTTATTCACAAATATTCATAGAACGACATATTCAAGGAGTACAAGCTTATCCCAAAGAATCAAAATTGTGTTAAGAAGTTCCCTTGCAAAAATTTGACAGCCTAACGGCGTCACTACAAAATTCAGGAAATGAGTTGATAGGAGATAAAAAGGGTATCTCATCACTTGGACAAAAAATTTAAATCACTAAAGATATAGAAGAACATATCCCAACATAATTTTATGTGAATTAAAAGACATAATAAAAGAAGTCTTTTAAAAATAGGAGGGTGAAAGTTTCCCTTACCGACATGGGTATCTTTCGAAACATACACCCCGTGAAAGAACGAAAATACAAAATTAATGTAAATACTCATAAATGAAAGTATATTACACAATGAGTAAAATAATGGGCAGTACATACACCATTAAAGGAAATTGTGGCAAATGTATCATAAATCTCATGGGAATAAAAGTGAGATGAAAAATCCCTTACGAAAACTCTACAGCCTAATAGCGCCACTTTATAAATCCAAAAATGGATTGATGAGATCAAATAGGGTCTCTCATCATATTACAATAAAATGTACAGAAAGAGGAATATAAAAAAACATCCCCCATCATAACAAAGAGGAGCTTAAAAGAAGTGACATAAAGGAGAGTACTTAAAAAGAAAGATAGAGGTTAGATCTCTTACGAAAATTCGGCAGCCTAACGGCGCCACTCAAAACTTACAAAATGGTTTGATGAGAGAGAATAGGGTCTCTCATCATATGAACATAAAAATTACATTAAGAGTAATATAAAAGAATATCCCAATCACAAGAAAGACGATCTTAAAAGGAATGACATAAAAGAGTGTACTTAAAAAGAAAGAGAGGAGTAGGATCCCTTACCTTGGATCCGACTTGACTCGATCGTTCTTTAACGTCCTGAATAATAAACTTGAGTTAATTTCTACGTGCTTAAGAACCTTTTTCAAGTTCATTATTCATTTTATATCACTTATTTCCATTTTATAAACATTATGTAATCATTTAAGTTAATAATGTTTGTTTTGTCGATGTTTGGATCTTAAGTCAAAAGTGGACTTCTTACAATTACATGTTTTTCTTGTGGTCAAAGGTTAATTATATCCAGAATTATATTCATGATTTGGATATCATATATATCATATATATCCATAATATACATGTTTTTATAATATTACATAATCATTTAGAGGTAAGAAATGAAATGCACCGTTCATGGAGACGGTAAGGCGTACATACGCATGAACGCTACTTCCATTTCTATGTCATATTAATTGAATTAATACTAAATGAGAGGTATGTATATTTTATTTCAAGAATTATATTCATCATTTATATGTAACATACATCATATATAATAACTTTAAATACAACCTTTATACATCCCACATATGGCATTAACGAATCAATTCACATTGAGGGGGCGGTAGTCCGCACTTTCTAAAGTGAAATTATCGTGTTTACCCACAATGGAAACCATAATGGTATACCACAAAAGAACAATACAAAAGTTTAAGTAAAACATAAACATATTATATATCATATATAAATATAGTGACATAATAATGTCCACCTTCTAAGGTGTTATATGAGTGTTGAACAATCATCGTTTCGTGAGGCAGAAATTCACCATCCACATAAACAATATGTTCTTTAACCATTTGATGTAGGTGTGTGTAATTGTAGATATAATTCTTCTTATAACAATATCCTAGTATATTGAAGATACTGGAGTTGTTACAAAATAAATGAATAAAAAGAGTTTAGGAGGATGGAGAAGCAGAATAAAACAAAAGAACACAAGTGAAGACATTACCTTAAAATCGGGTAACTCTTTTTGATTTCTGCTCAAAGGCTTCCTTGGGAAGACTTATGCCCAAAGTGAGGAATCTAGGAGTAATAGAGGGATGTGGAGAGGAAACATGAGCTGGGGTTGGTCTAGAAAAAGGCTTGAGAGGTGTGTGTAAGGTGGTAGAGGTGGGGGCCTTTTATAAGAGGAGAGGATGGGCACTCTTGTAAAGTTACAAAATGTTACTTTATTTTCAAATGAGATTCGGATTTTAAAAATCCCACATTGATGTATTTCAATGATAAGGTGGTAAGGGTTCGAAATCAACCCATCCAATAGGTTTTGGACATGTTTAGGTCTTAGATTTTACATTATCTTTCCATTTTATTTAAATCGTTAAATAATGAGGTCATCGCTGCATCATCATGATGTCATAAATAATTTAATTTATTTAATGTCTAAAAATTATATAAAAAATAATATGATGTAGGAAATATTTTTATATTTCCAATGACTATTTATAGTCAAAACTCAGACTCGTATAACCCCATTTAATAATTTTTCTAGTAAAACAACTCATGTTTGTGTCATTTTAATTTTAACATTAAATAAAAAGGTATTTATGTCATTTTCCAACCAAAGTGGATCCATGGGGTCCCCAAGTTGACCCATGGATTTTTTTGGTCGGCCATGACTCATCCAATAAGGGTAGGACATGTGTCTAGGTCATTTCACATTATTAAAACATTATTTTTACCTTAAATTACACTAATTACCTCTAATCGCGATTAAGAACATAAAAGTTAATATTCACCAAAAAATAATTTTAATCCCATTGAACCAAATTTTACTTCCTAATGTCAACCATGTATGTCGGATTTTTGAAATTCAAAACACAGAGGTGGCAAAGTTTCATTTAAACGAAAAATCAGTTTTTTTAACTACCACTTAGTGGTTTCACTATTCATCAAAAATTGAAGTTTTTCAGAAAAATACCAAAAATTCACCCTAAGCTATATTTGATATTCCGAACTCAAAAATGATGTCTATTTTAAAAAATTCAAAACATATAAGTTGCGTTAATTAATTTAATAATTAAATCCCGCAGTCAAAACAAAAAGCGTGTTTTTATGAAACAATATCTATTAAAAGATTGACACTAGTTTAAGTCCAATTTCAAAGTGAAATTAATTACAATTACCACTATAGGATTAAATGGTAAAAATACATTCTATTTTTACATGAAAAAAAATTCAAAAGATAATCTAATCATATAAATAAATTCTATTAAAAAGAGGTTTAGAATTAAAATACAACATTTTTAACTATTCATTAAAAAATGAACTTTATCGGAAAGATACCAAAAATTTACACAATGTAAATTTTGATGTCTCTATTCTAAAGAAGAATTTTATTTTGTCAAATATAACACATAAAATTTTCAAAATATGGATTTAAAAGAGTTTCTCTATCAAAAGGAGGTTAATCAACCTTCTAAATAACATTATAATGTTTACGATTAAAAATTGAATTCATTCACATTTTTAATCCTCTAACATTTATTGTAAAAAGTAAAAATATTTTACAAACATATATAATCATTTTTTAGTTTGTTCTATTCAATCCCACCATCACAACAGCTAGGTGTTAACTACCATTTTAAATAATAATATTTTTTTATTAGAGTGCAACGTAAGATTCCCAATATACTCTTTGTTGCGTGTTGGGTACGCCATTGAGCATAGCGACCCCTGTAAATTAATATTAATATTTTATTCACAAATATGAATAAATATAAAAATTTCATATTCTTTATTTACCTGGGGTGTTACATCCATCCCCCCTTTTCGGAATTGCGTCCTCGCAATTTGAAAATTGGGCTTGGAAACATGATTGAAAAACCCACATCAGAACAAGAGTCAGTAAAGCAATCACTTTAAAATAAAGAAAGATAAGTACAAAGGTCACCCGAGTTAACCCATACTAGGATTCCATGTACGAAAATATGGACATGGAGGAAAAAACAAAGGGTAATGTTCTGATGGGGAGTGATAGAAAACATGATTAGGATAAAGTCAACAACAAAAAAATCACAAACTTGTGATGGGTTAAACGGTATTTGATTCCCCAGTAGGAAAAGTTAATAGAAAACATTTTTTTTATTAGGGAATTTATTCATAAGGAAACGTAATTACTTATCATGTTGACTTTCAACTTTTATTAGATTTCTTACACAAACTCATATTTTCTCCAAAAGATGAGTATTTAGGAAGACTTGTTCACTATAATCAACTTTCAGAGAATCATCTAATCCACAAAAGAGAACTATATACTTCCCATGTATTTAGACTTTAACCAAATCCAAAACCAAAATGGTTAGTACAAGATCAGATAATCCAGAAATGGATAACCCTTTATAAAAAGAAAATATATTCTTAATATCCAAAATTTTTCCAACAAAACCCAAAGTTCAACGAGGACCATTTGATAAACAAATTTTCCATAAAATTCTTCAAAGTACACCAATCTAAGAATGAAACCCAAATATTTGATGGATTTAGTCACATATTCTTCCAGGGTACAAATTAACTTTTATCTCCAAATAATATTAGTTGCTCTTAAATTCTCATATTGAAAAGTAATTAACCTAATCACATATCCTCCATGATAGGTCAATCATTTCCATAGATATCCCAAAATAAACTTACTCTTTATTCCTAAAATAATCTAACTAAAACTAATTAGTCAAAATAACCAGGGACTTCACGTAGTCCAGTGGTAGGAGATAAATACCAGTCTCACTTTGGTTGTGGGTTTGATTCCCGCGGCTTTGTCTGACGCAACGAGTTGTCACAAGGTTTGCGTGTTGTCCTTTTTCCAAAAATATAATTCTTAAAACATTCCCCAAAACGAGATAAAATCTTCAAAAATATTCATAACATATTTTAACCTCAATTTTATCTCATGCCTTTAATTTTCCATCATAACATATAATAACCCATAATTACCTCAAAAGTAAGGATCATATAAACTATAATGGTTAAATTTATAATTATTACATGAACATCCACATCAACTGGTCATCTCGTACATGATGCATTACAGATCATACCGCGGTTCAAGTGTTTGATCATGACTCCTTGATAGTTGGTTTAGAACAACCACGAGTTTCTTCATTGAATCCCCTATTTTATCTAGTATCTTAATCAGAGAACCACCACAGTTTCCTTCGAACCTGTTGTCTGTTTGGTTCCTGCTAGATCCATCCATTCACTAAAAACAGAAATGTCAGTGTGAGTATATCAACAAAACCATCATGTACTAATGAGGAAGATATACTTACTCATTCACTATATCTAAAAACTATGACTCTTTTTTAAATCCTAACCATTATGGTAATGTCACTTATGCTTAAATAATACCCTAACCTCTAAAGTTTTCTAAATCGTCCATTGATACCAACTATAAGGCCCCAGCCTTAAACCTTACTTAATCTTGAGTTATTACAAGATTACACATTGAGTATCCTTTCAAGTTTAGAGTTTTAGAGAATTAGATCATAAAACTTGCATTACATTCCACATTTAAACAAAGTGGTTACATAAAAGATAGTATTTATTTTTCCCATCAACAGAAACATATTTAAAATAAAACATGGATTCTTTCTTGAAACTTCCTCGACACTATCATCATATCATGTACCCTTCCATTGACCAGTGAAAAACATTTCAAAAACATGGGATGGGCATAAAAAGCTCAGTAAGGGATATAAAAATATGGAAAGGAAACATTAGTACATGTATACATAAGAATGAAATCATACTTTACCCATAAAACATAAGCACTTTAACATACCTCATAAAATCATGAATAAATCATAGAAATTATAATACATAAAGGTAACTTGAGGCATTCATAACATTCTTACATAGGGAGTAACCCTCTTGGTTATGTTTGGAATACCCATCAGAGTATATTCCGTAAATCTCTTCGGAGAAACCTTAACGTTTAACCCCTTTGCGTTACCCAATGCATTGGAGAGCTATATCGGGCTCACCCGCCCTTAGTTTATCACAGAACCACCTGTCTTCATAATAATTCCCAAGAACCATAACATAATCGTATCACATAAAATATGAATAAAGGAAACATAACATTTCCACTTTTCAATCACAAGATATCAACACAATACATTGATATAAAAACATTATGAAAACCATTTTCAATACCAAAATAAAAGAAAAGTAAAACATGGTATTTATTTTTCTTTTAAAAAAAGGTATGGCTTGTAGAGGAAGCCGAAACCCAAATAATGGTCACGGCGGCGGAGAAGTCGTTGTCGCCACATACGTACGACAAAAACATTCCCTTTTGTCGTTTAGTAAAACACTTTGTATAAAAAAGATTCCCTTCAGATAAACGTAAAAGTCAAAGGGGTTTATACACCGTATAAAATAAGGTTGTGTATGAAACAAAATATGCCTCAATGAAAGGAGATTGAGAGAAGTCCCATACAAAGACGGTATCCTTGGATTAAGCATAAATCAATTGCATAATTATGTGTGACAAACTAATACACCAAATATAAGTGGATATTAAGTGTAAAACCCTCAGAGGTTATTCACACATATTCATAGAACGACATATTCAAGGAGTAAAAGCTTATCCCAAAGAATCAAAATTGGGTTAAGAAGTTCCCTTGCAAAAAATTGACAGCCTAACGACGTCACTACAAAATTCATGAAATGAGTTGATGAAATATAAAAAGGGTATCTCATCACTTGGAAATAAAATTTAAATCACTAAGGATATAGAAGAACATATCAAAACATAATGTTATGTTAATTAAAAGACATAACAAAAGAAGTCTTTTAAAAAGAGGAGGGTGAAAGGTTCCCTTACCGACATCGGTATCTTTCGAAACATACAACCCGTGAAAGAATGACAATACAACATTGATGTAAATACTCATAAATGAAATTATATTACACAATGAGTAAAATAATGGGTAGTACATACACTATTAAAGTAAGTTGTGTCAAATGTATCATAAATCTCAGGGGAATAAAAGTGAGATGAAAAATCCATTACGAAAACTCGGCAGCCTAACAGTGCCACTTAAAACATCCAAAAATGGATTGATGAGATCAAATAGGGTCTCTCATCATATTAAAATAAAATATACAGATAGATGAATACAAAAGAACATCCCCCATCATAACAATGAGGAGAGTTAAATAAGTGACATAAAGGAGAGTACTTAAAAAGAAAGAGAGAGGTTAGATCTCTTACGAAAATTCGGCAGCCTAACGGCGCCACTCAAAACTTACAAAATGGATTGATGAGAGAGAATGTGGTCTCTCATCATATGAAAATAAAAATTACAGTAAGAGTAATATAAAATAACATCCCAATCACAAGAAAGATGAGCTTAAAAGGAATGCCATAAAAGAGTGTACTTAAAAAGAAAGAGAGGAGTAGGATCCCTTACCTTGGGTCCGACTTGACTCGATCGTTCTTTAACGTCCTGAATAATAAACTTGAGATAATATGTACTTGATTAAGAACCGTTATCAATTTCATTGTTAATTTTATATCACTTATTTCCATTTTATAAACATTATGTAATCATTTAAGTTAATAATGTTTGTTTTGTCGATGTTTGGTTCTTAAGTCGAAAGTGGACTTCTTACAATTACATGTTGTTCGTGTGGTCAAAGGTTCATTATATCCCGAATGATATTCATGATTTGGATATCATATATATCATATATATCTAGAATATACATGTTTTTATAATATTAGATGATCATTTAGAGGTAAGAAATGAAATGCACCGTTCATGGAGACGGTAAGCCGTACGTACACATGAACGCTACTTTCATTTCTATGTCATATTAATTGAATTAAAAATAAATGAGAGGTATGTATATTTTAATTCCAGAATTATATTCATCACATATATTTAACATAAATAATATATAAGAACTTTAAATACATCCTTTATACATCCCACATATGGCATTAACGAATCAAATCATTTTGATGGGGTGGTAGTCTGCACTTCCTAAAATGAAATTATCGTGTTTACCCACAATGGAAACCATAAAGGTATGCCACAAAAAAAATACAGAAGTTTAAATAAAACATAAACATATTATATATCATATATAAATATAGTTACATCTTAGTGTCCACCTTTTAAGGTGTTATATGAGTGTTGAACAATCATCGTTTCGTGAGGCAGAAATTCGCCATCCACAGAAACAGTATGTTCTTTAACCATTTGATGTAGGTGTGTGTAAGTGTAGCTATAATTCTTCTTATAACAACATCCTATTATATTTAAGATAATGAAGTTGTTACAAATGAAATGAATAAAAAGAGTTTAGGCGGTTGGAGATGCAAAATAAAATAAAAGAACACAAGTGAAGACATTATCTTAAAATCGGGTAACTCTTTTTGATTTGAGCTCAAAGGCTTCCATGAGAAGACTTATGCCCAAAGTGATGATTCTAGGTGTAAGATAGGGATTTGGAGAGGCAAAATGAGCAGGGGTTGGCCAATCCAAAAGCTTTAGAGGTGTGTGTATGGTGGTAGAGGTGGGGGCCTTTTATAAGAGGAGAGGAGGGGCACTCTTGTAAAGTTACAAAATGTTACTTTATTTTCAAATGGGTTCTGGATTTTAAAGGTCCCACATTGATGTATTTTGGGGATAAGGTGGTAAGGGTTCGAAATCCACCCATCCAATACGTTTTGGACATGTTTAGGTCTTAGAGTTTACATTATTCTTCCATTTTATTTAAATCGTTAAATAATGAGGTCATCGCTGCATCATAATGATGTCATAAATAATTTAATTTATTTAATGTCTAAAAATTATAAAAAAATACTACGATGTAGGAAATTTTTTCATATTTCCAATGACTATTTATAGTCAAAAATCTGACTTGTATAACCCCATTTAAAAATTATTCTCGTAAAAAAAATCATGTTTGTCCCATTTTAATTTTAACATTAAATTTAAAGGTATTTATGTCATTTTCCAACCAAAGTGGATCTATGGAGTCCCAAAGTTTACCCATGGATTGTCTTGGTCGAACATGACACATCCAATGAGGGTAGGACATGTGTCTAGGTCATTTCACATTATTAAAACATTATTTTTACCTTATATTAAACTAATTACCTCTAATCGCGATTAAGAACATAAAAGTTACTATTCACCAAAAAATTATTTTAACCCCATTGAACCACATTTTACATCCTAATGACAACCATGTATGTCGGATTTTTGAAATTCAAAACACAGAGGTGGAAAAGTTTCATTTAAACGAAAAATCAGTTTCTTTAACTACCACCTAGTGGTTTCACTATTCATCAAAAATTGAAGTTTTTCAGAAAAATACCAAAAATTCACCCTACGCTATATTTGATATTCCAAACTAAAAAATGATGTCTATTTTATAAAATTCAATACATATATGTTGCATTAATTAATTTAATAATTAATTCCTGCTGTCAAAACAAAAAGTGTGTTTTTATGAAACAATATCTATTAAAAGATTGACACTAGTTTAAGTCAAATTTCAACATGAAATTAATTTCAATGACCACTATTGAATTAAATGGTAAAAACATATTCTAATTTTACTTTAAAAACAATTCAAAAGATAATCAAATCATATAAATAAATTAGATTAAAAAGAGGTTTTGAATTAAAATACAACATTTTCACTATTCATTAAAAAATGAACTTTATCGGAAAGATACCAAAAATTTACACAAAGTAGATATTTATGACTCAATTCTAAAGAAGAATTTTATTTTGTCAAATATAACACATAAAATTGTCAAAAAGTGGATTTAAAAGAGGTTCTCCATCAAAAGGTGGTTAATCGACCTTCTAAAGAACATTAGAATGTTTACGCTTAAAAATTGAATTCATTCACATTTTTAATCCTCTAATATTTATTGTAAAAAGTAAAAATATTTGACAAACATATATAATCATTTTTTAGTTAGTTATATTCATTTCCTCCATCACAACAGCTAGTCATTAACTACCTTTTAAAATAATATTATTTTATTATTAGCGTGCAATGTAAGATTCCCAAGAAACTCATTGTTGCGTGTTGGGTATGCCATCGAGCATAGCATCCCCTTTAAAGTAATATTAATATTTTATTCACAAATATGGATAAATATAAAAATTTCATATTATTTATTTACCCGGGGTGTTACATCCTTCCTCCCTTTTGGGAATTGCGTCCTCGCAATTATAAAATTGGACTTGGAAACTTCATTGAAAAACCCACATCGAAACAAGAGTCAGTAAAGAAATCACTTTAAAATAAAGAAAGATATGTCCAAAGGTCACTCGAGTTAACCCATACTAGGATTCCAAGTATGAAAATATGGATGTGGAGGAGAAAACAAAGGGTCATGTTCTGATGGAGAGTGATAGAAAACATGTTTAAGAAAAAGTTAACCACAAGAAAATCACAAACATGTGATGGGTTAAACGGTATTCGATTCCCCAGTAAGAGCAGTTAATAGAAAACATTTTTGTTTTTTTATTGAGGAATTTATTCATAAGGAAACGTAATTACTTATCATGTTGACTTTCAAATTTTATTATATTTCTTACACAAACTCATATTTTCTCCAAAAGACGAGTATTTAGGAAGACATGTTCACTATAATCAACTTCTAGAGAATCGCATAATCCACAAAAGAGAACTATATACTTACCATGTCTTTAGACTTTAACAAAAACCAAAACCAGAATGGTTATTACAAGATCAGATAATCCAAAAAAGGATAACCCTTTATAAAAAGAAAATTTATTCTTAATCTCCAAAATTTCTCCAACAAAACCCAAAGTTCAACAAGGACCATTTGATAAACAAATATTCCAGAAAATTCTTCAATGTAAACCAAACTAAGATTGAAACCAAAATATTTGAAGGATTTAGTCACATAGTCTTTCAAGGTACAAATTAACTTTTATCTCCAAATAACAGTAGTTGCTCTTAAATTCTTATATTGAAAAGTAATTAACCTAATCACATATCCTCCATGATAGGTTAATCATTTCCATAGATAACCCAAAATAAACTTACTCTTGATTCCTAAAATAATATAACTAAAAAGAATTAGTCAAACTAACCAGGGACTTCATGTAGTCCAGTGGTAGCTGATAAATACCAGTCACACTTTGTTTGTGGGTTTGATTCCCGCAGCTTTGTCCGACGCGACGGTTTGTCACACGGTCTGCGTGTTGTCCTTTTTCCAAAGCTATATAATTCTTAAAAAATTCCCCAAAACAAGATAAAATCTTCAAAAATAATCATAAAATATTTTAACCTCATGTTTATCTCATGCCTTTCATTTTCCATCATAACATATAATAACCCATAATTACCTCAAAAGTAATGATCATATAAACTCTAATGGTTACCTTTATAATTATTACCTGAACTTCCACATCGATTGGCCATCTCGTACATGATGCATTACAGATCATACCAAGGTTCATGTGGTTGATCATGACTCCTTGATAGTTGGTTTAGAACAACCACAAGTTTCTTCATTGAATCCCCCATTTTATCTAGTATCTTAATCAGAGAACCACCATAGTTTCCTTCAAACCTGTTGTCTCTTTGGTGCCTACTAGATCCATCCATTCACTAAAAACAGAAATGTCAGTGTGAGTATATCAACAAAACCATCATGTACTAATGAGGAAGATATACTTACTCATTCACTTTATCTAAAAACTACGACTCTTTTTGAAATCCTAACCATTATGGTAATGTCACTTTTGTTTAAATAATACCATAACCTCTAAAGTTATATACACCGGCCTTTGATACCAACTATAAGGCCCCAGCCTTAAACCTTACTTAATCTTGAGTTATTACAAGATTAAACAATGAGGATATTTTTAGGTTTTGAGTTTTAGAGAATTAGATCATAAAACTTGCATTACATTCCACATTTAATAAAAGTTGTTACATAAAAGATAGTATTCATTTTTCTCATCAAGGGAAACATATTTAAAATAAAACATGGAATCTTTCTTGACACTTCCTTGACACTGTAATCATATCACGTACCCTTCCCTTGACCTTTGAAAAACTTTTGAAAAACATGGGATGAGCATAAAATGCTCAGTAAGGGATATAAAAATGTGGAAATGAAACATGAGTACATGTATACATAAGAATGAAATCATACTTTACCCATAAAACATAAGCACTTTAACATACCTCATAAAATCATGAATAAATCATAGAAATCATAAGACATAAAGGTAACTTGAGGCATTCATATCATTCTTACGTAGGGAGTAACCCTCTTGGTTACGTTTGGAATACCCATCACAGTATATTCCCTAAATCTCTTCGGAAAAACCTCAACGTTAAACCCCTTCTCGTTACCCAATGCATTAGAGAGCTATATCGGGCTCACCCACCCTTAGTTTATCACAGAACCACCCGTCTTCATAATAATTCCCAAGAACCATAACATAATCGTATCACATAAAAATGCATAAAGGAAACATAACATTTACACTTTCCAATCACAAGATATCAATACAATACATTGATATAAAAACATTATGAAAACCATTTTCAATACCAATATAAAAGAAAAGTAAAACATGGTATTTATTTTTCTTTTAAAAAAAGGTATGACTTGTAGAGGAAGCTGAAACCCAAATAATGGTCACGGCGGTGGAGAAGTCGTTGTCGCTGAATACGTACAACAAAAACATTCCCTTTTGTCATTTAGTAAAACGCATTGTATAAAAAAGATTCCTTTCGGATAAACATAAAAGTCAAAGGGGTTTATACACCTTATAAAAGAAGGTTGTGTATAAAACAAAATATTCCTCAATGAAAGGAGATTGAGACGAAGTCCCATACAAAGACGGTATCCTTGGATTAAGGATAAATCAATTACATAATTATGTGTGACAAACTAATACACCAAATATAAGTGGATATTAAGTGTAAAACAATCAAAGGTTATGCACACATATTCATAGAACGAAATATTCAAGGAGTACAAGCTTATCCCAAAGAATCAAAATTGGGTTAAGAAGTTCCCTTGAAAAAATTTGACAGCCTAACGGCGTCACTGCAAAATTCAGAAAATGAGTTGATGAGAGATAAAAAGGGTATCTCATCACTTGGACATAAAATTTAAATCACTAAGGATATTTAAGAACATATCCCAGCATAATGTTATGTGAATTAAAAGACATAACAAAAGAAGTCTTTTAAAAAGCGGAGTGTGAAAGGTTCCCTTACCGACATGGGTATCTTTCGAAACATACACCCCGTGAAAGAAAGAAAATACAAAAATGATGTAAATACTAATAAATGAAATTATATTACATAATGAGTAAAATAATGGTCAGTAAATACACCACTAAAAAGAATTTGTGGCAAATGTAGCATAAATCTCATGGGAATAAAAGTGAGATGAAAAATCCCTTACGCAAACTCGGCAGCCTAACGATGCCACTTAAAACTTTTAAAAATGGATTGATGAGATCAAATAGGGTCTCTCATCATATTACAATAAAATTTAAAGAAATAGGAATATAAAAGAACATCCCCCGTCATAACAAAGAGGAGCATAAAAGAAGTGACATAAAGGAGAGTACTTAAAAAGAATGATAGAGGTTAGATCTCTTACGAAAATTCGGCAGTCTAACGGTGCCACTCAAAACTTCCATAATAGATTAATGAGAGAGAATAGGGTCTCTCATCATATGGACATAAAAGTCACAGTAAGAGTAATATAAAAGAACATCCCAATCACAATAAATATGAGATTAAAAGGAATCACATAAAAGAGTGTACTTAAAAAGAAAGAGAGGAGTAGGATCCCTTACCTTGGGTCCGACTTGACTCGATCGTTCTTTAACGTCCTGAATAATAAACATGATTTAATTTATACTTGCTTAAGAACATTTTTAAAGTTCATTATTCATTTTATATCACTTATTTCCATGTTATAAACATTATGTAAACATTAAAGTTAATAATGTTTGTTTTGTCGATATTTGGTTCTCAAGTCGAAATTGGACTTCTTACAATTACATGTTGTTCGTTTGGTCAAAGTTTCATTATATCGAGAATGATATTCATGATTTGGATATCATAGATATCATATATATCCAGAATATACATGTTTTTATTATATTACATATTCATTTAGAGGTAATAAATGAAATTCACCGTTCATGGAGACGGTAAGCCGTACGTACGCATGAACGCTACTTTCATTTCTATGTCATATTAATTGAATTAAAACTAAATGATAGGTATGTATATTTTAATTACATAATTATTTTCATCATTTATATGTAACATACATTATATATATTAACTTTAAATACATCCTTTATACATCCCACATATGACATTAACTAATCAAATCACTTTGAGGGGGCGGTAGTCCGCACTTCCTAAAATGAAATTATCATGTTTACCCACAATGGAAACCATAAAGGTATGCCACAAAAGAAAAATAAAGAAGTTTTTGTAAAACATAAACATATTATATATCATATATAAATATAGTGACATCTTAATGGCCTCCTTTTAAGGTGTTACATGAGTGCTGAACAATCATCGTTCCGTGAGGCAGAAATTCACCATCCATAGAAACAGTATGTTCGTTAACCATTTGATGTAGGTGTGTGTAACTGTAACTAGAATGCTTCTTATAAAAACATCCTAGTATATTGAAGATACTTAGGTTGTTACAAAAGAAATTAATAAAAAGCGTTTAGGCATTTGGAGAAGCAAAATAAGACAAAAGAACACAAGTGAAGACATTACCTTAAAATCGGGTAACTCTTTTTGATTTGAGACCAAAGGCTTCATTGGGAAGACTTATGCCAAAAGTGAGGCTTCTAGGAGTAATATAGGGATATGGAGAGGCAAAATGAGAAGGGTTTGGCCGAGCCAAATGCTTGAGAGGTGTGGGTAAGGTGGTAGAGGTGGGGGCCTTTTATAAGAGGAGAAGAGGGGCACTCTTGTAATGTTACAAAATGTTACTTAATTTTAAAATGAGTTTCGGATTTTAAAGGTCCAAGATTGATTTATTTCGAGGATAAGGTGTTAAGGTTTTGAAATACACCAATCGAATAAGTTTTGGACATGTGTAGGTGGTATATTTTACATTATGTTTCTATTTTATTTAAATCGTTAAATAATGAGGTCATCGCTGCATCATCATGATGTCATAAATAATTTAATTTATTTATTGTCTAAAAATTATAAAAAAAATAATATCATGTAGGAAATATTTTTATCTTTGCAATGAATATTTATAGTCAAAACGTTTACTTGTATAACCCCATTTAAAAATTGTTCTAGTAAAACAACTCATGTTTGTGTCATTTTAATTTTAACATTAAATAAAAAAGTATTTATGTCATTTTCCAACAAAAGTGGCTCCATGGGGTCCCCAAGATGACCTATGGATTGTCTTGGTCGGCCATGACTCATCCAATGTGGCTAGGACATGTGTCTAGGTCATTTCACATTATTAAAATATTATTTTTACCTTAAATTACACTGATTACCTCTAATCGCGATTAAAAACATAAAAGTTACTATTCACGAAAAAATCATTTTAATCCCGTTGAACCACATTTTACTTCCTAATGAAAACCATGTATATCAGATATTTGAAATTCAAAACACAGAGGTGTCAAAGTTTCATTTAAATGAAAAATCAGTTTCTTTAACTACCACTTAGTGCTTTCACTATTCATCAAAAATTGAAGTTTTTCAGAAAAATACCGAAAATTCACCCTAAGCTATATTTGATATTCTGAACTCAAAAATGATTTCTATTTTACAAAATTCAAAACATATAAGTTGAATTAATTAATTTAATAATTAATTCCCGTTGTCAAAACAAAATGCGTGTTTTTATGAAACAATATCTATTAAAAGATTGACACTAGTTCAAGTCCAATTTAAGTGAAATTAATTCCAATGACAAAAAATGGATTAAATGGTAAAAATATATTCTATTTTTACTTTAAAAACAATTAAAAAGATAATATAATCATATAAATAAAATAGATTAAAAAGAGGTTTTGAATTAAAATACAACATTTTTCACTATTCATTAAAAAAATGAACTTTATCGGAAAGATACCAAAAATTTACACAAAGTAAATTTTGATGTCTCTTTTAAAAAGAAGAAATTTATTTTGTCAAATATTACACATAAAATTGTCAAAAAGTGGATTTAAAAGAGGTTCTCCATCAAAAGGCAGTTAATTGTCCTTCTAAAGAACATTAAAATGTTTACGCTTAAAAATTGAATTCATTCACATTTTTAATCCTCTAACATTTATTGTAAAAAGTAAAAATATTTGACAAACCTAGAATCATTTTGTAGTTAGTTTTATTCATTCCCGCCATCACAACAGCTAGGCGTTAACTACCTTTTAAAATAATATTATTTTATTATTAGAGTGCAACGTAAGATTCCCAAGAAACTCGTTGTTGTGTTTTGGGTACGCCATCGAGCATAGCGTCACATTTAAAGTAATATTAATATTTTAAATACAAATATGGATAAATATAAAAATGTCATATTATTTATTTACCCGGGGTGTTACCGTGGATCTCACTGCAGGTTATCTGAGACCAGATTTTGAGTTAGGTGGTTTTAGAAATAACAAATACTAGGTGAACTATAAATACTATAGATTTTCAATATTGGTTCATAAATTAGTTATAATTATTAATTTATTTGTGTGTGTGAAAAAGGGTTTTCTGAGAGAAGTTGGGGATTTTAGTAGTTTGGATAAAAAAGAATATATTTTCAATGAATTGTAAAATAGTTTATGAAATGGGGTTTTCAATGTATTTTTTGATTAAACAAAGGGTCATTTAGAATTATTATGAAATGTGAAAGCACATTTAAATTGATTTGAAATGTGCCAGACATGGGAGAATTTGGCACATAGGTAGTAGGGGTAGTATTGGGCCTCATCCATCTATATTGATTGGAGTTAAAATTATAATGTTATCCTCTTTTCATGGTCTATATATGTATATAATGGGGGAATTTTATAATCATTGGGGTGTCCACTCATGGGTGATCCTCTATTACCTAGGCCTTATGTCCTAGCGAATTCAATCTATAATAGTGGTTGATTGAGGTATGGGTCATCTAGCTAGAGCAACTTATATAGTCATTTGCATGTATATAAATTGACTAATGGGTTTTAAATTCATGGTTTGATTGAAAATATACATACATTGAATAATCAAAATGGTTATTTGAAATATTCATTGAAACTATTTTACATAGTTTTTTTGGTAAGTTTGGAGAATGGAAAAAAATATTTTCTATTATTTTATAAAAAATATTATTACCATCAATCATGCCTTGTATTATTAAAAATTTATCATATTAAATATTTGGTATATAAACTTGATATGGAACACTTTTATGGGATCCAGTAAAGCCTATTTATATCACAACCTCAACACTCCCTCAGAACTGTATAGACCGTGTATTGACATATAGTGCAGGAATGGGAAATGACATAAAACGAGTAGTTGAAGCTTGTGCCACCTAGGTATGGGTAGATGGTGATGACATGGTGGTACAATTTCCACAAATCATGTGGAGTTGTTTTTTTCTATTCATGTTTACCTTTTTTGTTGTTGGGTATTGTTGTATCAGATGGTTTGAGTATATCAGTTGACCAAAGGAATACATGAAAAAAAACTTTTTTATAATTTTATACAATGAATGTTTAAATAAGATAATGGTATTGGGGAATGCTCCAAAAAACATACTCATTATATAGATTCAAAATCTCCCAAGGTTGAGATGAAAATTTCCCTAAATCATTATAATGAATTCAATTTTCCCTATGATGGGTTTCTAACATTCAACTTTCTGTTACACACATCTATATATATGTGTGGGTACATAAATGTACATGTGTGAGTTATTAAATATATTTTCAATACATTCTAGAAAAAATGGAACTGATAGTCATTTTAAACTTCATTCTATTGTTCTATATAGTTGATAAAATATAGAGCATCTTGGTACATGGGATAATGGTTTTCAATAATATGGAAAATTAGTTTTCACATTTTTTAAAATCTATCTGAATTTTTTTACCAAGTTGTTTAAAGTATATTTATATAAATTTATAGATATTTTAAGGAATTTCCGAGGAAATATGAGCACAACAAATATAAATATTACATCATTTTATGATAATATTTATTAAATCACATAATGTATTAAATCATAAGTCCTAAAGGATTAGTGCCTTCAAAGATTAGACACAATACTAAATTATTTTGTCAAATTTTCAACATATTTTAAAAATATTTTTCTCCGATGATAATATTTTAGATGCATCATATATAATACTATCCTTCATAACTTGGGTAATGAAATAAAAAAATCAAGCTCTTAGATTCTCAATAATGATAAACAAAAGAGAAATCAATTGGTGATCATAAGTGAGCATGAAATCAATATTTTGGTATGAGAAATTAATCAAGGTACACGGTAATAACATAAGATAATTGTACCTTATAAGGCATTTATAATAAATTATGAATCATTCCATGAGACTTTTCATGTATCTTTAAACCTAATATATATGGAAGTGGAAAAGTGAGTCAACAATCATGGGCCATGAAAACACAACATATGCGTAATAATTTAGAATCAAGATAACCATAGAAAATAATTACTAATGAAAAATCTTAGTTCCAATATCATAATAATAGAGTAGACTAAATCCCATAGTGGATTGTTTTTTCTACCCAATCCCCACTATGAATGTTCAGATGATATAATTCTTTAACAAATTTATTAGAGGGTTATAGTGAATCCCCCATCATTATGAGGATAGATTCACTTAAGAGTCATGGTTTAATTTCCATTCCTAGTAATATAATGAGATAATTCATTAACTAATCAATTACATGTCTATATAATTTTGGAAGAAAATATCATTTATTAGAATTCCATACATGTGTGTTCCATATGACCATATAATTTTTTATAACTCCCTTAAATGATTAGAAAGAAATGTGTTTTATAAAAATATTCACAATAAATTCTTATAATCCATCTCGAGGGTGAAGGTGGATGGTATCATTATATAATATACAAAACGATGATTAATAAACATTAATAGATGTTGATACTGAGGAAAAAACCAATAGATTATCATTAGAGAATAAAATAATAATATTAATAAATTCCAATTTATGATTTCAATAATATTAATTTTGAAGAGAAAATTTATCAAATCAGTCATATTCAAAATCAATTTATGAAACCATTAATTATTATAATGTATGTTTAGTTGGTAAATTTCTATAATATTGAGAAAATTTGTTAATGTGTATAAAATTTAAAATGAACTATTATTTATATATTTTTTAAGGAAAGTTAAATTTATGGGAAATGAATCACAAGGAAAACATTTAAGGTTACTCTTGTAAAAAAATCATATAACGTTAAATTTAATATAGTGTTATGTTAGGATTATTTTTAATAATATATAAGAAACTATAAAAAAATTACACATAATCATGACATGGAGGAGAAAGATTTAAGTAAAAAAGAGATATGTTAAATTACTCAAACAAAAATACATTCAATATAATTATGAACCAAAGAGTTTATAATTGGTATAATGGAATATATCACTTAAAAATCACAAAAAAGATTGAAACAAATGATCCCTTAGAGTGACTGGAGAAATGTTTTTCCAGAATAAGATTATATATGTATATATGAAATCATGATTTGAAAGTTATATGGGAGGTAAACTCTAATGGATTTGGTAAATTATTTGGAAACGTAAAAAAATGAATGTACCTTTATGTACCTAACATGAAATAAAATATTTACATGTACACCAATAATTCCATGTAGAGTATAGGAAAAAATACTCAGTAGAGAACTACTAATGTTGTCTCAACATAGTAGTGATATAATTGGTATATGCATGAAAATTTCTACAAAGATAAAAATATATTTGAAAAAAATTGGTTTGAAAACAATAGAATTTAAATAAGTTGGTCAATTGAAGGGAAATTAATACATCAAAATATTCTATAACTAATTACCCTATATACCAAGAGAGTCTGTACCTATTTTACATACTTTGATTATTGACATGGAATGTGAGATGATTTCTAGTGTAATCTCTTATTGGAGGTAGTTTTGGTACCTATAATAACTCTAAAATGTACATATAGTTAACATAAAATTTTAATATTTATCTTAAAAAATAATTTAGGTTCATGGAGGCCTTCTGTAGTGGAAATGGAGAGGGGTATAAAGAGATCTAAAATTCTTCAACCCATCCTCAAGAAAAATGGATTTGTTATATTGCATCATGAAATTGATATACAATCAAAATCCATCATATGATATACATAGTTTTGTTATAATAAATGATCCCTAGAGTTTATCTTACATATATTTCATTGGAGGGACAATTGAAGTATTATAAAACAATAATATTTCATTCTAATAGAATATAAATTATCATATCAGTGAAATTTAAATACACATTCATCATAGTAATACTAATTTTTTAAAATATAATTTGTTATTTATTGATTGAAATTTCCAATTATGAAAATTATCATAAAAGAGATGATGCATCGGAAATATAAATAGTCAAACAAGGTAGAAACATGATTATCTTTGAAAAATTAATATTCTTTCTTGAAATACCCCTAAAAATTAATAATGTACAAAAATTGTAAAAAAAAATGTATCACACCATGAAAAAATGTTTTAAGCTAAATATTAATATAATAAGGTAATTATCAATCGAACAAGCTACTCATAGTCTATTTGAAATGTGTGGTATAAATAACATTAACTCGTGTCATACTACGGATGTTCCAGACAATGAAATAGTTATGGTATATATATTAGTATTAGATATGGTATAGAAATTATAATTGATCCATAAATATTGCACACTTGTATTAGTTTCTATGATAGAATGGGAATGAAATATTCATCAATCCTAAGACAATTTATGATATGATATATATTAAAACATGTCAGTTTTATCCTTATCTACTACTATATTATTAAAATTTAGTCATTATATAGCTTTGGTTCATTATAAAAACCGGTTAGAAAATGTTGGGTAACTTCCTCATAGTCATAATTTAGTTAATGATTTTTAACAATAATAGATGTTGTCAATTTTAATATTTAGATGAATATTAAAACCATTAGTATTTTCAAGATAATTCACATCATTTAACATAGAAAACATAGTCATCACAACTCCATTTAAAATTGTATTTCTATTATAATATGTAATTCAGACTCATGATAATGAAATATATCTATATTATAATAAATAAATTATGTTTAGGTCCAATGTGTATTCATATAAAACAATCTATCCCAAAGATATTTTGACCCTGATGTCACACCAAATGTTCACATTTATCCTATAATTAACACTAGTGGGAATGCATAAATTCACAATTAAATAAGGATAAAGGATCATACTCAAATATGTGTTAATCAGATCACATTTCAGGGTCATCATATTAAAAAGAGAAATATGCATGAGTGGGATTAAATAAAAACCAATTAATATATTAAATTTCTAATGTAAAACTATAGAGAAAGATTATATATATGTAGTATAATAAATGTGATTCACAAAGAATAACCTATATACATATTATATCTTTCTATATAAATATTAATTGATGCACATAAAAAATCACACTATATAACCTATTGGTTTAGGGTATTTAGAGATTAAATATAGAATAGAATTATATTACAAAAACTATTCATAATTTCCCATAAGAAATAATTACACATTTTACCCTTCTAAATAAATCATAGATTATGACATTAAAAACTACAATGGGAATGGAAATATAAGTAAGAGTTCTCTTATAATACCCATAATAGGAAGCATATGATTTATTAATTGAATGGAATAAGGGATAATTAGATGAACATTTGAGTATGTCAATGTAATCAATGTAAATGAGCATATCATAAATATATCATACCCAATAAAACATTAATCATAGATTAAGAATAAATATTTTCACATTTTGAAATAATAATTATAAATGATTCATAGTAATGTGGTAACATGTGGAAATGATAATAAACCAAGAAAAAATAACATTAGAATTTGGAATATTATAGATATATTTTACAAGAATATTCATATAAAATAACTGATTATGTAGAGTATCACGACACAAACCATCATCACATAGTTGATAGAGTCCCACGGTTGTCCTGGTTTACTCTTCATTCCATAAAATTTATTGGATAATGTTTACTCACTTGTACTTACTCATTATCTCATGAGATATAGAGTGTACCCATTGAAATAAATTTCAATATATTGTTTTTTCTAGGAAATAACTTATTGAAAAATCATACAAATTCATGCCACATTAATACATTCATAATTCAGTAATAGAATGTATAACTAATTAGAAAATCAAAGGTTTTATATAAATTCATTTAATAAATGATAAAAATCCATCGATAGAAATATTGTTGATGGTATCATTAGATAATATTAATGGTGAAGCATAAGAAAAATTAAAGGATTTTAACCTAGATTATAAACACTTTAAAAAAATATTAGAAAACTTATTGGAAGATAATAGAAAAAATCCTTTACAGCTATATAAATTTTATTTTTATATAAAATATATTTTTAGTTAATGGTTTTTGAAAAATAATGATGATTAATTTAAAAATTACATCGAGGAACCATGAAATATTTGAACGTGTATTTTGTAAATAAAGCTGAAGATAATTGTAGGATAATGTAGTATACTAGGTATGATAATGAAAGAGAGTTAAAAATATTCCTTTCACATATTTTTAAATATTTACAAACCATTGAAAATTTACATCAATACATTATTGAATTATATATAAAGTCATACTTAAAACATATAAATGATAAAAATATGGGGGATAATGGTACCGAAATGAAATGTTGATATGAAAAAAATACCACATAAAAGAAAATTATCAAATAAATTATTAACCAAATGTGATTAAAAAGGTTAGAAGGATTGGTAAACATCAATATATCAAATAGGATATGAAAATAAATGGGTTTTTATAGATAAATAAAATTATTTTCGCACAATCAAAATCTATAAATAGACAATCTCATTTGTTCAGTGAGATTGGAAATGAAATGGTTACCTCATCTTTTGTCTTGGTCATAAATGATATCACTCCCTCTAAAATAATTATTCTATATTTCATATTTATAAGAAAAATTTAAATATTTTTTTAACCACCTAAATATATAATTTTGTAATACCAACGTATTAATATTATGTCTAAATTAGTATATGTTTGTTAATTGATGAGTTTTTTGAAGAATTATTTGGTTTAATAGTTGTAGTCCTTAAGGATTTATCAAAATTTAATTACATACAAAATGTTCATAAATATGTTTCAAATATGTTTTATATATTTATAGTTTCCTATAGTTATTTCATGGGTGTTATTGTGATGGTTTATAGGGAACTTCTTGAAATATATATATGAATGCTTATTCAATTATTTAACAAATTATATTTATTAGTGAATTTAAATTTGTATATTACCATTTCATAATTATGAAACATAATTAAATTTTTATAATTAAATTTTTTTACCATTATTTATATCTTA
Source organism: Viscum album (assembly GCA_963277665.1). Lineage (NCBI taxonomy): Eukaryota > Viridiplantae > Streptophyta > Magnoliopsida > Santalales > Viscaceae > Viscum > Viscum album. The sequence continues at coordinate 1,014,259,168 of OY728167.1, forward strand.
TTAATAATTAATGATGTTGATTTTATAACATCATTTATGTAGATATTAAAACTAACTAAAAATATAACAAGCTATAATGAGTGAATGAGAAAGAAATTGTTTTTTTATTAATAATAACACCTTTGAAAGACAATAATGATTAAAAAATATGTTATTAATATAATAAATATTATTTTATAATATTTTGATGATGACAGTAAATATTAATGATAACGGGGAGGATGATAATAATGTTGAAGACTTGAATTTATTCTTAGAGAGCCTCTGGGAAATGATGGATGTTAGATCTAAACCTTTCAATGAGGTAGGTTCTTTATTTAATTTCAATTTATTGTACGCTAAATTGGTTATGTGAATGATTTTGAATAATATAATAGGTCTTGATGGGTTTTTGAGAGTTTGGGTCATAGAAATTATGTAAAAGAGTAAACTCTATTGTGTGATCATAGTTAGAACATGATTAGAACTAACAGTACACTATAGTTGAGGATATTATGTGGCTTGGACCCAATGTAAGGAGGTAGGTTCATTACCACTATAGGGTTTTACAAAACATGTGGGTGTCATATCCTAACCATGTGGTCTATAACCCTATTGGATAGAGAGTGCAACATGGTTGGGGAATAATTTTTTCAACCTTGTCAGTAGACCATGATCAATTTTAAAAGTGATGGACATACCATTTCAACCATCAGGAATTAAAGAATCTTACACAATATCCTCCACACTTCCTCCAATAGTATCTTAGGGTGTGAATCCATTCATCCCAGGCATCCCAAAGGTGATTCTCCCTCAATCCTTGGTCATTAAAAGGACTACTGGTTATGAATTGAATCTTTAAGTGAGAGTACCACTCATATTTCTATTGTATTCAGGGATAGTCATGGTGGAATATGTTTTATTCAAAGAATTACCTAAAACATTTTTTTCTTTGAATCATGATATTGTAAATTGATTGTTTTTCGATCTATAATCATGGGTCATGTTTAAGAGAGATGATTTCTTCAATATTAAGTTCGGTGGAATACAAGTTATATCACATAGTCAGGATGTTTGTTCATGTGTATGTGTTTGTGACTTTTTACATTTGTGCTCCTCTTTCGATTCATTGGTAGGAAATGAAGAATAGGTTACCTAAATGATGTGTTGAATCTTTCACAGTTCATTTTGGATCCCCTAATGAAGAGTAGACTGGGCCTACTAACACCCATGTGGTGTTTCACTTCCTTGAACATTTGAATTGAGATGTTAAATAATTAATTGAATGTCTAATAATATGAAAGGAAATGTATTTTTGTTTCCATGTAAACATGGAATAATGGTTTGTTTTGATTTACATGTAAAATTAAATATGTTGTTAGGTATATAAGGGGAAAAGTGATTACTGGTAAAAGGGGGAAAATCCCTATTTCAAAAATGTATTGAATGTATGTTTAATGGTTGTGGATATAGATAAATTATAATTCGATTATGATGTGTAAATGAGTAAATTTATTTAGAGAAATTAACCATGGGATATTTCATAAAAATAATCTGTTTTCTCTTTTAATTCTTCTGTTATAAGATACCACTAATGATGAGATTTTATTTTGAGACTAATGGGGATGTTTGGTCAATAATTTTCTCCTTTTTGTGGGCCAGGATGATGATCATGTTTCCCCAATTCAATTTATTTTTGGAGGATGGACTAATTCCCTTAAATCTAGGGGTATATGTTGGTCATTCCATATCACTATTGGTGTTGGTCGAACAGGGTGTTGAAAATTAGATTTTGAATACTTGGACTGATGCTCCATAGTTGTTTACATATAAACCATTTTTCATATGGTTCATATGATATAAAAGGGTTGTAATATGTTTTATGGGAATTTTTATCACCTTGAACTGATAAAAATGGGTCTAATTTAAGTACTATTAATCAAGAAATACTATTTCGTCTACTTCCTTTCTATTGTTTATTATACTTCTACATACAATGGTACTATACAAGATATTGCTTTAGACACTGTTAGTGGTGGTCTACTTAGTTGGACTCCCACCCTGCTCGGGCTACCAATCTGTACTCAAACAGACTTAATGATTATAGGTTAGGAATAGGGGAAAGGCCCTATGTTAAATGGATTGTATAAGAATGGGTTAGATCATGGACCACAAGACCAGACTATCTCTCTATACCCATTTTATGGATTCCTGTTTGTATCTTAGTTTATTTTTTTCTTTTAGAACATTATAATCTTTTTTAATGAACTATTCATTATATTTTATTGTTTTACTTATCCGATTATGGGAGAAGGTTATGTGATTATTTTTTATTTATTATTATTCCATGTTTTTATTATGTTTTCAGATATTGTTTCACTCTGGTAAAGAAGGTGTAGTCTATCCATGTTTTTTATTAGACCATAATTTCTTTTCAAAATCCTCTAGAAATATGTATAGGTGTTCTCCAGAACATGTGGTGTACCTGCTTGAGTCAATCATTTAGTGGACTGAGGATGAGGTGTTAAGAAGTTGTTTCCAAGGGTATTATTATATATTTTAGTATTATTTTTGAAAGGTAAAAATGAGTTTGGTCTTTTTCAGGAAATGAAAACAATCTTATACATGGGATAAGGTAACCCATATGTTGGGGTAAATAGAATTTCTTATGTTGGAATTTATTTTCATGATGTTATCCTATTAGAGTCAGATGATATTTCTCCATTTGGTGGTACACATGTTTTGTGATTTTATTGCCTCTTGATATTTTAATCATGGGAAATATGGAATAAAGCATGTATATAGATGATTCATTTTAATCCTTATGGATTTATTTTTCATGAATTATATTATGTTCTAATGGAAATAGATTATATGGGAAGTTGTAGGAAATGAAAATGATTTTCTGCTTTTTTTAATGTTTAAATAAAATAGTTTATAATGAAGAGTTGTAACTGGTTTTAGTTATGATTTGAAAAATTTAAATTGTTAAAATGTATTCTAAATTAGAAATAATAATTTTTTAGAAATGAAATTATTAAATTGAATCCAATTAAAGGCTAGTGATTATTTAGGTTGGTTTGCATCATGTTAGGCATGACCCATGATAGAGATAGTTAATAGTATTGATGGGGTTTTTATTTTTCACATCTGGATAGTGAATGCTGAGTGGTTTCATTACAAATAATTTTGACCATCCTCTATTTAAATTGGGGGAACTATAAGTTATGTTTCTTGAAATGTGAATTTAGTATTTTAGAGGTATTCTACAACGATATTGTTTACCAATTATGATATTAGATGAAGTCACTAAAAATACACCTCTATTAGCAGCGCAAGAACCTTTATTTATTCTAGGTAATAGTATAAATAGCACTTCGATAAAACGTTTTCCCATTTTATATTAAAAATGTAGAGATAATAATGGAGGGATATTACAAATATATTTGATTTAATGTTAGTTTTTTAATAGAATCGACATGTAATCTTTGCTGGAGCGTGTTGATCTAAGGAAGTAGTATTCTAGATTGAGTCTTTTTGAAAATAATAGATCACATAGAGAATCCTATCGAAAATAGTGTTTTGTTAGTGGATTAAATGTTTCACATACCAGTGAAGTAGGGGTGGGATATATAGGTTCTTGATGTGCGTTTTGATCTAATGTATTAAAATAACATACTGGATATGTTCTTGGAAAAGTTTTATGATAAGACCCAAAAGGAAGTATCTGGGTGATTGATTAAAGTGGTTGTTTTATTAACATACAATGTCTTTATTTAACATTGACATGTAATTAGGATTCTGTTGTTGGAAATTTTCAGGATAGACATATATGTGAGATCAACTCATACTTGCACATCTTTTGTTTGAAGTGGATTTCTATGCTAGTGGCTCAAGATATCATTTATATAGGGAATATGATGTTTGATTATAATTGTGGGAAGATGGTTTCAATTTTTAGATTTGGTGGTATATATTATAATTGTACCCAGGTAGTGTATTCTAGTGTAGCCAAGGGAAATAATCTTTCAAATTGAGTATCAAATGAGTTTTATGTTATTAATGTAGAAAACCCCAACACATTTGTTTTTATTGACAAAAAACACCAGTGTAATTACAATATTGAGAGAGGATGGTCATATATATATAGGTTTTATAGTAACCCCTGATTGACAGGTGGTGCTAGATGACATAGGCTGATACAAAGAACTGAATGTGTACCTTCTATCCAATTCGTATATTGAAGTTAGTGTTTAACTTATCGTACCAGTCGGGGAGGAAGACATGGTAAATTTAGAAAATAGAATCCATATCTATTGAGAAAAATATTGAGTAGGACTCATACTCAAACCTGGGTTAGGAGACTAGGAAACCTGTATGCTATTTATCATACTATGGATGCTAGACATGGATAACTGTCGACTGTTTGAGGTATGATTCATATATATTCTAGAAATTATGGTTTTTTGTTTGATATTGATCCCTGACATTACAATATATAATTTTATTCTGTAATCATATTGGGATTAGCAGTATTTTATATTCATGAGTTATTATGATCGACATGTCATTAGGTTGTGACCAGGGAGTATAAATAAATATAAGGAGCGTTCCCTCAATGATAGTTGGTATATTATCCTTTTTTACTTGTATGTGTATGAGATGATGGGTTTATATCTGATAAAGGAGATGGAATGACATGTTATATATACAGATAAAATATAATTTTTATAGTAGTAGAGTGAGTATCACATCTCTCGAGGATGGCCTTTCTATTCATCATGGGTAATTGAATATCCAGACAAGCTGTGAAAAAACAGTTAATCAGAAATTGTGTGATCTGACAACATGTGTGGATGGTCATATTCTTGATGAAAGAGAATGGTAACATGGTGTTTACCTCATATAGTTAGTTCTACTTTATGATGTTTTTCTTGATGTTTTTTAGGTTTCTGATGAATATAGAGTTTGAGTTCTTGATTGAGTTAGTTCCTAGAGCATTATAAGATTCTACTATGTAATGTATAATTTCACTAGTAGAGATTTATGTGAATAAAACATATATCTTGGAATTAGAATAAAATTTAGTTTTTCCATTTGAGTACATCACCAAGGGGATCTCTGATGTTGTTTTTTAAGAATATTGCTGAAAACATAGACAAATAAGTCAATTATGGGAAATTAACAACAATAGAGATTATGAATTAGTATCAAATTCTTAGTATTGATAGTTTTGACTACCTGAAGGGTTCTTCTGGGTTCAATAAAATTTATTTTAGGTTAGGGTTTCATTATATGAGAGTGTTCTATTTTTATATACCATATGCTTCTTTTAAAAGTAGTTATGGCTTATATGAGGTCATCTTGATGCCTTTTGGGTTAAAAAATGGTCCTGTTATGTTTATCAATTTTATGAAATAAATCTTCCCCATATATTTGGACTAGTTATCATAATGATCATACAAAACGTTTTAACATCTTATTGAGAACACAATGATATTATAAACCTTATATTGAGCTATAAATGTGTAAATTTTATATCCACAATGTTCATTCCATGGGCCACATCCACATGAAGGTTGGTGTGTCTGTGAAAATAGATATGGTTCACGAATATGTTTCTTTAGAGTATCCCTAGAATGTTTTTTATATTCAATGTTTTTTGGGTTAACCATTCTATTACTAAACATTCATCAAAGGCATTTCCCTATTGGTATAACTATTATCTGTACTAAACAAGAAGGGAATCATTTTTGAGTTGTTTGGGCAATGGGAGGATTATTTTTAATAATTTATGAATTGTTTAACCACAACATCAATAATGATCTTACATGAGTTATGAAAAAGATAATACCATGTTTTTTGAAAAATTTATTATTATACATGGTGAGTGTTTTGACATAGGATGGTCAAGTCATGGAATATAGATCACAATATTTGAGGGAACAAGAACCGATCAATACAGTGAGTTATCCTGATATAGATTTAATATATTATTAAATGAAATATTCGATGATTTATCTTTTAGGTGGGAAGATTATTGTCTATACAAGCCATAATATCTTTTAAAAAATATTTTTCCAATGTGTTTGAATCTTTTGAAGAAGAGGTGGGTTGAGTACATGCAGTCTTTTTCGCATTGGAAAATAAATTAAAAAAGAATGGGGAATATTGTTATAGATGCTTTGATCATGATTACGTAGTCTTGGGTAGTAGTGAAGTCCAGTTCCAAGTGGAATATAGTGGATTGGTTTATTAAGAATGCCTATAATTATTTTGGAAGGGCATGAAATTTATGAAAATCAGGTCCTTTTATGTTATTCCATCTATTATGAACCACTTTAGTAGTGGGAAGTTAGAGAATTTAGAATGTCTATTAATGAGAGATATGTTTGAAGGTAGATATTGACTATCTGATTTTACAATTTATTAGGATATGATTATCCAAATTTGTGTCCATGTTTCGGTGATTAATTGTATGCCGGAAGAGTAGATTCATGAGTTTCATGCCTCAAAGTGGTAGGTTCACCCCAGATTGACCAAAAAATACAACGATCCATAGGGACAATATTGGTGTCCATAAATGAAAGGAGGAAATATTTTTTTCTGAAATAATTCTTTACTGATCATTATATGAATGATGGGAATAATTGATGTTATGAAATTTTATAGAAATATATCATTTCAGTCTGGAAGTGGAATAATTTAATCGAGTTCTTCTTATTTTGTGTTTTCACTCACGAAATGATTAAAAATCACAATTACTATCTAGGTACAAGAGGACATGCTATGGGAATTTTTTGTTGAATTTGGTTGATATTGGGAGAAGTACATAGTACTTGTCAAGTTCACTTATAATAATATATATCATGATAAAATTATAATGTAATCAAATGCAGTGATCTATGGTAAGAATTGTAGATTACCACTATGTTTGATGGAGTAAGAGAACCACTACTATTAGGATAAAGTCTCATGTAGTATATGTCAGAATAGGTTCAGTCAATTAATTAAAGAATGAATATAGCCCATAGAAGAAGAAATACATTCACAAATTTTGTTTTCAAACTTCTGAGTTTATATTAGCTGACCATTTATTCCTTCGAGTGTCACCATGGTAGGAATGTTATCAGCCAAGTACATTGGGTAATTTGAGAATTGGGATATGATCAGACCGTTGATGTACCAAGTGGTTCTAATGGATCTATATAATTATATAAATAAATGTTTTCAAGTGTAAAATATTCATAAGTATCACGAAAACCATCTCATGTGATTTACATTAATGATTTTGAGTTTTGGGACAATTTATTATTTTTGATAAATCTAATTTTTATTGAGGATCTCAATGATAAGACTCAATAGGGTAAGACTGTGCCTTTGGAATAAGTGATGTGGTAGAATAGTAATGTTCAGAAGTAAACATGGCGGTGTGTGGTTGATATGCAGGCTAGATGTCTTAATTATTCTTACTATAGAGGATTCGTTGTTCTTGGGAGCACAACTCGAGGAAGAGAAATTATAAGGTTCCGACTTTGTAGGATCCCTACTATTTAGAGGTACATTAGATATTCAGTTTTGATTCAGATCCCTTTAGATTTGTTAATTTAATTATTACCATTACTAAATAGGTATTGGAGGTATTCCAAGGGTTTAGGATATGGAAAATTGGGAAAAGAGGCCATTCTATACTGGGATCACTTTTAGTGCGTGATTAGTACTAACCATGCACCATGTACCAAGAGACGATGCAACCTTTTCCCCCTGGATAGATGTTGTCTTAAAACCACCACAAGTGTTTATAACCCATGTTGGTGGCCGGACCAATCATTGTGGTCTAGCCTCTATTAAACAGAGGGTTCTATATGGTAGGTTAATGGTTTGCCCAATTTCATGGCCAAACAATGTCCCTTTCCAATCTCGGGTAGTTTAATATTCCACTCGTAAGATTAATGATTTATTACTCAATGTATTCCCTATTTCCTCCATCATTAATATAGGATGTGAATACTTTACACATAAGTTTCCCAATGGTGGTTCTCCTTTGATCTATGATCATTTGATGCTCTTTAGGTTTACAATTCATGCCTAATGGGAGTATATAATATGTATTTATTATATTTATGGGAGAATCATATTGAAATTTTATATATTATTCTAAATTTCTATTAAAATGTTTTCAAGTGAATTTTTATTTTGGTTAGTAATGGGGTTTTGGCCTAAATCATGGGTTGTGTTTAAGGTAGCATTTGTCTATATGAATTAGGTAGATGGTCTTCAAGTTATATCCGATAGTATAATAATTTTTTCATGTGTATGTTGTTTTTCTTTTCTTTCTTTGTGTTGAAGATTGATTCATTTTTGGTAAATGATAATTTGGGAATCTAAATGATGTTATAAAACATCTATGGACCTTGTTTGATCCATTGATGATGAGTAGACTAAGCCTAAGGCCACCAATGGGGTGTTCCACTCACTTGAACATGGGAATTGAGTTTTCAATTGATATGTTGAAAATTTTATGCATGTAAAGAAAATGTTATTCTTTTTATCATGTCAACATGGAATATATGGTTTTTTGGACAACATGTAATGTTTTTTGGGTTGTGAGGTGACTAAGGGGAATGTGATAAATGACCATATGGTTAATGCAATTTTCTGAAAAATGGGTTGAATGTATGTTTAATGGTGTGGATATAAAAAATGGTAATATATCATGATGTGTAATTGAATAATTTTATTGAAATTACTAAACCATGGTACTTTAAAAAAATTAAAAGGCACATAGTTTCTATTTTTGATTGATAATAGGTCACCAATGAAGACATTTGAAGCTGTGAAAAATAGGTTGGTTGGAATGTTGGATCCATGATATTCTCCCATTGGGTTGGCTAAACTGATGTTCCAGGAACCCCGATGCATCCTAGTTTTGGAGGACGAACTGATTCTCCTAACTCCTAGGGCATGTGCATGGTTTTCCGTATCATTGTTGTGGATGGTCAGAAACTGTGTTTTAAATCCTATTTTGTATACATGGACTAATTATTTTTGTTAGATAAGATGTGACCCTTTTAATATATAGTTTAAATTAACATCATGGGATAAGGTAGAGTTAATGGGCATAAGTACCACATGGAACTGATAAAAAATGTTATTAATTTAAATATTTATCAATAATTAAAACTATTCTATCAATTAATTTTTTATTATTTACTTACTATTTCATACACTATTACAAGATTGAATATATCATTAGACTACATTTGTAGTGGACTACTCTTTAGTACTCACACCCTTTATAGAAAAGTAATGGTCACCTAAGAATACTTCATGGTTGAAGGTTGTGATATGTTCTATGGACCTCTGTTAGACATAAGTTATGGTAGTTGATTTGGAGCAGGTATGAGGTGGCTAGAATTTCTCTCAGGACCCATTTTGGGGATTGTAATTTGTTTATTATTATAGTATATGTTTGTCCCATTAGACTCTCTTGACATGTCAGATTAATTGTGTTGTATTTTTTACATACCTGTTTATGGGAGTTTGTTATGTATTTCTATTTAATGTTTTTTTATTATGATGTTCAATTTTTCACTATTTGAAAGTAGATATAGTATCCACATGGGTTTCATTACACCCTTTCAACAAGTCAATAGATTCTAGAATACACGGATGCACACTTGAGGTCATGTGGAACTCTAGCATGGGAACCAGTTTACTAACACATGGGAATAGATGTTATAAAATACTTTCTAATATTTTTTAAAACTAGTCACTATAAAACATGGGATAGTTGTTATTGGGGAACATTTATTGTATTGATTCATGAGGAAACATAAGGGAAGGTGTAGTTCTAATGTTGGTAGAGGTGGGATCCTTTTATATCCATGTTTTGTATGTCATTTTAACAAATAACCATTCCCTATGTTGTAAGGATTTTATTTTACATATATAATGGATCCAAGGTGAAAACACAACATATACATGTTGATAATTCCTTCATTAAAACAATTTAGTTATATCTAAACCACTTAAACAATAATTTAACCATTTAAACTCATTTATTATTACCATGTCAAAATATTTTTTTACCTCGATAACTTATTTATCACCAAAAAATTACATTAACCTAATTACATGCTTTAAATTACCCCATTCTAAAAATTAAATACATTTTATTAAATTATGTTTACAAAAGGGATAACAATATATATTTATATATCAAAAATTATTTTTTTCAAAACATTTTTTTTAAATAAACATATCTCTACTTCTCTTTAATTACATAAAATAATAATTAATTGAATATAAATATAAATGTATGGATATTTGAAAAAAGGTTCAATAAATTTTATATTCTAAATATTGTAAATTTACCTCTTATATGAAATCATTTAATATATAATAAAATGTCTGTTTTATATTTAATTTTTGTTCAATAAATCATTTAATTTTCCATCTTCATAACATTATAGTTAACTATTTGATGTTTATTAAATATTTTTCTAATAATTAGATAAATGTGGAAAATGAAATTTAATAAAATGGTTCTTTCATATAAATAAATTTATAATAAAATAAATTATGTAATAATTTTTTTATTCAAAATAATCAATATTTCTGAAATGAGTTAGTTTGTTTTAATTTTATTTTAAAATTATATATGACAATCAAATGTCAAATATGTTTTCTGTAACAGAATATTTACAATAGGAAAAAATACTATATATAACTGTTGGATATATGTATACCAAAAAATTTATTTCATACAACCATATATCCATTGAACATATGTTCAATGACCACATAACCAATTTCCACATATATAGTATTATATATATAACTGTATATACTTCTCAAAACACATTGATCATATCCTATAATTTATTATTTGATAAGTTCATAAAATTTCTAATTTATTTTACTATTTCTATATTATAATCAATAGAATGATATTCATGATAAATCATGAAAATGATAATTTTAACATTATAGTATTTTAGTTACATTTGGTTGAATAACCAATGAATTCTTTTTCATAACATTTCATTTAGTTATAATTTAATACAATAATTTTTTTTGACTTCTATCATAATTAAATAAATAATTGTTATTTTTAGACTAATGTGGTATATTTTGTTGATAACCAAGAACACACGATTTACATATAAGAAAATATCTATTAAAGATGCGGGGTGTTATATTCAAACCACTAAGATTATAGTATTTTAGTGATTTTTTTCACATTATATTATCTCGTTGATCAATGACCAATAATTTTTTCTCCTCAAAAAGTAATCATGTTTTGGCATTAAAAACTATGAGCTCTTTGTTTGCGATGGGTCAGGTTTTAATTTCTTAACAACGATAAATGAAATATGTCGAAAACTTGTGAGATGTTTGGTGGAAGTCAATGTTAATAAAACACCATCCCCTCATGATCATGGATTTTTAAAGGGAAAATATACCTCATGATCAACTATATATTATTCCAAAATATCACAATCCCATAATATAAACATTTTCTAATTAATTATATAATACAATATAAACTTCTAAATCTCATAAATTATTTTTTGTGTATCTTATTTTACAATTATATGATACATTTATATGTTACTAAATAGTCGTAATCTTCTTGGACATCTCTTGAAAAACAATTTTCCATAGTAGGTTCATCTATCAAGAATTATCCAAACAAGTTATAGTTCTATAGAGGATCCAATTTAAGGCCCTACATGGTTCATTTGAATTATATGACAGAAACTAATATTTTATGGGAAATGTAATAGACTAATATATTGATACAAAATTACATTGAATTCAATAAATCGTCATTTTTAAAATACCTTCTTGAGTCGGAATGATACTTTTAGAATGGTTATAATCCTATGTTTTATGTGCCATACAAAATCTCAACTCTATATATTTCTCATTGAATACTTATATTGAACATCAAGAAAAACCTTGGGTCTCAGTCAGATAAAATAAATAGTTCTACTCCATGCATCATTACCACTTATTTATATATATCATTTTCGGTTGACTGATTGGGAAATACTCTCAGATAGAAATGAAATGTGTTCAATTATTATGGAAATATTTCCAAAACCAAGTGAAATTATATAATTTATATGTATTGGGTAGAATTAGGATGAAATCCACATTGATGTTCTGAAATTTTAAAAATATGTATAAGCAATACTTTTATCATCACCATATAATTTTAGTATTCATTTATATCTTTTCAGTAGAATATGCATCGAGATATATAATTTTCAATATCTTTATACATTTTGTCTGAGGAAAAGTTATCCTTGAGATCTATATACATCATTTTGTACAGAGGATGAATATATATTTATGAGCTATGTGAATCATCCAAAATTAATTTATTTAATTATTCAATTTAGAGGACACATATTTTTCGTATCTTATAAATTTATCACACTTATAATATAACATTATAATATTCCTATTATTATTCTATATATTTATAAAATTATTAAATAACTCTTTGATACTTACGTAAATGTTATGTTGAGTAGTCAATTAATACAGACAAGGAATATCCCCATTCTTTATGAGTTCTTAGTCCATATTTTGAAAACAAAGTGTATTGTGTATCCTTTAATATTCCTCACGGATAAGTTATCATGAATATTCATAATCATCATTAGTTATATTTTGTAAAGACCCCAACCCTAGTGGCTTGAAGATGGTTCCTCACTTCATTACATTGACATAGATATAAGAATAAAATCATAAAGGATGAACAACTTAGTAGTTTTGGATATCAGATTACATGTATGAAACCTAAATTAAAATTTATAATATAAATTACAAGAGATAGAATATTTAAGAACTCCAATATTCTCTTATATTAACCCTATATATCTATAATAATATACCCTTTTCCATCCTGGGAAAAATTAAATAATAATAAAGGGGTGATATAATACTTACAGTAAGGGAATGTATAGAATGAAATCTATCATAATAAACACAAAAAACTAGCCATGATAAATAAATAACCACACATTCCATTAAAACACAATGTTGACAATAATATGAAAGGAATAAAAAGTGATCAAATAACTCTATAAAAATAATCACATGATAAATATACATAACCATGGATTTTATACTGGTGAGATAATCACATGGATTATCAATAAATAATCTCATTAATATAGAATTCATAATGCATTAAATCATAAATATATCATCAAATCATTGAACAATAAACAACATATTATCTGATAAGAAATTATCCAAAACCCAAATAAGTATATCCAATGATACATAATGATGCATAAAGAGGCTATAGTGATCCTCAATCAACACTTACTAAGTCCAATGCAGTCCTCTTATTAAAGGGGTGAATAATAAGCATTAAAAACATTTGTATTATAATCTAGAATAAAAAATGTAAATACTCTAAACATAATCTATGAATATTTTCAAAAAATGACATTTAAAGTAAAACTGTATCATACACCATTAAAAAAAATATGTCAAAGGATACAATAAGTGATAAACATACATTAAGAAAAATATTCAATAGTGTATGTTAAAAAGATGTAAAAAACTCTAAGAAAATCCTTGTTTTCTATATAAATACAATAATTTTGTTTGAAATAATTTATTTAAAAATCCACAAGAATAAAAATGAAAAATATAATTTTCAAATAACCTTGTAAACTTTTAAAGGAAGATTCAAAACATATAGGGTTCAAGACTGTAGAGAAATAAACTCACACCACATGAGTTATAAAACAATCATTCCATAAAAAATTTCATAAAGTACCTAATTTAGAAAATGAAAAAAATATTCCATTCAAAATATTTTATATATTTTCATACATGGGTAAAAGGATTTAAAAAAATAGTATTTTAATAGTAAAAATATTTTTAAAATATTTTTTTAGAAAACATGTATATGTGAGTTTAATGTTTCTATATAAGGACATAAACTTAAACAATATTGAATAATAATGAGATTGTGAAATAACACTGACCTTTCAATTTTCATTATTTGAACATGATTTAACTTCCTATAGAATGTATTAAAGAATGGTATCATTTTTTCCCATCTATGTCCATATTTTTGATATCATATATGATCTTCTTATTACATTTTGTTAATAATATTTTGTTATTACCCCTGTTTCAGGTATTAACAATTTCATTTCATAATGTATGTTAAATCATGTATGTCTTGTTTCTTATTCATAGGATCTATTTCATTCATTGATAGATGATATTATGTCTATATATATCATACTTATTTATTATAGATGTTTTTATAATCATTATTAAATGGTTAACATGGAAAATGAATCACAACGCATCATGGAGATGGTTGGTCGTATGTATGCATAAGTGACAGTATCATTCCCTTAATGGTGAAAGGGTAAGGAAATTGATGGTATATTAGTTATAAATAATCAATATAATTTAATATTTACTATATATATATGTATATTATATACATCATTTTAACCATCCATTTAAGGTGGCGATGAAAAATAAATTTCCCCACTACGTGGGAATGATAAGCTGTATGTATGCACACACAATACTGTCATATTTAATAGTATGGATATTTGGTTAAAAAGTTTTTAAAATAACCATAATAACATCTTATAACATATATTATTCTGAATTTATTACTTTATAATGTAAGAAACACATAAAGAGGGAACTAATGAAGAAATGAACATGAATGAGTTGGTAAAAATGATTACCCTCTTCCTTAGAGAACTTCCTTTGAATATTTTATCAATTTATATAGGGATGGTATTTTGGGACATGTTGGATTTAAAAAAATTAGATAAGAATATTTTGAGGAAAAATGGAATGGGTTTCATTCGGCTAGAAGTTTCAAAGTCATTTGGTAATGTTAGGGAGGAGGTTCCCTTTTAAAATTGAGATGAGGGGAACTTTTTAAAACCCTCAAACAATTAATTTTATATAAAATAATTATCAATTAAAAATTTATTAAATATGAGTTATTTTAAATTTATGATACCTATGGGAAAATATTATCTCATCTAATAATATTTTGGAATGTTTAGGTCATATTAGTACCCTTATCATTTGGGTTTAACCCTTAATTAATACCTTTAACTCATACTGTGACGACTTGTGTATTTAATCTTTAAGGGTCATTATAAATACTCTAAAATTTTAAAGTAACAATAAATTAATTATTCATGATAAATTTAACATTATAGAAATTATTTTGGTGACGTTTATATTTTTATTATTTCAATTTTATATAATAATATATTTTTTTGTCTAAAACATCATTAATGACAATTTTATTACTATTCATTACATGGCATTTTTAGAATATTGCATCATTACGTTAAATTTTATAAAAATCGTTAATAGATCACTAAACTTTCTAAGTAATCTATAAAATTATTGTATGAAATTATTTTTATGAAATTATATTTATTCGAATATTTTTATATTCATTTATTTGATATTTTGACTAATTAGAAAATTATTGCATCAAATTGAGTAAGACTTTAATGTAGTTATTTATTTTATAACAATTAAAAATAAAAAACCATGAATATTATAAATGGATTTTATTTCAAATTTATATTTTTATTTGAATATATTTTATGAAAAAAATTATATTAAAAATGTAATACTTATGAAGGACACGAGTATGAAATAATTTTTTTTGTTATAAAATAATTTACAAGTATTAAATTCCTCCGACTGTTTAGAAAAGAAAAAAATCATCCCAATGATGATTTTGGTTGATATTATCCCATCACAATAATTTACTACAATGTTTATGGAAATTTTATAATATTTATAATATTATTTTTACCCACAATTACTTGATTTATCTTTTACTGTGTTAATAAAAAATAATTAAATTAGTATTTATAATATCCCAAAAACAAAACAATACTATATACATAATTTAGACCCTCTTTTTAAAAATATGTAATACATTTATCAATTTTATAAACATAGAAGTTGAAGTAATCAATCTATAACTAATCTCATTTATAAATTTAGAAAAGAAGTTTTTAAAGTGAAAACATCCAAAATATTGAACTATTTTTATATTAAGATTCAATGTAAAATTGTTTCTAATGAGCTAAATTAGATTAAATGAAAAAAATTGATTTAATTTTTTTTAAATACAATTAAATATATGATATTAATTAATTACAATTTTAGACACAACAGTTTTTTATAATTAAAATGTAATATTTTATCACTATTCATCAAAACAAGAATATTATCAAAAAATACAAAAATTGATCCAAATTAAATATTGATATTATTATTTTATAGAATAAGTTTATTTTCCAAATATAATTTACATAGGGTGTCAAAATATACTTTTAAAATAGGTTTACCATCAAAAGATAACAAAACTACCTTTATAAGAACATATCATTTTAATGCATAAAATGTTTTTGTTTTTATATTATTCCTAAAAAATATTTTGGATTAGTGTAAAAATGATATATATATATATATTTCATAATCTGTTTAATACTATTAATTCCATACATATTAATGTATAGTTTATAATAATAACTTATTAATTGATCATGGTACATTTTAACTAAGGGATTCATGAAACACAAGAAATTTAATTTATTTTAGAAGAAAACATAATATACAATACATGGGTATTAAATTATTCTCTTCTTAAAAAAATTTAGTCCACAAAATTATTAGAATATCACCTCCAAAAATAATTTCTATAGTTTTTCTTGATAATTTACACAGCTTCCCATGCCACCTATTCTTCTATTTGATTTTTCTACAATATCATAACTAGTTGAGCTATCTAATTCTCAACAGTTTTTCCCCTAGTATCTAGAATCTTGATAGGATAGTACATGTAAGATAAATTGGGTTATAATTCTATTTCATTAGAACTGATAACATTCATTAGACATGACTTGAACTTCTTTAGAAAAGTGAAATATAACACATCATATACTTTAGAAAGGATAGGTGGAATATTCAAATGATAAGACAGAATTCTAATTTATTATATAATGTTGAAAGAAATGACGTACCTGGGGATTAATTTTCCTTTGGTAAAAAATATTATAGCACCCATCCATGTTTATACCTTTATAAATATATGATCCCCCCTGAAATTCCATATCCTTTTTTGGGTTGTCTACATAACTCATTTTCCGACATTCAACAGTTTGAATTTGAGACTAAATAGTTTTTACATTTTCATTATCTATTCAATATTTTATGCTTTATAAGTTCCCTTTCACCAAAATTATCCAAACACGTTATCATATGACAACCCTTTTCGTATAATGCTTTATACGGTTCTATTTGTATACTTTAATAGATACTATTGTTATAAGAAAATTTTACCAAAGGTAAATAATGATCCAACATACCTTGGAAGTCATGTGGGAAATACCACAACATGTCTTCTAATATTTGAATAGTTATTTACGATTGTTCATCAGTTTTGAGGTTGGTTGGAGGTTCTAAAATACAGCACAGTATTTGGAGCCTTCTAAAGATTCTTCTAGAATTCTTATGTAAAATGTGGATCTCGATCAGACACAATCGATAGAGGGGCATGATGAGGTCTTAAAAATTAATAAATATAGAGTCCTAAAAATTTTCCAATAGTTAAATATTATATTATAGAAATAAAATGTACCTATTTCGTATGTTGATTAAAAATAACCAATATCTAACAATTCTATATGGGTGTCCATAGTAGTCTGAAAAAAAATCCCTTCAGAATTTCATCCCATTTACAAAATAGTATAATATGTGTTTTCATGACTCATCTAGGATTTTGTCTCTCAACCATGAAATTTTGAGAAACCAGCCACCATGAGACACAATAAAAAATACCTTTCAACATATTATATAAAAAAGATTCTTAAACTCTTAATACATCTTAGTGATTACATGAAATGTAGTCAAATTTGAGATATAATAACCCTCCAATTATTTTTTTAGTTAAGGTATAAAGGAAAACAAAGTTCATTTCCAAATTTCAAATCACTATCTTCCTATTCATTTTCTTCAAATTTTTAATCACTCACAATATTTATTTTCTTTTGAAAGGTCTCACCATGATATTAAGAAAATTTTATATTTTACAAAAAACATTTCTTAGAAACCATTTAATAAAGAATCGATGCTTCACTTTCCTCGATAATTCTTATATCCATATTTACTAGGACAATGAACCAAGTATCATTGTCAACACTCATTTTTCCTAAAACTCCCTAACCATTGCAGATCAATGCATCTTTTACCTTATTTTCCTTCCCTGTGTGGTAGTTTATTGAGAACTACTTATCATTTTGTAGTAGAAGACATATCATTTTCCACATATTGAGTTATTTCTGTGAGAATATTTAATTCAAACTCTTGTGATCAGTATATATCTCAAATATTTTACTATAGAGATAATGTATTCATATCTTCAAAGAAAATATTATATATTAAAACTCAAAATCATGATTGGGATAGTCATATTCATGAGTTTTTAACAGCCTTGATGCGTATGCAATAACTCTATTATTCTGCCTGAGAAAATAATCAATTCATTTACTTGATGCATCAATATAAATAAATAATTCAACATTTCAAAATAGGGAAATCATGATCATATAATTGAACAATATTCTCTTACATTCTTCACAAAATTCATTACATTCATTAGTCCATAATAACTTATCCCATTTATGTGCCATCTTTTATTAATAGGTTATACAATCATGATTTTTTTTAATGAAATGTCGATAGTAATATGCTAATCAAATGAAACAAAATACCTAAATTATTTTCGTTAGTTCATTCCATTCATGGATTTAATTATCTTTTAAAGGATAAATATATATTTTATCCTTTGAAACAATATGGATGAGAAAATATTTTTCCTAAAGCCATAATTCAAACATTCTATATTAAAATTATCACTATTTCCTTATGAGTGTCTCAAGAATTATTAATAATTGATTCTCATGGTCCATATAGAATTTAGAGTAAGGTCCGATAAAATCAATCAATACCACAAAAATATTATCTATATTTTCCATGAATACTCTGTCCATTACATATATAAATACTGTGGGTGAATTAGACAATCCAAATGGAATTAATGTAAACATGTATCATCCATACATATTATATAAATCATTCACTAAAATGTATTTTTTATTTACTCATAGTTTCTGATATCCTTAATGAAGGCCAATCATTAAAAAAAACCAACCATCATGGAGTTGATCAAAAAATTCATTAATGTGAGGTATATTGTACATGTTCATTAGTTTAATAGCATTTATTTTTCTATAATATTTTTATAGTTTCAATAATCTATCATTTTTTAACAAAGATAATATACGATCTTCGTGGAAAAACACAAGGGAGAATGAATCCCTTTTTAGTTAACTTATCTAGTTATATATACATCTCTACTAATTACATTGTGGCCATTATATAATGAGTTTATAACATTGATATTGGATCAATGTATTAAATCAATATAATAATAAAATTTACACTCTAGGGGGTGTTCAGGTAACTCATCATGATAAAAAATCAATGCATTTCTTTACAATAGTTGTTTACTCAATATTATGATTACCTTACTCATCCAAATATGTTTTTATCTTCTTCTCCTAGTATTTTATTTAGTATAGATACTAGGGATGGATCATGATAAGAATAAATTGATGATGTTTGGGCTCTAATGATGAATAATTCTATATCATCCTCACAAATCATAATTTTCTTTCTTCTTGAAATAAATTTGAACAACATATTTTGAATGATACTTCATACTAGTGATTATATCAAATAAAAACATAGATATAATCATAAGATTAGAAAATAAATCTTTATATTTCTTAAATGGGACTTCCTAACACATATATGTTGTAATAAGACTTCCATTAATAGTTTTTAACGGAATATCCTTTATTTAATCAAATGGGAAATTTCAAATATTCTTGAAAAAATGGGAAGATATAAAATAATGCAATGATCTAGAATCAAATAATGAATTAGCTATGTTTATAGATATGGTTAAAGTACATACAACCATATAATTAGGAACATTAATATCATATTCTCTGATAACATAACCATGGCCTTTCTCTCTTGGCCTTTTCTAGGATATTTTTTCATGAATCATTGGACATTTATGCTTATAGTGTCCCAGATCCTAACAACTGTAGCACTACATGTTACTCGTTTTTTATACCATTATAATCATTTGACTAGTTCCCTTTTTCTACACACTTGTTACAAGATCTCACTATTAATAGGCATGTTCCTTGATGTTTCTTTCAAAATTTATTTCCGGATGGATGTTAAACTCTTCACTTCTTCCCCTTTTCCTTATTTATATTTCTATATTGTTCAGTGAATATTTTATTCTATTTCATTTCCTTCAAGTCATAAAAATAGGGAATTATTTCTATATATTGATAAAATGAGAGATTATATCTTCATTTCATAAGAAACATTGGGAAACCAGTTCCCTTTAGAAGAAGTTTTTTAACCGATCAAAGAATCAATAAATATTTCTCTTTGGATTACATATATAATTTGTATCATTTAATTATAACCACATAAATTTATCTTCACATATCTCAATATATCTATCCTTCTTTCCCCAAATAGTCCTAATTTATCTCTCCATATCAGCTCTCTATTCATGGGGGAGATATTTTTCTATGAAATTTTTCATAAAATAATGCATTCTATTTATTATATATATTAACCCAACTTTATGTTTTTAATGAATGAGAACCCTTGATCTTTGTCTCCGGAGAGACGATAAACTAACATGAAATATTTCTACATTTCTTTTCTTTCTAAAGAAAAAAATATATTCTCTAAGGAAATTATCCATTATTAAAATTTATATGTATTTTTATTCCCATTTAATGGTAGAGGTTGTTGTCTCTGAAAGAAGACTAAAATTTTTCTTCCATGTTGTGAATCTAGATTCTCCAAATAGGTTAGGTTATTATTTAAAACATGATTCATCTTCCCTAGTATAGTTATAATGTCTTCAACTCTAGTTTCAGATGCACTAAAAAACATCACTATATTTGATTGGAGGGAAATTCATACGTGTATTACTTATATTGATATGGTTTCCATTCATTCCATAAGGATCCATTTCTTTTCAATGGAATACCCTAGATTAGGTGATGAATTAATGAATAATCTTAAACTACTAAAACACATTCCATAAATTGAAAATTTAAGTATAACTAATCACAATATGAAAAAATTGGTCACTTTGGGTATATTTTTAGTGTATTTTATAGGGTTACGCTTCCCAAATCAGTATTTTTTAATCTATTTTCAAATGTTTCTACTAAAATTTCTCGAATACCCACTGTATTGACACTGACCCTAGTATCCCTGAGCCAGTGCCTTAATTTATTACATTGGCATAGATACAATATTCAAATCACAAAGGATAGACCGATTTATCAGTTCTAGAAACCAGATTATAGACATGAAACATACATTAAATTTTATAATATAAATTACAATATAGATAATATTTTGAGAACTGCATTATTCTCATAGATTAACCCTACGTAACAGTCATAATAAAAAAATTTGCATCATGGGGAGAAATAAAACATAAGAATCAGATTATATAAAATGATATGTAAGGTTATGAAAATAGTGCAAGTGATCATAAATAAACATAAACAACATGGTAAGGTGAATAACTAACAACATGTTCCCTTAAAACATAATATTGAGTTTAAATTTTAAGGAATAAAATATTATCAAATAATTCCATATAAATAATCAAATGATAATGAAACATAACCATCGATATTCTACTAGTATAATAATCACATGGATTATCAATAACAAATATCATTAATAGGGAATACATAATTAATTACATCATAAACATGCCTTCAAGAAATCTTCCAATACACTATACATAATAAGGTATGATATTTGCCAAAACATAAATGGTTTGTCTCATGAGACCTACTGGTGAATCAGGGGGTTATCGAGTGTCCAACCCGACACTAACTGTGTCTAATTATTATTTCTTATGAAAGGGGAGAAACATAATCTACATGAACATTCATATTAAAAACTATCATACGAAATGTAAAAAATTTAAACATATTTATATATTGTATCAAAATAGAACATCCAAAGTCAACCTAAATCATAAAAAATTAAATTAAATATGGTAAATTATATCATAATATTTCATCCTAAATAAATCATAATATTCAATAGAAGATGTTTACAAAGATGAAAATACTATAATAAAATCATTGATATTATTTAGAAGAAATACCCTTTTTACCTGAATTAATTTATTTAACAATTCATGCAACTATAAATCAAAAAATATTTATTTTAAAAGTACGTTTTAAAATCTAAAATCATGCTATTTAAAATTAAGGCTTCATCAGTGTTGAAAAATCCACTCACACCATATATTTCAAAAACATTTCTATCATCCAAAATGCCAAAAAGTAACTTGATTGGAATATGAAAAAAGAAATCAATTTAAACCATTTTAAAAAATTAAAAAATGGGAAAATATAATTTAAACATTGATATGATAATAGTAAAAAAAAATTCAAAATCTTTTTTGAAAAACATTGATAGGGAAGAGAAATGTTCCCCGGTAGAGACTTAAACATAAACAATCCCATGTAATAATGAGATTGTGAAATAACCCTTTACAATTCAATTTCCATTCGTTAAACGTACATTCAACTCTTATATATTGGTTTAAATCACTTTATTAATTTATACCAGAACAATATCTGTTTTTATTATATCATATATGATTTTTACGCCATTTTGTCAATAATATTTTTTATTACCCTTGTTTTGGGTGTTAACATCTTCTTTTCTATATGCATGTTTTTTCATATAAGCCCTTTTAATTATGAATATGATATATTTATTTCATCATAAAAATTATATTAAGTTAATATTTATGATTTTAATGAAATATATATATTTTTATAATTATTCTTGAATGGTTAAAATGGAAAATGACTCACATTGTATCGTGGAGATGGTATACTCTCCGTACGCATAAGCCACAATAACATATCATAATAATTAAAGGGAGAGGAACTAGATGATATATTAATTATATTGAATAAATATATTTTTATAATATATATATATCTATTATTTCCATCATTATACCAATCCATGTAAAGTGGTGTTGAAAAACAAATTACACCCCGATGTGGAGATGATAAGCTTTACATAGCACATGCGATGCTTTCTTTTTTCACAGGATTAATAATAGGTGAAATATGATTATCTAATAATAAAAACAAAATCACATTTCATATATTATAATATATTTATAACAGTATAATTGAAAAAACTCATTAAGATTAAGTAGGCAAATATTAACTTCAATGAGTTGATTAAAACGATTACCTTCTTCTTTAGCGGATTTCCTATAGATTTCTTCAAAAGCGATATTGGGATGGTATTTATGGAATAATTGGATATCCAAAACCTAGATAATAATGTTGGTAGAGAAAACCTCTAATTTTAAAATTAATATAAATTAAATTTAAATAGAAAATTGATCTGAAGTGAGTAATTTTAAAAATATGATGATGATGTGTCTAAATTCAGTCATTATATAAATTTTATACATTTTTAGGTCATATAAGTACCCTTATCTTTTGTCTTTAACCCTTATATAATGCATTTAGCTCCAACTGTGACAACATGTGTTTTTATTCCTTTATTGTTAATATAGCTACTATGAAATGAAAAAAGAACCATTAATGGATCATTGATTATATATATAATTATCCGAATTATATTTTATGAATTTTATATCATTTAGTATAACATTATTTATTTTTAAATATCCTTAATGTCAAATTTGAAACAATTCATCACTTGACTTTTATAAAGTATCATAACAACGTGATATCATAGAATAAAAACCATTAATACATAACTAATATGTCTAGGTAATGTTAAAAAATTATTTTATGATATATTTTGGAAGTATTATATTTTTTTGATATTTCTAATATCATTTATTTGATATTTCCATTAATTAAATTATTATTTCATCATCATTGGGTAATCCTTGAAGGTAGTTATTTATTATCTAGAAAAAAAATCAATTTTCATGCTTAATATAAATGTTTTTTTAAATGAATATTTATATTCAAATATATATATATATATATATAAGAACCTTATATTAGAAACGTAATACTAATTAAAAACATGAGTATGACAATATAGATTTTATTAAAAAAATAGTAAATAAAGCTAAAGGTCATCCAAGTTGCTCCAAGAGGCTATAAAATCTACCCAAGAATTATTTGTGTCAAAAAATGAAGAATGAAATAAAATTGGGTCCAGTTTTAGGGTAATATTATATTATTATTTTTACCATCAATTACACGATTTACCTTAAATTATATTAATAATAGATTACTGAAATTAATATTCATAATGTCAAAAAATAAAAGGAACCAATTAAGATATTATAGACCAAATTATTAAAAATATTTAATCCATTTTTCAAAATAAAAACTTATATGTTTCATTAATTTATTTAAAATTAATCACAATGAGGGAATGATCAAACGAGTATGTAGAGTTAAAATGTTCAAAATATTAAAATGTTTTTATATCCAAATTCAATGTGAAATTAATTCTAGTGAAATAAATTGTATTAAATAAAAAAAATAAATATAATTTTGAATTAAAACAAATTAAAACTAAATTTATCAATATATATTATTTAGATGAATATTCCATTTTCAATTAAAATGCAATATTTTTACACTATTCATAAAATCACGAAACATATCATAAAAATACTGAAAAAAGTAAATTTTAAAATTATTAAATAATTATAATCATTATTTTGTAAAATTCAATTGATATATGTGTAAAAATTATATTTAAAAAAAATTCCCATCTAATGGCGATAACAACCTTTTAGGGAAAGATAGCATTTTCACACGTAAATTTGGATTCATTCTTATCTTATACCTATATAATATTTTATATGGATGTCAAAAAATAAACTATATAAATTTTAAAATGTGGATAATTCTATTAATTATCTCTATATTAAATGAATGGTTAAAAACCACTTATTAATAGATCGTGGTGCATTTGAACTCAATGTTGATCAAAGAACAAGATATTAAATTAATTAATAATGGAAACGTACTATAAGCTATTAGGGTGTTACAAATTTTTCATCTCTATATGGTGTTAATTTATTTATCATAAATAGTCATTGGCTAACTATTATCATCTAATATAGTTCATTCTTAAATTATGCTATAAAAATAATGTCACCCAACACACTTATCCTTATAATAAATTAATTATTTTTTTTTAATTTTTTTCTCTTTTTTTTGACTACAGAGATGTGACATTTCGTGTTTTGTTTTTTCATATAATTCTAGAATATGTTCACAACATGGACCATAGTAATAGTGGAATGATGTAATACATGTGAATTTTTGACCTTTTTGTTGATTTTGGATAATTATATGACCAAGTGGTATTACAACGTGATTTGTATTTAAGAGAGTTAGATTTTATATATGTATTAGATGAAAGGGTCACAATGGTAATATTACATATGGTAAACCTTACATACATGTTAATTTATGTATACGTGTCTAATAATATTTAAAAAATTATATTGGATAACAGACAAGACATGATGTGAATAGGTAGTATAGTGATCGGGGAATTGTGTGTGAGGCAACACCTTGTGGATAAGTTAAGAAGATACTCATCATCTTACAAAAATAATTCCATGACATGGTGTCCTAATATCTTGTTTTATTGATTCATCATGGATGAGGTTTTCCACACCATGATCTAATATGGTCATGATGTGATGGTTTTTATAGATGGGTAACTTGTGATGACTAGTAGAGCTACAATGTATAGTGGTTCTGAACATATCTTAAATTTTATTATTTTTTATTTGTAGCCCACTTGTATTAAGACACCATTAATACCTCACCTTCCATTAGTTAAAAAAATATAATTAACAATATTTATAAGTGTAACCTTACTTTATTCAACCATAGTTTCTTGGATTCCTTTTAGACCATAAGTGAAGATCTTCAAGGCAAGGTCTTCTTTTTTGTTCATCGTCATTATATTTTTATTAGCTGTTTCATATTTAATATTATAATTTCTTCTATAATGGGGATATTTTTGGTAAACCATATATCTATGGTATGAGATATCATTATTCTTCTCATTTACTGGAGATTTTATATTTATTCATTGGTTTTAGTGTCTCTAAATTTGAATGGTTTTTTTCCATCCCCACAAGATCCAAGTAGATGTTTCCACGATATTTCATTTTCATGGTAAAATATGTGATTATTGAGTTTTATAAAATCATTAAAATATATATAATTATAACATAGTTATCATTAATGAATCTAAACATATATTTCTAATGTTTTATTATTAATTTGATATAAATTAAATGGGCTTTTTAATTTCTTTTCATGTGATTTTATAACAACATCATTTTTTTTTAAAAAAAAATTCATAAAATGATGATGTGGATCGAGTGTATAGAATTGGTAGTGAATTAGTGTTGTTAGTTTATAAAAAGTTTATTATGATTTTTATGGTGTGTTTTATTTGTATGGAATTGTGTGATCGTTATTTTCTAACTATTGTAATTATAGGAGACTCCTTGGAAAGTTTTTAAGATTATTATTAACTATATTAATTAATTATATTCAACATGTTTTAGTATTTATTTGTTTATGTAAATATATTCTGTATGGATATTTTGGTAAAAAAATCATATTTATTTGAAACATGATTTGGTGAAACATTTGGTTTTGAAATGATTTCTTAGAAAAGATTTAATGTGTATTTAAATTATGATAAATATCATTATACATTTTGGTAGTTTTTATAAAAAAAATTAATACGAGATGAAACAACTTTGGTTTAAGAAAATGTGATATTATTTTTTATTTCATCTTATAGATACTAATATTTGAATATGATTATAGTTCGATTTTAATTTAAAAGAAAAGTTATTTCTCCTTAAAAATGTTTAGGTGTGGGATGAGAAATTTATATTGTGATTTCATTGTAATGAGTATTTCTATTGATATTTTACAGATGTGTTTTAAAATGTTACTTGACCGTTAGTAGCTATTTTGATTAGGACCCTATCCATATAAGCGGATACTGAGATATAGTTTCTATTATTTTAGTATTAAACTAATGACTATGATCAATTTGTTCATGAAGTAAATCTTCTATAGGTAGTTAACTAGTTAAGTCTAGTTATAGAAAACCATGAAGGTTATATGATTGGGACGTCATAAATAGGCTTGAACATTGATCCAACCAAGTACATATAGAATCATCTCACTATGAACTAATGAGTTTCCCTTGATATAAAAAATACATTCCCATGATTTTATACATTAGTATATCATAATTACTACTCTATTATATATCCATCTACTACTTGTAACGACCTATACTATTTTATTTTATTTCTTCTAATTATATTGAATTTATATATTTCTTTTTTTTAGAGTTGTGTAATGATACTAATTATTTTAATTGTGACTGTTATGGTTATTTAACTCATTTGATTAACATATAATCATATTTATAATTCATATTTATTATAAATATCATACATTAATTTTTTTTAAATCATCATTATGATATTTAAAACTATTAATGGAAAGGAGTTTCCGTAAGGTATTTGGATTTATTTTCCATTATATAAAAAATAATAATAGAGATTTTATATTTGTTTTTTCAAATTTAGAGATTTATTTTTAACTAATGTATGATTTTAATTTTACATAAAAGAGAAAATAATTGTATTCATAGTAGTTATTTTCTTTAAATTTTGAACCCTTTATTCATTATTATATTTAAAACTATATTTTTTGGAATTTCATGAAAAAGGAAACACATCTCCTTTTTGAGAAATCTTATATGTAAAATCTTTTCACACCTAACTTTTACAAATCAGTGGTAGATGTATTATATTTTCAAGGTTTAGGTTCAGGTTTTATATAATCAAATTCTTATATACTACTTCCCTCATGTCACTTGTATAGTAAACCACATTTGTAATATAATATGGTGTAATTATTCAATGAAAATATTTTCAGTTTATTCTACTGAATTTGTTTATTTATTGTTGGATAATGTCCATTTTTAATAAACATGACTCACTTGTATTTTTTGAATCTCATTTATTCTTTTTGTATCTCTATTAAGTTGTGTGGGGGTGAGATAGTTATTTATTTTGAATGGTTTATTTTTTTCATCCTATTTATATCAAACTAACTATTTACGCTCATGTGTAAGAAACAATTATGGGAATCCCATGATAGATTCTATATATGATTTATCTTTATATATATTTAAACTATCATCTTTATAAATCATTTCTGCGCATGTATCCTAAATTATCCATAATTATTTTTCTATACATTGGGATTAGGAATGGTGTTAATTCCTTACCAATGATAATACCTTATAAATATAAAATAGGTTGGTTCATGAAAAAATGGATTCATTTTTTATTTTTTTATCAATGGTATAATGAAGACAATAATAAAAAACTCAATAAGTTGGTGAGGGAAGAGTATAGACATATCTTCTTCATTTAGAGCCTTGATTTTCATTTTGGTATTGGGTTATGAGTAAAGATTTTAAAATGTGAACATTTACTTATTTTGGTATATCATGATTTCAATTTATAGTGATTAGAGTTATATAAACATTATGAATGTTGTAGAGGATTTTCAGGTTTCTTGGAAAATATGGAAGAAAAAATAAGGGTATATGGTTAGCAGAAATGGTCTAGAAATATTTTTGGAGATCGTGCACAAGGTTCTGAGTATCTCCTAATGGTACTTTCATATAAAATTCATAGCTAATTAACCCTAACAAAAAATCACATTTTTCACCCAACTTTTTCAGTGAAGTTTTCATATTATATTTAATTTATTTTGACTTATTTTGTGTATATTAGGTGATGAAAATATTTTATTTAAACTGTAATGGATATTTTTAAATTAATAATGAATTCTTCAAAAAATGATATACAAATAATTTTATGTTTGGGGATATAGAAAATTATTTCACTGTTGAACGTTTGGTTCTTTAGCAGTAATTTATGATCATTTTAGCATCATATAATTTTATTAATAAAGAATAGTAATGATTTAAACAAGAGATCTTGAAATAAAAATAGAATCACAATCAAGGATGAAGAATTAAATGATGACACAGTGCATCAACTATAGAAAAACTCTATCATAGTAATGAGTTTAGTTTGAGACGTGAGAATATATCCACATCAACATTTGATCACCCTTTAATAGCCAAAGAATTAGTAAAATTACTTCCTTCACTTCATGTGGGGTATATTTTTTTTCCACCACCACCTTAAGAGTGTAGGTATCCATAATATTAAAACTATACTTATGGGATGATTTTGGATTCCAAAGAAATTAAGTATAACGGAATAATATAAATTACTTATAGAAAGACGAATAACTCTCTATATTTAAAATATTCTTTAGATAAATATCATGACTTTTAAATTCATTAAATTGAGCATTGAAATATGATATTGTTTTAAAATTTTCAATGTGGTGTTTTTGGTATACAGTTATTGATTTTTATTATTTAACTATGGTTTATTTGTTAAAAAAACCCCCGAATGGTGTTGGGATATCAAAACGTCCATGAAGCTATAACTGAGGTTATTTCTAGATCTCTCCCAAAGTATGATAATTCTATGCTTGAATCCATACAACTTGGCAAAGAAATCTTATCAGTTGTGAAAATGCTAAACATGTACAGTGCTTCAGTCCTAGATGGGTTCTTGGGTTCCTTCTTTTGTTCCTCTTAGATTACTATTAAGGAAAATTTTGTTCTTTCCATCGAAGAATTCTTTAGAGGTGGGTGCCTCCCTCGTGCTTCCAGTGCCACAACAGTGGTTCATGTTCCCAAAATTAAAGACCCCTATCTTCTCCAACACAACTGACCTGTAATTATGTGAATCTTCATGTGTAAGGTTATTGCCTCCATTCTCAATAATAGGATGATATATCACCTACCTTAGTAGATATCTATCGTGAAGCATGAATTTTTGAAGCAAAGGTATATGCAAGGGGCCATCACATTGTCTTAAGATCTCATCGAAGAGATTAATACGTGAGTTCATGGATCTAATATGATGGTTATTCTGATTATGGAGAAATTCTATAACATACTAGAATGGGTGTTTATCATCATGGTCTTAACAAGTATATCCATTTCTACATGTGATGTTGATTTGTTTTTCTATTTCTTTAGTTCTTTGTGGATGGCAGTCAACTTCATGGGAAAGAACTATAGATTTTTCAAGGATTAGCGTGGTTTGAGGAAGGGGGTCCTCTCTCCACTAGACCATTTTTCCTCTCTCAAGATGTTCTTAGTTGCCTCTTCAATAGGGCCTTCATGTAAGGCTTCACCAGGCCCTACCGGTGTTAACCCAGTGATTGAAATATTTTCAATTTGATGTCTATTGATAATTCTATTACCATTATGAACACAAGAATAATGTCTGTTCATGGGTTTAATAATATCAATTCTGTTTATTGTTATTAGAGAAAATAAGTTGTGAATCTATGTAAGAGCTCCTTCTATGTCCCTAGTCACTACACTAACATTAGGGTGGCCTCCTTGAGTAAAAGGCCTAGTACGTGACATTGATCCTTTCCCACGATGTACATGGATGGCCCTGTTTCTCTAATTGGAATGCACTTAGATCTCTTAGATAACATATATGGGAAAATCACAGGTCGAATTCATAATTGGTAGAACAGTTTCATGTCATTTGTAGGTAGGATAACATTGGTGAACAATGTTTTATCTTCAATCCATGCAATGCACTCTCATTATCCAAGGTCTTCAAGGGGGTGATCAATAATATTGATTTCATTCATTCATGTGTTATCTGAGATGTGCATGATGATAGGATAAATAATTGGGTGCCTTGTATGAGGTTTGAAAGGATTGTCCAAGAGGGTGGAATTGATGTCAACAGTATCTCTGACGCGTTGCACAACATGCAAGCAAAGTAAGAGAGGGCATTATTTGCGGGGATCTCTCATTGGGTTAGTTTGATGTCTGTGCGACTCAATAGTGGTGGTGTTGGGGGGGGGGGGGTTCCAATGCTCATTAGTCATCGATATCCAATATTGTCAGATCATACATCCACATTTTTTTGTCTTACTATAGGTGGATTGAGGGGACAGTGAACATTTTTTTTGGCATCATAATTGGTTTGGAACTAACCTTCGGTTCCCTAGTTTTCCAGTCACTCATGTTACCTTGAATAAGGATAGAAGGTTCCAGGTGTTTATTATTGTTGTGTTTGATAGAAAACAATGTATGAACTTCTACATGATTGATCTCATAGATGTACGAGACAACTGTTTCATTGATGCATCGTATTCAAGTAATTTCTCTGCTAAGGACTACATGAAGGTGTCTACTGGTGAAGATCAACAGGACCCATGGGGTTCAAACATGTAGGATAAAGGGATTCCTCTAAAAATAATATTTCTTACATTGTGTATCAGTAACATGTTATTACATATAGGTGTGAATGTGAGGCATTCAGGTATTTTCATGGTCTCACACTGCCTGTGCTGTAGTGACCCATGTGAGGAGAACTTGGAACAACTCTTCGTTGATAGTGAGTGGGCGTAACATGTGTAGAAGACCTTTGAGGACTTCATAAGTGTTTCATTTGTGGATATGAGGGACATATTTTTTCTTGAACATTGGTTTCATGGTGCGGGGGATGTTATACCTGAGAAGAAATCATGTTGCATCATTGTCAGTTCATGTTTCTGATGCATCACGTTGGCTCGTAACAATGTCAGGGACAAGGATACTCTTTCTGTGGGAAGGTCCTTGGTGACTAGAATCAAATTTCTTATTCTAGACATAATTTGAGCCTATATTAAGTGGAAGGAGGCCCCCTCTTTCAGAATCCTTCAGGTGGAATCTATTTTTATTCATCCCACTATCTCTGGCCAATGTGTGAGATGGTTTCAGCATTCAATTAGTTTGAAGCTCAACATTGATAGCACATTTTCTATGAATGAAATGAAAGGTGGTGGTGTTGTCAAAGATCCCATGGTAAGTGTTGTTCTTGATTTCTCTACTCACTTCGGTAGAAGTCAGTCCATTCTAACTGAGGAAATGAAAATGTTTATGGGTCTCTAGCTCTCCAAGCATCAGAGTGTCACTCTTCCTATGGTCGAGACAGACTAGCTCATCCAACATCACTACACGCATGGTAAACAAATTGTTCCTTTGTCCTTACACTATTCCTTTATGAGGTACAAGGGGCTCATTAGCAATGGAACTTCTTTATTTTACAATTTGAGGGAGGGAAATGAGCTAGATAACCATCTCACTACTATGGCTTTGCAAGGTATTCAGGTTTAACATTCCCAGGATGTTTACTCTCTCCCAATTGAAGATAGGAACCTGATCATAGGAGATGTATTAGGTCTACATTATTTCATGCTTCCATAGTTTCCTTGGGGTACTTTCTAGTGTTTCTAGTTTTTCCTTGATCTTCCTTGTGCTCATATATCCTTGACTTTTATAAATTAGTGAATGATGATGACGTTGATGATTTAATACTATGTTTATATTATTATTTTGATTATTACACTCCAAAAAGTGTATATGGTTCATAAGAATTCTAGATCATGGAATTTTCGAAAGATTATTACATCTCGAGGTTTGAATGTAACACTTATAGATAAAAATATTCCAAAAATTAATTTAGAATTTTAGATCAATTACCTTATTAGTATTAACTAATATTTTATAATGATAAAGGTTGTAAAGTGGCTAAAAATTATGTAAAAGATATTAACATAATATTTAAATCAATAAAAACTCTTAAATCCTTGAGAGTAAAAGACACCTCAGGCTTAATTAAAGGGATGATTTGGGAATGATGGTAGATTGCCATTCCAACATAGCTACAAAATAGTATGACTTGGAAATTTATAAAGACTATGTTTATTAAATGGAACCATATTAAAATGGTGAAGGTGTATAAGGTGATGGGGATCTTATATATCTAGTTAGGTTATAAAATTTTAAGGAATTTTATTGATCATTTCCTTATAATAGTTTCTTTCTCCGTAATTCATTATTCCAAGACTCAAATAAAAGTATTTACATTGAAGGGGACCTTTACCCTAAACTTTGTTCTGGAGTGTTTTCATTCGACAAATATTTATTCGAGGATATTATATGAAGGCCATGGTAGTGGAATTTATTTTTTGGGGAAGTCTATGGGGTGACAACCCTATTTTATTTGACAGTGGTGAAGGCTCTAAATATTAAATGAAACTAAAGTTGGATAATCATATGATTATGAAACATTATGATTAAATGTTAGTTTTTTAATGTTTAAGTTTCATTCCTTATGATGTGTTCCCTCATATTGTTTGATTGTTTTCTGAATAAGAATTTTAATCCCTCATGTATGAATGTTTTGATGAATTGGCCTCCCTAATGTTGATTCTCCCTTTTAATGAGGTTTTATGAAATGAAATATCATAAAAAATGTTCCTAAAACTCATCCGAGATCTAGATAGCATCCTGATGGAACCCATAATGTATATAATTCAATAATTTTTTTTCATAAATGATACTCATATTGTAGGTTATCCATTGTAATTATGGTTCTTATAGCTTGTGATATTCTTTTATATTTGACCATTTTTCTATAAAAAATATATTTTTGGGGAGACCAAATATTATCATATTTATAATTAATTCTTATTTTATATAACTATGTTATATTGAAATATTTATCGAGATGTTTGGGATTTACTGGTTACTCTGATTTTCAAATGGTTCAAGAATCAAATTTCTCTGGTGATTTTCTCTTATCAGTTAATCCTTCCATATATTCAATTTCAGTATAGAAGAATTGTTACCTTAATAATAAGTGAATTTGTAGGGGGAATACAGTTATATTGTGGGGATAATGTTCAAATCCCAACCTTAATTATTCTTCACATTTAAAATTGTCATTTATTTGTTATTTCATTTCATGTTTTGGACCATGTTAGGGTGGTTTTGGAGTATTTTAATTCTATATTTGTTATCTTAGATCTAAGAAACATCTTTTCTAATGGGAATCACTTACTGATCAAATGTATGTGAAATATAGTGTTATTGATGATCTAGGAAAATATTATGGTCAAGGGGAGTCACAACTTGATGATAACATTGGGGAGACATATATTTTCTATGACATAAAAATAAGGTTATAGAAATTAGTCATACATATGGCAACCACCATTATTGATGTATAATAGGTGTAAGAGTTTCATAAATTATGAAAAATCTAGTGATAATGAAATCCAACCCATGATAGATACATGTTGCGCTATAATGCCGGTTGTAAGGGAAAGTATATGCTATGGGGAAATGTTGAGAAGGTGTCTTTAACTATGAAAGAGGAAGGAAAAACTATGGTGGGTTAATGCATATTTTTTTAACCATACTTGTAGAGGGGAAACAAAACATGATCTTGGTTGGGTTTTCCATGATTTTTATAGGGTGGTGAAATATATTTTCACTAATGGGGTTACAAATTGATGTGGTTTTTCTAAGTTTTTTAATTATATGAATTTATCTTTCTATAGCAATAAAAAACCCATTCCAACATTATCATTTACATTAATCAAACAAACCTTCTATGAGAGTCCAAAGTGTGACTCTCTTACCTTCCATCACAATTTCAAGGATTCATTGTCGACCCTAACTGATATTCTCCAATTTAATATCATTATTTATTATATATTTCATTATATTAGTTTTATCTACTTCTTGTTTCTTCTTTTCACTTTCATCACTAGACCATGGTTTTTGAACCCTAAAATGAGGCATTGACCAAAATTATTGTTCTCATTTTTTTTGTTATTTTAACATACATATATTGTTCTATTCTATGAGTGTTTGAAGGTTTTATTACTTTTAAACATGATCAATGTTGGTGTTTCCATATAATTTCTATTTCAAGGTAAACCATATGATTATTATGTTTTCTAAAAGTATTTTCATTTCATTAGTATACAAATTGTATATATTTACATGATATATTTTTATCTTTATTATTTATAACATATGATTATATTATTCCCTATGTCTTCAAATAATGTTGGATTTTTATAATTATATTATATTAATAAATTTTGGATTACTGTTATGATTCTATTGATTTATAATTTGAAATTGTGCAAGATATCTTTTAAATATTTTTTTTAAAGGATCAAATGTTTTCAAATATTATTTTCATAATTGAAGGCCAACTTCTAACTTTTCATTAAAGATTTTCTGAATAATATGTTTTACCCTTAGCAAAATCCTCTATGGTATTATATCATACATGAGCACATAAATTTTAGGAATTTAATGTGAATATGATTTTATATTATGTATAATGTAAAGGTGTTGTTAATAAAAATCATTTACGTGTGAGGAATTAATAATTGATATTGTGAATCTGTGATATGTGTTTTATATTTCAAATATTATTACTATTTTTTAAAATGTTACCCAAATTCCAATATATAATTTTATTATAGATTTTTTATCAAAGTGGGATATAGAGTGATTTTTGATATTATAGTCATTTTTATGAAATTATTTTGATCATTTAATGAACAGAGTGACTTTTTCTCATGGTAATTATATTAGGCATTTTTTGTTTGAAGAAGCCAGTTTTGTTATATTTTATAAAATTCACTAATTGACTGATATTTGGATTTTACCGAGAACACATTAAATTATATAATCATTAAATAATAAGTTTCTTATGATATATGAAATACAATAATTAGATAATTGGTGAAATTTTCTCATATTATTACTCTATTCTATTTTCATCAACTACTTATAATGACTTATAATAGATTACATAATCTCTTTTTATTGAGTGTATTCTATATATTTTATTGTCCTAGTTTGGTTTAATGATTCATAAAACTATTATATAATGAATTCGATATACTTAACTCACATGGGTTTCACCCATATGTTTATATGTTTTAATTTTATATATTTAATTACACGTCTATTTCATTATTTTGATACATTAATTTCTTTCTTATGTTATATGAATCTTGTATTGGAAGGGAATTATGGAAGGCTACATTACTTCAAGGTATACGCTCTATCAAATATATTGAATTCTAAATAGCTTTTTTTTTAAATGAAGATATTTATTCAAGTCAAAATTATGATTCAAACTTATAATAAAATGAATAATTAAGAGCATGTTCGTGATCCATTTTCTTAAAATCTTAAATCATTAATTTCATTATTTTGTTTAAATAAATAATTTACTTAGTTTCATGAATTAAATAAATTCATATACTCATTATATTAATAACACTAGGATCCATTATTGCATAATAATTATAACACTCAATGTTAGTTGAATCCATTTATTTTTCAGGTTCATTTTTAGTTTCTAGAGAAGATCCCTCTTTTGGACTCCTTATATCAGTTCACTCAAGGATTTGATGAAATTGGATATATTAGATGATGACTTGGGTCCAATATTATATTTTTGTTGTAGTGGTAAGGGTTTGTATTTTATTTGTTATCAATTATATTCACTCCAATTGAAAATACATTTTATTTTAGGATCCATTATAATTATTGTGGTATATAGAGTCAGATATATTTATAATTTTATTGAAATTTAATCCATATTTTTCATCATTTGTATTTTTTGTATTTCAAAACGGCTTCTTTAATATTTTAGGGAATTTCAACTTATGGGAAGAAAATTTAGTATTCTCCATAGATGACAATATTTCATCATCAATATATATTATTTTATAACAATCAAAAGATAGTTTTCATGATTCCCAAACACTAGTTTTCATCTATTTGGGACCGATAATTTCCTTTAGGAATTTTCTTGAGTAGTCTCAAGTATCATGTTAAGGTATCCAAGGTTGAATTTATACAGAATATATAATATTATATCTCATCATATATATATATATATATATCCTAATTTTAACTATTGAGATATATTTTCCATGTTATTAATGAAAATAGTTCTAATATTTTTTGAAAACTTTGCATTGCGTTGTTTTAATCGTAGACCATGAATTAACATGATCAATAAGTTACCACCATGTCATCTCAGAAAAAGGCACATCGAAATTTTTTTTAAAGTAAATACAAATATTTTTAAACATTCTACACTAAGAGATACTATGTATATAGGTTTTGCGATCAAACTGCTCTTACGATACATGATATTGTCTTCTAAGTCATATATCATATGTAAATTCACTTCCATTATAGGTTACACTGTTCTTTAATTTTTAAATCATTAAAATTTCTATAAAAGATTTGGTAGTATTAAAATAACAAAAAAAATATTGATATTTAATACAAGGGATGGTTTAAGAAATTATTCAATAAAACCTGCCTTTAAAAGATCTATAAATATTCCACAATTTGTGATCTCGTGACAAAAGAATGATACTTTTTGGATCCATACTTCAGATTTTATAAATATGAGAAATAGTTTCTCCTAGATTACTTTTTCCAATGAAGCCAAAAAATTATCATCAATATTATCTAAAATCATAAAATATATGAAAATATAATCTCTACACACAACACCAAATCGATGGATGCAAAATTTATTGATTTTATTCAATTGATCTAATAATATTGAAGGGAATTTTTATGTGAGAAAAAAATAACTAGAAATTTATATACCTCATATCTACTGTTAAAATTTTATTTGATAAATCTTCTCTTATAACCCTTAGTTGATGATATCTGAACCAATGATCTATCATTAAAAAGTAATGATCAACTCATAGTCCGTGGAATAATTTATAAATACATTGGGTTATATTTTTTTCCTGATCATGAACTTGTTTAATTCAGGATAGTCAATATATAAGCTCTTTGATTTTGAAATAACATTATATATGAGTTATATGAAAACTCATCATTTTTGTACGATAAGTAGATGAAACACAGTTAAGAATTCTTTGACATATTGATAAAATGGGTATATCATTAATAATGATGTTATATCACACCATTTGATACAAATACACCTCATCATTAGATATTGAAGACTATATAAGGAAATTATTTCCATTGGCTGTTGACATTAAACCACACATCACTAGATAATAATGAGTATAATTTGGATATGAAATTTGATTTTCCTATCTTGAAAATTGATATGGGGTCTATGTTGAGAAAGCCAATCCATCATCAAAATCACATCAAATTCATCAATAGTGAGAATAAATGATCTATAGTCAGCATATTCCCTCAAACATAAATAAAATAAGAGTTTTATACACGAGACCCAACCAACATGATAAAAAGCGTTTTCACCTATAAAAAATTAATACAATGTATAGTGGTCATTCGAATAAATTTTCAAACATTATAGATTTAGAAGACTGTGAAGATCGAAATGTTACTCAGAAAATTATGTCTACAATGATATTGAAAAGAATAAATTTCTTCGAATTTAATTTGGTAAACATATTTACTATCTGTCATTTATTATTATTTCTCATTTACCATTTAATTTTGGAGATTTATTAAATCTATTTTCATTACACATTATTTTATTGTTGAACTGATTTGTGTAATGTCTATAATTCTTATGATTGAATCATTTATGCATGGGTGATAAATTCTATTGAACCTTTATTTCATCAATTCAATTCATTGAATCTATATAGGTATTTACAATTCTTGTGTTTTATGGTCTTCTATACACACATGAATCATTTCCAATACAATTAATGGAACTCCTTCTATACATCATGAAAAAAAAAATTACATTTTGGAAGATGTGTCACCTTTTTCCATGGGTTTTATCATCTTTGTTTCAATAAAAATAATTTTTATGTGTTTCTTATATTTATATCCATGACTGTATTGGATGTATCAAATTTTAATTTCCACCATGTTAGTTTATTAAAAAATGTATTCATATCTATTAACTTCTCATATAGTTTACTCTTATTTAGAGGTCTGGTTTAATGATACTAATCAAATGATGTAATTTCATTTGGGTTCAATGATAAAACCAGAAGAATACAATATGAGTATTGTGATGTTTTCACCATATGTAACAATGGTTTCACCATTATTTATCTTTAAATCAAGTAATTATCTCTCCATTTTAGAATGAATACAAATGGTAAAATATTTTTCATAAAATATTTTAAAAAACTATTCTAATAAATGGAGTTAATTTTAATATTTTACATTTTATTTTTTATTAGAGATCATCATTGATTAGGTTCACCTTTAAAATGATAAATTTATTAAATTAAAGATTCAATTTATTCATAGTGATGAATAAAAACATAATTTTTTATCTAATTGTTCATAATTAATGGATTAGAAGTCCTATAAAATAGGGGTGGGTGTGTTTAAATGATCCACTAAATGAAATTTTATTTATTCCTTGGAATATTTCGTAGTTATACATAATTCATGTTATTTATCATAGATTGAGAATTTTTATAGGGATATACATGATATCTAATCCCATATATGATACCAATAGATAATACCCATAAAAAACTACATATATATTACATTATTTACATGAATATTCATTATATATAAAAATAAATCAAAATAATTAATCTATAGGTTTATAGTCCTTTGTGATTAGATACAAAAAACATATTTTAAACAATATTCATCATTATTCCACACGAATAATTTGTATACTTGATTCTCATCTTGGGATATCATAAATTACAATATTCCTCATTCAAAGGGAATGAAAACATGAGAATGAGTGAGAATAGATGTTTTAGTAAGTTAAAACATAAATGATGTCAATCAAATACCATAAGTGTTAAAAATAAAATCATGTGGGTTGGATAACCTAATAGAGTTATATGAATATATTATAAATAGATCATAATAATTAAAACATGGATTATAAAACATGAATAATAACTTAATGGTTTGTGGATAATCATTATAATAAAGTCCCATGATTGTGTAAACATGGGTAAATAATCAAAATCCCTGAAAACGTATAATAATAATTTGTAATAAAAAATAAATGTTTTAGATTCCATAGAAAAAAATATTTTCATATGTCAAGGTCCAACAACATAGAAAATTATCACCTGGTGGAAAGTGTCCCATATTGGATTGGGTTCACTACTCATTCCCATAAACATTGTGTATTTGGTTCACGAAGTAGTCAATTAGATATCATATCATGAGATATATATATCACTACCTAATGTATTGATGGACTATATAATTTCTCCCCCTCAAATAAAATAAAGATGAACCAAACATACATGTATCACATGGACATGAAAATAAATATAATTTCATCATGGATTAATTTTATATTTGGAATGAAAAAATTATTATAATATTTCCAAAAGATAGTATCACAACCCATCCATAGAAATAATGTGGGTGGAATCATTATAAAATATCTATTGTGAACCACAAGTAATGTTATGTGATTTTTATATAAAACAAAAAAAAATTAGAAGAAAATTAAAAAACTACATAAAAAAATATCCTATAAAATTTAACACCATTTTTTTAAATTAAGTAACATATAAATAATTGCTTGTAAGGATTTAATTTAAATGTAATTAAAATTATATTTTATGATGCATGAAAACATGGAAAATATAAGTTTTAAAAATAAAAAAATAAACTGTGGGAGAACATAACCATATAGAAAACATAATAGAGGATAGATAAATTAATCCACTGAAATATTTTCTAAACTATTCTAAAAAATTATAAATATATCTTATAAATTAATTATTTTTATATAAGAGCATCCAAAAATCAATATAAAAATATTAACATAGTTTAAAAATATTCTTGATTGAAAATATGAGTTAGAGATAATTCTATTTATAATAAACCTCTGTATAGATTTTTTTATGATAATAGAAGGGATATTATAAAAAAGAATATAAAAAATATAAATAGAATGAGTAAAATAAAATAGTTTGGTAATTGGAGTGAATAAAA
Organism: Viscum album; assembly: GCA_963277665.1. Classification (NCBI taxonomy): domain Eukaryota; kingdom Viridiplantae; phylum Streptophyta; class Magnoliopsida; order Santalales; family Viscaceae; genus Viscum; species Viscum album. The sequence continues at coordinate 1,014,300,319 of OY728167.1, forward strand.
ACACTTTTACCCCCATCAAAAATTTACAAAATGGGGATCTCATTTTTAAAGGGAGATTGGAAAATACCCTTACCTCATATTACATATTAGTCAAACACATTCTAACTATCTCTATAGTAAATTATTTTATATTATTCATATTGACTAAAAATTTATTAAATTTTTTTTTGATATTATTAATTTATATTTCCGTATTACCAATATATTTTTTTCCATTAAATGTAATATTAAGGTATTAATAGTTTTATTTCTCATAAATGCTTTGGTTTTGTGGCTCTAGTCTTTAGTCCTTAATCATGTGTTCATCCATTCAGAAATTTTTATAAAAAATCTATGTATTATTTTTTTAAGGAATTTGTTTATTTATTTGAAGTTTGTTTGGTTTATTTTTTTAGTATTATTAGTTATGTAAAATTAGCTAAAAGTTAGATGAAGTAGGTTGATGTTTTAATAAGATCATAATAATGAGTTTCACGATATTTTAGAATTTACATATACCATGATATGAATATATGAATCACACCACTAATGGGAATTTTGATGAGCCTTTCATGGTATGACCCAACCATTGTGTCATGAAGTATATTTTTATAACATCTCTTAAATATATTAACATGGTTTAGTCCCTTGTCTGTATTAGATATTTTATATTCATACTCTGAAAAATTTATTACCCTGTGAATAATGGCTGATAAAAATTAAGAGTTCCTAGTGTTTTATGATATATATTTCAAATAAGGAATATATTTTAAAAATATTACCCAAAGAATATTATTATTTTTAGAATGGAAGATTTTGGTCCATAAAACAATAGGTTATAAAATAAAAAAAATCTGATTAGATTTTGGACGTTATAATTAATATTTTTCATTATAATGATGTATATGGGTATGATGTGAAGATAAAATAAGTAGATTCAATTATTCTAGAGTTGAAGTGATTACCTATTGGGTTATATCATGTTCTCTACTAATTGTGGAACATAATCCACAACTTCCAACAATGTAAATATTATAGGTACAAGATAAATTATTCTTAAGTTATTCACACTCAAAGGATTGGAACATGTTTTGACCTGTTTGATAGTTTTTTGAATTTATGAAGAAAATAAAAAATCACACCATGAGTCATAAAATCATTCTTTCATTCTGTCTTATATATATAATATAAAAAATTATGATATTGGCTTATTCTTATAGAGGTTTCATAGTTATTTTCACTACTAATAAATATTTATTTAGATATTAGTGGTGGTGATAAATTTTTCATCAATCCAAGTTATAAACATTAAGGTCAAGTCAATTATAGGTCAAATGTATCATATGAAATTAAATCACCCACTATTATTTGAGGGTACAATCATTCTAATAGAAGGGTAACATAAAATTAAGTATAAGAAGTTCAAAATAAATTTTGCATATATTTTCATAAGTATAAGATCAATAAATATATGGAATCATGTGTTTACGTGTGTGTGTGACATAATTTTATAATAGATAAGTATTCGAAGGGAGTATTTATATTAATATCATTGAGTATTAGAATATTGAGGAAAATGTCATTATAGAGACCCACACACACTAGGTTTTTTACTATATTTTCCAGATATATTGTATGATTGATATGAAGATCAATTTAATAGATTAGACTCTTTTAAAATCAATTTATATAAGTGAGTAAGATATCATGTACCTTGTATAATCAGTTTTATATTCCATGTTCTTGAAATCACATACTAGTGAACTAGTTATTAATTGAAATATCAACACATCGCTGATATATTCCCAATGGATGTAATATTTTATAAGTGAATAAAAAAAAATTTCCTTGATTTATATTGATTCAGAATTTTATAGTGTAAGAAAAAACCCATGGTCCCTTTTACAAAATGAAATCAATATAAAATTTCATACAATAATAAGTCAATTTTTTTGGTCACCATAATTCAACCACATTGGGGTCTTCAACAGGACCATAAGTTAGAGGAAGTAGTATCAAATATATAGTTTCATTCTTAAAACTATATGAAGGAAAATAGAATTAGGTAGAATATTATAAATTCATGTGAATTGCCCATATATTATGGGTAAAACTAATATATTTTGACAATCTAGATGATATTTCATCTTATATTTCAAGGGTTGGACATTTACTCTTTAGTAGTATGTGAGATAGAAGTATGTGATCCTACTAAAAAATCAATGTCTAATGTGAATAAGAAGATTATAATTTGTGTTTAAAAGTGAAACAAATTCATTTTCATGAGATTAGTCTAATAGAATATAATTGAATTATATGAACCAGGTCAGAGAAAAAGGAGTCTATGAATGACTTTCTAAAATTTATGATGGAGATAACTATCACAGAAAAAGAAAATGATAGGTTTTTCAAAAAAAAAATAGGTTATCTGAAAATTAATCTAAGTGATATTTTATGTGGATTTTTAAATCATATTAGTAATGTTTTTTTTTGAAATATATGGACTCAAATATGATGTAACAGACTCATATATGGTGATAAAAATAATTAGTATTTTTCTTACTATGATCAGTAAAAAGGTATTAGGACATGAAAAAATGTATCTTGATGAGTTATATCTAGATAACATACATTCTAAATTGGTAGCTTAATATATAAGAGGAATATTTTAAAATCTTTATAAAATTAATATAATGAAATTTCATTTATATTAATTAAGAATAAAGTGGTTCAAGAAGATAAAAATGAAGATTACATAAGTGATGATTTCTTATCACTTTTTGCAACAATATTTGAGAGAGGTAAAGGTAGATTTAATAGTGTGTTACCTTTTTCAGTTTTCCATTGTAGACTTTTAGAGTAATTTATATTATATTTTAATATAGGTTAATGAAAGGGGTCATGAGTTATTATTTTCACCAAAATAGAAGAAAAACCTTCCTTTTATAAGTAATATCTATTATGTAAATTTAAGTAGAAATATATTTCAGTGAAAAGTATGTAAAGAACAATTACATACTATTGATGATCCATTTTAAGGTATTAAAATTGATTTCATCTCATATAAAGATGATTAATTTATTTATCCAGTATATATGAATAAAACTAATGAAAAATGATGATAAACTAGTGGGTCCTGTATTTATTTAAGTGGAATTGAAAGGTGTTCATGAAGAGACAAATTTTTACATAAATACATAAAGTAAAATCATAGTCTTTTTGAATGGGTCTTGTAGATATGATCCTAAACATGAATATAAATTTATTCATTTTTAAAAATATATTTGAATAATATAAGAAAAATATTTTGAAATTTAAATAAGCTTTTTATTTAATGTTAAATACAGATGAAGGAAAAATATCATTGATGACCATTGTTGGTTTGTTAATTTGGAAGTCAAGATGATTGAAACTCTTTAGGAATATGTTATATCCATAATATATATGATTTAGTATGAGACTAAAATTATTGATAAAATAAGAAGATTTATTTTTGTAGATTCATTGATGATGTATTAAATTGGAGAGAAAATCAAGTGTGTTAAATGTGTAAATAAATGATTATTTCTCAAAGTGTGAGTGGAATTAATGAAAATAGTGTTCATTTTTTATAAGGAAATAATAATTCCAATGTATTTAATTATAAATATAATAACTAACTATAATAAAGGAGAGATTTCTCAACCATCAAAAATATATAAACCATCATGGAATTTTACTACAATTGGTGAAATGTCGAGAGATGAAAGTAAAAGACATTTCCTTTAATTATAGGTCAGTTTCATGGTTTTATTAGACACACACTATTATATTATAGTGGGGTTGAAACTTATCTAAATGGAGAATACTTTTTAATTCATCAATGTAGTTTTTTGTGGAATTATTAAATTTAGAATAAAAATTTCATTCTATGGTTACAGTTTTATTTGATCAAACATTATTCGTAAAACAATGGATTATATAATGAAAATAGGTGGATATTTTTATGGAAAGAAAATTATAAGAGGTTTATGTAAAATTATCTTTCTTCATTTGGATATTAGGTTTTATCTTGTTTAAGATGTATAATTTGATGAAATTTCTTAGAACAATCCACACTATAAGAGACTAACAAAAGTCTCAATCCATTCTAAAATGACTCATAATGAAATGAAATATATAAGAAGGAAAATTTGGATGAAATTTCCTTAGAATAATGAATGAATATAATGAACTAGAGTCTATACTAAAAATTTTCAACTCGTGTGACATGTAATAAAAATTTATTGAAGAATGATGATGGAATAGTGGATTAAAGAGCTCAAGTTAAAAAGGGTAAGGAATTGAAATATAATGAACATAAATGTATTTTATCTATATTGATATATTGAATAATATTAATATAATATATGATATTGACCAATGTGATAATTTATTAAGTGTTAGTATAATTTGATAGTTTCGTTTTTAAAGTACCATTTATTTATAATGGATATGATATCAATGGTATGTGTCGGATGTTTTTAATGACATGATAGAGTAAAGAAATCAATGCATTTATAGTTAATAGAAAAGTGTGTACTGGTCATCTAGATGTGGATTAAGAAAATAGGTTGTAGCATCGAAGGTTATACCATGTTATATCACAAATCCTATGTAAATTTTATAAATTTTGACAAATAATGGATAATAATAATAATAATTGAGATTAGGAAAGGTTTTTAAAATATTGGCTATGAGGAAAGATGGTTCAAAAATTTTAACCCCACAGAAGAAGATAATATTAGATTTTATGAACTTGTTTCACACTGATGCATATGGTCCAATTTGTTAGACTCTAACAAATTATGAGATTAATTTTTCCATTATTGCTTATTATTACAATACGATGTTAATTTTTATGTTCATAAAATCAAAAAACTAAGAGATTGATTACAAAAACATGTTTCAATGAATAGTATAAAATAAAACCCATAGATCTAGGAATTTTATATATTATAAAAAAATATTAGAAAAAATTAAAGGTACGTGAGAAGGAATAATAAGAAACATTTATTTTTTTCACTGCGGATGTATTTGATGAATTTAAAGAAATAACTATTGATGTCTAAAAATATTAAAATGCATAGAGTTGTGATGATTCGATGGGGGAATATATAGAGGAAAAAATTAAATAGGGGAGTCATGTTATTAGATAATATGGAAAGATAATAAATACTGTTAATTTTACTATTTTCATTGGAGACTACTTTTTTACAACATACACATAGATATTAAATATAATAGAGAAATTATATCTATTATTTGAGAAAAAAACAACATTAATTGAAGAAGTGATAAAGGATATATCATGGGTCAATTCTGGGAATACATAACTTGATTATATTGTTAAAACTTTACATTAGAGCTGGTGTGTAGTCAAGAAATATCATAATTTTACTGCTATAAAATTGTTCACTATTGATATGATTGATGTAAATGGAAATTAAGCTAGAATAATGAAAGGCTTGTATATAAATATTTTACTTAGGTCGAAAAAATTAATTTTATAGTGATATTTATTTTGTGTTACCCTTAAATATTTAACAAATATATAATATAATTTTAGTTTAATGCGAATATGGAATTTTAAATATATCCTGAATGAAGTGGTATATATTGGAAACCTAATTGGATTTGTTATATGAAATGATGACTCAATGGAGTGTGTATAGAAAATGAATTTTTATTTCATAAATTAAGAACCCATTTCATATAATACATGTATGGATAAATTCTTTAGATTTTTGGAGTCTAAGAGAGGAGGAGATGTTCATAGCATGAATCTAAAGATTTCATACGAGAATATGTTCATGGTTATGGTGTATATTGAAGACCTCAATTTTGGAGGCAATAAAAAACATTTATTCATTATTATTTCTCAATTAACGAATTAAAATTTTCATAATTCGTAAATAGTGGAATTGAATTTCATTATAAAGCTATAAATAAGTAAAAAGGTATGTAACTTATATATCTTCCATATGATGTATGAAAGAAAAGTACTGATGAAATTTGGTATGTTTGACTACAATATGATATCAAATAATGAATTAGTTGAAAAAAAACAAGAAACAATGGGGATATCATGGGTTTAGAATCAAAATTATATAGAATAATTCTTGAAATTTTATTGTATATCTTTTTCATAAAGAACAATGATGTTTACTTATATTTAAATAGTTTACCACATCATTTTATTTATTTTTTGATGATTTAATTAATTGTGTTTTCACAGTACTAAATAATTTTACTCTTATATTTGTATAATGGAATTTATTAACTTATCCAATTTTATAACAAATTATGTATTTTTCTTGTTAAATAATTTCTCTTTCTTAATTTTGTTGACTTTTTATTAGTATTAAATTTTTATTAGATAATCAATTAGACTTGTTCTTTGGAAATTAAATAATTAATTTTTGGATATTATATTTTATCTTCTAATTTAAATTTTTTTAAAGAAATTATTATTTTTAATTTTTCGGTTTAAAAATAGGTTAAGAAATTATGTTTTATCTCAATGGTTCCACCTCTCTAGTCTCCTAATCATGCTACTGTCAGGAGTCATTGAGTCACCGACATAATTATTTTTTACTCTCGGATGTCTCTTAAATCATGTTATTTAAAAATTAGTAACTTTAATATTTAATAAATTTAGTTAAATATTATTTCAATTTATTAATATAAGTGTTTTTAATTAATAATTTAAGATTGTAATTATAATTCATAATATCTATTTAATCATTAATATAGTTTTAGTTTTTTAGTTCACTTAATTTTAGCATATAATTTTCATTTATGTTAATTGCTGTCTTATGTTTAATTATTCAATAAATTAATTTTGAAGTATTAGTTTTAGTTTATTCTAGTTTAAGTTTTATTTATGTTTTTTTAGATTTATTTTAGTCTTCTTGTTTTATGTTTTATGTTTTTAATTTTAGTTAATTAATTAATTATATTTAGTTTCATATTATTTTTCAAGATTTTAGTTCAATTAAATTTAGTTCTTCTTTTTTATTCTAGTCAATTAATTAAATTAATTAATTAACATAATATTTTATTTATGATTTTTCATATTGTTTTGAATCACTGTTTTTTATTGATGGATAGACCATTGTTCCTTCCTCATACTGATGCTCCAAGGGTGTCTGTCTCATCTCTCCCTTTAATACTGCTACTCAGACCATCTCTCGATCATCAGTGTCAGTTTTACCCACAATCATGCTATAGACAACCAAATTAACCGCTATGTTTGTCTCACTATCCACTACCATTGATGAAGCCATTCCACATATTTGATACTAATATTGCGTTGGTGTCAGTTTCTTCTACCCTCTCACTGACACATAATTTTTTTTCCATCACTTACTATTGCGTTCAATGTCCCACCATTCCACCGAGGCCCTCACTCCCATGCCTTGTCTGTCTAGTCGAGCTTTATCGCACTTTCCCTTCTACCACACCAACACTGCACACACTCAACTCGACTCCACCATTCAGTTTCAATTAACATATCAAACAGACTCAAACTAGAAGATCAAATTTCACCCAAACTATATAACAACTTTTACTCAAATTCAAACCAGTTCTTCACAAAAACAAAAATCAAACCCTACAATTTATGGTTGTGTAACTGTGGGAGTCCAAATCTAATCAAATATATTCGTTGTCCAATGCCAATGAGAAAGAAGCTGATGTCTACTATATAGAAGAGTAACACCACTAGGTCAGTTTTGGGAGCCTTCTTGAAGCCACCCCCTCATAGGGTTGGTGCACAAGAAGACGAGGGGGAGGTGGGAGAAAAGTACAGAAATTAAATTAAATCAACTAAAATTAAAAAAACTTAAATAAAAATTGATTAATAAAATAATAATAGAACTAAAATATTAAATAGTAATAATTATTAATATAAAATATTAATAAAATAAACCAATTACTGATTAACTAAATATAATTTAAAAAAACATAAATAATTTATAACATGGTATAAATTAAAATAATTACATAAATATAATTATAATTTTGAAAATAACTCAACTGAAATAAACTTTATTAATAATAATTAATTAATTAATTAATAAAATAAAAACATTAATAAAAATTAAAATCTAATACTTTTTATTGGTTAATGTTAATAACAATATATTAAATTAATTATCTAAATGATATCTAAATATTTCATTATTTATTATAACATAACATTTTAAATATAAAATAAATTACTATTTTAGTATCAAAATTAATCAATTAAAAAAATCTATTAGATAAATAAATAATAATATTAACTAAAAATAAAATAAATTTATAAAACTAATTACAAATAATATTTATTAATAAAATTATAATATATTAATCATAGTTTATTTAATCTAATTTTAAATTAAAAAACGTAATTGAAAAATAACATTTTATCATCCTAAAAAAATTATAAGGTAAATTAAATAATAACATTAATAATTAATAATTAATTTGAGTTTAAAATTATATAAATATTAGTCATATACTAAGGTATTTATTAATTAATAAAAATTAACCTGTAAATAAGTAATGTTACTATAAATAAATAATAATATTTATTTAATTAGTTTTTCATGCTTCTAACTATTTTTTCTTGTAGTATGTTGATCAGGTTTTTTCGGGTAACATAAACCCATCCAGGTTCATCCCATTAACTGTCATGTAGTTAGTTAAAATTGGGTAAGGTATAATTATATGCCGTTCAACAAGAATTGCACTTGTGTGGTGAATATGTGAAAAACACTGAAGTTAGTGGAAATCATGGGGTGACATGCATTATATGACAACAGATTGAAAAGGGGTAAGAGTAGAGTAAGAAAAGTAGAAAAGACACACAGAACTGATCATTCGATCATTAAATAATTTCACACATTGGAGTATAGCATATCCTTCAAAGAGTTCCAGGAAGGTAATTTTCATGGAGATCCAAGGAAGAGCATAGGAACCACCATAGTTCAAAGGGGTGTTCTCACATTCCTCAGTATTTTCAAAATTTGTATTCTTGTAGAAAAATTAATTACTTTCTGAATATGAACATGAAACAGAACTAAATAATTTGGTTTGGGAAATTTCTAGATATACCGGTTTTTTCTTTTCTTATTTATAAATTTTCATATTAATGGATCCACAATTGATTAGTGGGGTCAATTTTAAATTCATACTAATTCTCTATGAAACTAGATATTAATTTTCAATTATACCACCGTTCATTGAGAATGACCATGGGTGAATGTTCTAAAAGTTTAAACTCATAAAATTTTAGATCTCACACCGAGTTTGTTCTATTGACATTTTCCAATTTTAATCTAGCAATTGATATTTCATGGACAGGAGAACCCCAAGAATGTTCAATTTGTATGGATTTTATATTGGCATGGAATTTATTTCATTATTTTTATAGTGGTATTTGGCAATAACATTTCAGGGATTAGTAATCATTCAAACCGTTAGAATAAATATTTCCATAGACATTTCCCTTTCTTGGTCATCTTAGCATCTATTGTCGCGTTGTTCTTTGTTGTTGTTCTAGTTTTCTTATCTATTACATCATCATAGTTTAGTTAAGATATAGTTATAGTAGAAAATAATTATAAAAAATTGAATAGTTAAATTTTTTTTCTATAGCTAACAAAAGTGGGGTGTTTTCAAGGGGTTTTATTAAGAAATGTGGTCACATGCCTACCCTATGGGTTCGACTATATATTCCACTATATATTAGTCATAGTGAAACATGAATTTTAAACTTTTAATTTATTATAATGATAGTCATGCCATGTTTTTGGATCCATTCTTGTGGAAGGCATGCGTTATTGCGTTTCTAAAAAATTTCAAAAATTAACATTTAACATAAAAAACACCAACAAATTTAGAAAATATGTAAACTATTAACAAAATTCAGTTCTATTAAATTCTATGAGTTACTGTGTGATTCTAATATTTTATTTCTGTTAGCCATTATTTTTGTTCCTCTTTATTTGTATTGTTTTCTTCTTTGAACATTTATGTTGAATTAATTTTGTGTTACACATTGTACGAGAAAAAGAGCACAGTCGGGAAGTTTAGATCCTCTAAATCTAGAAATAGAAAACCATATCACTGCACTAAGAAAGAATAATCAAATTTAAATGGAAAACAAAGATGAAATAGTTCTTATAATCAGATTGAAAAACCATCCTAACTCTTAGAATAAAATATAATCCCAAAGATGAGATATTTTCAACTCCATAGTTTTCACATAACCCTTCGTCCATTAGACATTCACATATAGGCCAAATTTTTGTGTTGAAAAAATCCCACATTTCAATTCCTTCTAAATTTAATGGGCTATATATTGAGGAATCCATTGCCTTTATTAGAGAATATTATAATACATTACAGTCCTTACCTCTTCTATGACAAAATAAAAATGACTTGAGAATTAGAATCATTTCATTTTTCTTAAGGATAATGCTAGATACTGATTTCTGGGATGAGATGAGAACATTATTGAGAACTGGGACCAAGTCTATAAATCATTGATATTGAAATTTTATCTCCAATGATTTAAAGGTGAGCATAGAACAAAAATAATAAATTTTTACAAAGAGGACGATGAATCTTTTTATAAAGGTTGGGATAGATTCCAGGACTTTTTAGGTAGTGTCCCTATTATCAACTACCATCCCTCCTTCTCACGGACTCCTTCTATGAAGGGATGTAATCTTCTGGGTAGAATCTACTTGATCAGGATGCTGAGTTAACAATAATAACAAGAGTGGTGAATAACTAAGACAAATATTTAATAATCTTTCTTTTAATTCTCTAAAAAAAATTAATGAATATAAAGATTCATTTGAAATGTAGATGGTAACACTAGTTCAATGAATGAATATAATTCCCATCTTGATGAAATCATCAACCAACATCAATCTTTAATGAACCAAAATTCAAAAGAATCTTCAAAAAAACTAGATTGTCACATTACAAACCAATCACTTATAGAACAATGTTTGTAATGTAGAACTTTTTGTCACACTCATAATTTTTTCCTAACTTTTATATTCCCACCCAATAACAATAAAACTCAAAAAAAATTCAATTATAGTCCTTGAATGCCTCATAAAGAAGATAAATTTTCAAACAAATACAATAAAGGATATAAGACCATAATATATTTTCCTGGAAATATCAAAGTTTAATTACGAAATCCACTACCCCTAATTTCTCAAACAATATAAGGCCAAAATTTCACAATTAACAACGTGGTGGATCTTAAAATTACAAAGGTAAAAATGATAACCAAATGTTTTCTAAGATAAATCTAATATTGAATAAAATGAACTCTCAAGAAGAAGTATTCATGAATCAATTAAATAAACATGGAACCAAATATGAATTTGATAAAATAAAAAATGATGGTAGAATACCGACCCTGGAAACATGACTATGACAATCGACTAGAGATTTGACTTCAAGGGACAAAGGTAGTTTGTATAGCACAATCGAACGCAATAATAAGGTTAATTTCGTGGCTTCTGTCATTTGGAATGTGATGAATACGCAAACTGTTACTAAAAATGATTTGAAAAATTCCAAAAATGAAAAAGTGTGTGAAACTGGAGAGAAAAATCTTTTTTTCACTCAATATAGAAACTATTAAGAAGATGATGTAAAAGATCAGAATCATATTTTACCACCAGAAACTCATGTTAAAAATTCTTATAAAAATTATAAGAATAATGGAAAAATAGATAGTTGATAAACAGGTGGGGGAAATTTATAATGTTCTGGGAAAATTTTCCACACCTAGCCTTTTCACTGAGAAGTAAAAACCTATAAGAAACACCATGGATGAAAATATTTAGTTCCTTGGTCTTCTTACAAAAATAAAAGTAAACATTACATTTATTCATTATTTAATACAAATCCCATCGTACCTAAAATCACTTAAAAAAATTTCACACTAAAATTCCCCTGATTAATTTTATACGTGTAGCCTCACTAAAGATAGTAGTGATGTGCTCCATAATAAAATCCCACCTAAATTTAAAGGCCAAGGTAGCTTTGTTATCCCATGTACAATAGGAAATTATGATCAGATCAATTGTTCATGTGATTTAGGTTTTATAGACAATATGCTCCCATAATCATTGTTTCAACAGTTAAGGCTGGGTGATCTTTAACATACCACATTCATACCATAGTTAGTTGACCATTCATTCACTCATCCTATAGTAAATATAGATAAATTTCTAGTTGGGGTTGAGAAACTAATTCTGCATGTATAATTTCTAGTCATAGACATGTATTGTGATCAAGAGGTGCCCATAATCTTGGGTAGTCCCTTCTTGGCCACATGTGGTGTAGTTATTGATGATTCTAAGGGTCACTTTCTTTAAACAATTTATAATAAAATTAAGAGGTTAATGTGTTAAACAATTTGAAAGGACCAACATTTCTTAAACCCTATTCAATTGAATAGTCCTTAGAAGATGAAAGTTCATATAAAAATATTGAAAAATATAAAAATCAATCATTTGTTGTAAAAAATAAATTAAAATTTTTAATTAATGATTTACATGTCTTGTAAGTTGAAAATTCACCTCAAACATTGGATTTGTAAAATATTCCAGAAACAGACAACTATCCTGTTTCTGATATAGGAGAGTCCACTATTTCTGAATATGGGAGCCATATAACTGAATCTAATAGTGTGTCTGTTGACACCAAAAATTTTGTGCACTTTGATTGAATTGTGGGATAACACATTAGACAACATGATGATTCTTATTTAATAATTTTTATATGTTATAATTTGGAAAATCTAGACAGTGACCTATCCACTTTGGACAACGTCACTGTAAATTCAAAATCTGAGCGAGATATTGTAAATAATTCATTATTCAATACTCTGTAAAAAACAAATGTTGATGATATGGGTCCTTCTATGCCCAATAGTCCTCCTTCAAGTGAAATGTCACCCATTATTGAACATAATACACTTCCTACACATTTGAAATATTAATTTTTGAGTGAGAATTCCTCATTACCAATTATAATTTATGGTGAGTTTAAAGATAATCAAGAGAATATATTTCTGAATGTTCAAAAATGTTTAAATATTCTATAAGTTGGACCTCAGCTAATATTAAATGAGTTAGTCCTTATTTCTGCGTGCACAAAACTTCTATAGAGCCTGATCATAAAGGTAGGGTAGAGTGTCAAAGAAGATTAAATTCCAATATGAAAGAGGTTGTGATTGAGGAAGTCATTAATCTTCCAGATACTGGTATAATCTATCCCATATTTGATAGTGTTTGGGTCATCCATTTCTAGGTTTTCACTAAGAAGAGATATTTCACTATTATTAGAAAAAAATGAAAAAATCCATGTTAAAAAGGACACAAAATGGAGAGCCTGTATAGATTTTTGGAATCTGAATTAATCCACATGGAAGGAACATTTTTAATGACATTACTTGATCAAATTCTTTAGAGACATACTAGAAATGAATTATTCTTTTTCCTGGATGGATATTCTGGTTACAACCAGATTACTATTTATCAAGAGGATCAGAAGAAGCCTACTTTCACATACCCATTTAGGTCATTTTCCTCCATGCGGATGATCATTGGGTAGTGTGGAGATTCAGCTACTTTTCAAAGGTGTGTGATGGCTATAAATTCCGAAATTATTGAAAGAACCATTGAGGTCTTCATGGATTATTTCTCTATTATGGGTAGTATATTTTATACTTGATTAATAAATTGTAAATTAGTTATGATGAGATGCATTGAAACAAAACTTGTGCTAAAATGGGAAAAATTTCATTTCATGGTCACTATAGGTATTGTGTTAGGAAATGATGTTTCTAAAAAAGGATTGGATGTTGATACTACAATGATTGAAGTCATTCAAAATTTTCCATCTATTGAAAATGTTAAGGTATTAGATGTTTTCTATGACATTCTGATTTCTACCAGAGGTTCATAAAAGAATTTTCTAAACTACCTAATTTATTATGCTATCTTCTTGTTATGATTTCACCATTAAATTTCCATGAAAATTGTTTGAAATCATTTAATTTTTTAAAAGAAATACTCACTACAACACCTATCATTAATAATCTTACATGGAAATTTCTTTTTGAACTTATGTGTGATTCTTGTGATATAGTTATTCCAGAAGACCTTGGAAAGAAGAGAGATATGAAGTTAACTATGGTATATTATAAGAGTAGTCTGCTAGATGAGGCTCAATGAAATTACACCACTATTGAGAAGGATCGGGTAGTTGCTATATTTTCCCTTGAAATGTTTAGGTAGTACGTTTTAGGCTCAAAAGTCATCATCTATAATCATCATTTTTCTTTTAAGAATTTGATTTCTTTGAAAAGAAACCCATACTGATTAGATGGATTCTATTGTTATAAGTGAGTGACTTAGAAATAAGGGATAAATAGCACTACTAAATTTCGTAGTTATACCAACACCATTTTCTTGATGGTCTTCTTGAACCACTAGGATAAAATGTTTTTCCCAACAATTTTTGATATTTTTGGGATTATTTATATTTAGTGTAGTCTTTCCCAATGGATTGCGAAAAATGTTGGGTTTTAAGGATTTTTACCAATGTTTCCCAATAGGGTGTTAAAACTGTTGTTATATGTTAATGTTTCAACACAATTTTTTTAAAAATGTTGGGAAATATTTCTTCAAATTACATGTTCACCCACATCTCTTTCAAGATTCGAATTGCTGGTTTTTCCCTACTAAAGTAGTGCTCTCTTCCATGCGGGTTACCCCTCTTTTTCGAGATATATATATCCTTGTTGTTTCCACATAAAATAAGTGAGTTGGAGTTACATCTTATGCCTATATTAATTTTGGATTTTTTTAAACTGGGTTTAGTTTATTCCTCATCTGATGTAATCTCTCAACATTTGGGTTTTTCAGTTGTTGTGGAATGAGAAATTGGTATTTTCCAAATACTTCATCCTACACAAAGATAATAAATTTTCTTTCATGAACCACTAGCATCACTAATTTATCAACGAGTGTTACACACTATTAATGTTGTAGGGGTAATATATTTTTTCCTACTAGTGGGGGGGGGGGGTGCAGTTGGGGGTGGGCTGTTTAGGTGGGGGTAGGCTGGTTGGGGGGGGGGGGGGGGGTTGTGTTGGGGCTATCTGCTAAGGTGAGGTGGGGGGGTGGGTTGAAGCGGGTGGGGGAAGGGGTGTGTAGGTGGGGTTGTAGTGGGTGATGGGGGATGTGCAGGTAGGGTGTGTAGTGGGGGGGGGGGGTTTGTTGTGTGTGACGTGGGGGTGTAAGTGGGGGGGGGGTGCAAGTGTGTGGGGGGGGTAGTGGGTAGGGGGGGTGTGCTGGTGGGGGGGTGAACAGATGGGGCTGGATGTGTAGTGGGTGGGGGAGGGGGTGCAGTTGGGGGTGTTGTAACACCCCAAGATTCCATGGTACAATTCTCTTTGAATAATACAGTAGCCTGTGTTGTATGCAACTTCAAGGTCTAACACACACCACAACCAATCAAAGTAGCCGTTATGAATAGTAATACCCACTATTTGAAATTTAATAAATTCTATTATTCAAATTGGACTTCATTTTTGGATTTGGAATATCAAAATTAGCTTAGGGTTAGTTTTTGGTATTTTTCTAAGCACTTCAAATTTTTGATGAATAGTGAAAAATACTAAACATTAATGAAAAACAATTTTTTTAATCCAAATAATTTATAGTGAGAACATATACTATTGAGTGGTTTTAATGTGTAGTTAGAATATATTTTTAACATTTAATCTAATGTTGGTCATTGTACGCAATTTCACATTTAAACTAGACATTAACAAGTGTCAATCTTTTGATAGTTATTATTTCTTAAAAGACACGCTTTTTTATTTTGACAACGAGAATTAATTTTAAATTAACATCTGCCACTTATTTGTTTTGAATGTTGAAAAATGGATTATATATTTAGAATCAGGAGGTCCAAATTGTGTAAATAGCTAAATTTTATTTTTAGACATTTTGAATAATTACTTCGGTAAATATTTTATTTACCATTGTTAAAGGATAAATCCGGTAAATAAGGGTAAAAAATAATGTAATAATAATAGTTAATTACCCAAACACATATCCTAACCCTATTTGATGAAACATTTCTGAACATGAGCCTATTTGGGTCGATTTTGGGATCCCATGAAGCCACTTGTAAGTGATAATGACAATTTATATTAATTGAGTTAAAATAAATTCAAAAATGACATTAGCATATATCTTTTAGCAAAACAATTTTTACATATGGTTATATATGTTATATTTTCGACTATAAATATTCATTATAAATCTTAAAATATTTCCTAGATAATGATATTTTATTTATAATTTTTTTACATTGAATAATTAAATTTATTTATGACACAATAATGATGCAATATTTTCTTTATTAATGAAGTAATCAAATCAATAGTATTATAAATGTTACAAGAAATAAAATTTGAAACTTTTGATGCCATAAACGAATTTTTTAGGTTAATAAGACATGTTAGAATTGATTAAATGAATTTATATTGTATTAATAATGTATTTAGGACTTTAAAAAAATCAATTATTGAATTTTTCAAAATTGACATAAAGGAATTTTTAAAACATATATTATATTATTAATTTATATAATATTCCAAAAAATATAATGATAGGAATAATGAAATATATAATGATAGTTATATCATTAATGAACAACATGGGGTTCACTTGGAGGTATATAGTAAGTTTATTTAGCATATTTTTGAAAAATACAAAGAGACGTGGTAATTGTCAAACTATTTAACTAAGAGTTAAATCTAAAATTTAATGTTAATATAGTGACCCAAACCCATATAAAACCTAGTGGTTGAGTGGGTTTCAAACCATACCCACCTTATATTTAAAAAAAAAAAATTTTGACCCATTAAAAACCGAAAATGATTGTATTATAAAATAATATTCCTAGCTTTTCCTAAGGAGTCCCTCACCCCTCCTATAAAAGGGAACTCCCCCTTCTCTCTAATTTACACCTTCAAAGCCATTTGACTCTACCAAACCCTGCCCAAATACCCTCTAATCTATCCTTCCTTAATCCTAGATTCCATCCTTTGGTTATAAATCTACCTTAAGGAGCCCTTTTGATCAAATCAAAAGGAAGAACCCGAAGAAGAGTTAATAATTTCACTACCATCTTTCATGTTCTTTTCTTCTTCCACTTCATTTTTTTGATGTTTCCATTCTAAAATAATAACTCCAGTATATTATATATACTATGATGTAATTATAAATATGGTACAACCAAATTAGTTATTCTATCCATCATTTGAATTACATGTCACCATACGTGTGTACGTACGGCTTACCGTCTCCAAGTCGTGGTGTAATTGTTATTCAATATATTCTTATTTGGATGGATATAATAATGATATGTAATTGATGTAAATAAAAAATATAACATGCAAATGATTCTGTATATATGATATTCCATCCAATTATATATTTTTTATATCAAAATAATGACATTTTCGCTCGTTCGTACGTACGGATTACCCTCTCCACGAACGCGATGAGATTCATTCCCCATCGTATCCATTCAAGACTCATTTTCATTTGATGATTAAATGTAATATATAAAGACATGATATGACTCTAGATATGAATAATATACATCCCATCCATAAAACATATGGCTCACAAAAGAAATAATATAAAGGAAACAAATCCATTAACACCCGAAAGAACGATAATACTAAGATATTATTAATGAAATAATGTTAAAAGATCATATAAGATATCATATTAATGTATATGGTTCTTGTATAATTTAATAAAAAATATTTCACCATTATACAGGAGGATAACCTACCCTAGTCCAAAAAAATGTACAAGGTAAGGGTTAATTTTACAATCTCTATATTATCCGAGGTTGTTTTTACAAAAGTATCTACTGGGACCTCTTTATCTTCCACATCCATGTTTCTTAAAAATGTATTTTAAAACACAGTAATTATATTATAGACTATTTTTTAAAGTCATTTATAACCTTTTTTGACTTTTTATAAGATATTTATAAAGGAATATTTCCAACATTTTCCAACACAATGTCCTTTTTTACAATTTCTACAAAATTAAGGTAAGCATGACTTTTTTAACTTATACGGCAGGTGAGGCTATTTTACGGTGTTATAAAATTGTCAAAGCTTCCCATACTAGCTTATAAAAATAATTTAAAAGTAATTGTTTTGTTTTATAATTATGTGACTTTTATATGATTTCAACAAAATAAATATTTCTCTCAAATAGTTTTGATTTCATATATGTCAACATCCTTTGAAAGATTTTAAACTTATTTGAAGTTGATTTATTATGATACAACACTTCTATATTGTATTTATGGTTTTGTGATATGTTTTAATATGGATGTTTTATTTTTATACCATTCATGTTTTATAGAATAATTATTTACTTTTTGAATGCTAGTTTTAATTAGACTGTTTATATTATGTTTAAACCTGTTCATATGAGGAATGCATTGGACTTAGTAAGTGACGGGTGGAGCCCACTATAGCTCCTCGATGCATTGGTTGCTTTCATGAGACAAACTAGTGTCTTGGAACATGCCCTTGAAAAAATATTATTTTTAGTCTTCACACAAGTCCTTCACTACGTGGTTATGATAGTCTGGCATTATGCATTCCTTCATTATTAAAGTGGTTATTGATGATTCATGTGATTATTCGACTTGTAGAATATCCATGTGAATAACTAAATGGAATTATTTCATTTTATTTTTTCCATATTATGATGAAGTTCATGTTTAAAAATATTTTGTTTTAGTTATACATTCCCTTAAATGTTTATGCATATTTATGAAAGTTTCCGCTACATTGTTATCTTTACTGAGCATCTATGCTCACCCCTTTCTGTGTTTCATTCTTCCTAGGATGTGAAGAAGTATTTTGTGACTGACCTTTAAGGATAGTCTGAGGGGATATGAGTGTGGACTATGGAGACTATTTTTTTGTAGTTTTTTCACTTTATGATGTAATGTAAGAATGATGAATGTATCTAGTCTTTCCAAGGCTAGTAAACTAATCGGTTTTTCGAGACATGATCTTTTGTGATCAAGCCATTGTTATGTAATAATGCCTCATCTCTGGGTAACTCGGGTCAGGGCATTACAGTTGGTATCAGAGGTATGTTTATTACATTCCTTAGATGCTAGATTTAGATAAACTCTGATTAGAGGACATAGTCCTAAGATGGACATTGAGGATTTGTATAGAATAATTTCCTAGAATTTTGGTATTATAGAGATTTTCTTAGTTTTCCGAGCAATACATCCTTGTCTGGATACGAGCAGGTAGAGATGGCTCTGGCACATATGTACCTAAGGGTAAAAACTGAAAACACAACTTTGATCTAGACTCGAAAGGGAATTGGTGCGTGACAACGGGCCTTGCTGCACTCTTGGTTTCGACACTCTCGGGGGTTATTCTTAGGATAACTCTCATTTTCATTAAAAACCCTTATGAAAAGTTTATGAGTATATACTTCTTCAAAGAAAGCATTTTTATGATTATGGATTATGTCTATAAACTTTACAATTTATGTTAAGTTTTTTACAAGTTTGGATTTATGTATTGCGATTCATAATCTAATTTAGTGCATGCCATTTTTTAGAAATGGTGCATAGTGGAAGGAATGGAAACCGTATCAATGCACGCACTCCATTTAGGGATTTTCCTCTAGCTCAAGATAATTATAGTGGAGATGGTGATGCAACTGGTGCTGATCAGCTAATCACCATACTGGGGAAACTCACTCAGGTTATGAATGATAACATTACTCGTATGAAGCACCCTAATCTGCAGCATAGAGGATCAATGATAGATCGCTTCATGAGGAAACCACCACCAACATTCAATGGGGGTAAAAATCTACTATTAGTTGTGAAATGGATTAATTACTTAGAGAAAATATTCCCCACCATGGGGAGTAGCGACATGGAAAAAGTTGTCAGGGCAGTTTACCGCCTCACTGGAGATCCTGATCAATGGTTGTCATTGATTCAAAAAATAAAGGAAGATGATGAAGTATCAAATATGAAAAGGAGGGAGTTTAAAAATAATTTATTAGAAAAATACTTTCCTCATGACCATCGAGTAGATATGGAAATTTTTTTTGAGTCTGAGGCAAAAGGAGGATGAGAATGTTGAAAAGTATGAGTCTAACTTTACAAGGATAGCAAGGCATGATGCAGATTATATATGTAACCCATGAAGTACAATTGATCATTTCTTTGATGGGTTAAAACTATTTCTCCATCAAGCATTAGTCTCACAATCCTTCTCTTCATATGAATATATTGTCTTATGTGCTATTAAGAGAGGAAAATAATTCTCTACGTCTTACGAATTTAAAGTAATGTAATAGAAGAAAAGATCTGCTGATCACTCTAGAAATTAAAATAATGGGATGAAGGGAAAATTCGAATATCCATACTGCAGTAAATGTGGGAAGAAACACCCCGGTAATTTCCTGAAAGGAATGAGAGTCTATTACAAGTGTGGTGAAAAAGGCCACCAAGATTGTGATTGCAAGGGGAAGAAAGAAGCTATTGATGTTCAATGCTACAATTGTAGGGATATATGACATTATGAAAATGAATTTCCTATTTTTCATGGGAACATACCTCAGAAAAGACCAAGGGATCAAGGCTAAGCTTATGCTCTCACTACTACTGAGGTATAAGCTCCGAATGACATGGTGGCATGTAATTTAATGGGTTACTCATGTTTTGAAAATGATTTATTTGATTCTGGATCATCTCATTGGTTCATATCATCCTAGTTTGCTAAGAAAATTAGATATTTCCAATTTGATTTAACAAGGGAGTTGTCAGTTAAAACTCCAAAGGGAAGAATCATTGCAACAATGTTTTGTGAATCCGTTCCCATTAGAGAATATAAATGTTCATTATCTCCTGATCTCATCGTCATACCTGTGATTGAGTTTGACATAATCATTAGAATATATTGGCTTTCAACCCATGATGTGAAGATTTATTATAAGAGGAAGAAGGTTACTATTTTTGATGACGATGATAAGGAACACCTTATATTTAGAGCAGAATTGTCACCACAAAATTATTATCTTGATCCACCCCTAAAAGCTCTACTAAATTCAATTATTTGGTAGGTTGGGAATGAAATAACTATGGGTGAGGAATGGAATGTTCAAATAGAGTATGTACTTATAATGAAAGAATATATTGATGTTTTTCCAAAGTATTTACCTAGTCATCCTCCAGAATGAGAAATTGAGTTTTCCATTGACATAATTCCTTGTTCAAGGCCTATATCTAAGCCCCTCTATAGAATGAGCACTGTAGAAATAGTGGAACTAATGAAAATACTAGAGGAATTGAGTAATAAGAGATTTATTCACCGTAGTGTTTCTCCATGGGAAGCCCCTGTTCATTTTTGTTAATAAGAAAGATGGATCTATGAGGATGTGCATTGACTATATAGAGATTAATGCTATAAAAATAATGAACATGTATCCCCTACCTCGCATTGATGATTTGTTGGACCAACTTCATGGAGCTCAATATTTTTCAATGATTGAACTTCGATCTGGATATCATCAGTTGTGTGTTAATAATGAAAACATTCCGAAAAGAGAATTTCGAACCAGGTAGAGGTATTACGTGTTTAGAGTAATGCCTTTTGGGATGACTAATACACCCTCTATTTTCATGGATCTAATGAATAGAGTTGTCAGAGAATATGTTGATGATTTTTTAGTGGTATTTATTTATGATATCTTGGTATACACCAAAATCTATAAAGCTCATGAAAATCACTTGCACATTATCTTCATGACTCTGAGAAGACATGAATTATATGGGATATTTAGCAAGTGTGAATTCGGGCTTCATGAGATTTCTTTTCTTAGCCATATTGTCTATAAGGATGGAATATCTATTGATCCTTCTTGGACAAGAGCAATCCAAGAATGTCCATCACCAACAAGTATAACTGAGGTGCATAGTTTTATTGGTTTAGTAGGTTATTATCGACATTTCGTCTAGAATTTTTCCCGACTGGCTAACCTATTAACGAAGCTCACACGTAAAAGGTTTAAATTTGTTCGCAAAAAAGATTGTGAAGAATGTTTCGAAGAACTGAAGTGAATATTAGTCAATGGTACTATATTGAATCTACCATTGTTCAATGATGGGTTAGTTATTTATAGTGATGCTTCAAAAAAAGGAGTTAGTTTCATCTTTATGCAGAATGATAGGGTTATTGCCTATGCCTCACGACAGCTAAAAATTCATGAGCAAAACTATCCTACTCATGATCTTGTGTTAGCAGCTGTAATCTTTTCATTGAAGATATAGAGAAACTATTTATATGGTAAAAACTGTGATATTTATACTGATCAAAAGAGTTTGAAGTATATTTTCTCGTAGAAAAAACTCAAAATGAGGCAAAGGAGATGTCTGGAACTACTCAAGGATTATAATTTTACTATATAATACCACCCGAGGAAGGAAGATAAGGTGGTAGATGCTTTGAGCAGAAAAGATCATACATTTTTGAATAAGATGAGAGTTCAAAATGATCCTATATATATGGATCTAGTAATTATGGATATGGGAATAACCATTGAAGGTGAAACATCAATACATTTTAAAATGGTTGCCAAACCATCTTTACTAGAATTGATAAAGAGTTCTCAGACCGATGATGAAGAGTTTCAAAAGAAGATTAAAGCTGTGAATGATGGAAGATTGAGTGACTTTGATTATGAAGATTGAATTTTGAAATTTTGGAAGAGTCATTGTGTTCCCGATATACCTGATCTAAAATGGGAATTGATGGACGATGCTCATAGTTCCAATTTCTCTATACACCATGGGAGCATAAAAATGTATAGAGATTTGAAGGATCATTTTTGGTGGGATAACATGATGAGAGAGATTACTGATTTTGTGTCAATATGTATGGGTTTTCAATAAGTGAAAGCTAGAAGGAAACATACTAGAGAAGTCAGGAATCCTCTTCCCATACCTGAGTTGAAATTGGATAATATCCCGATGGATTTTTTGATGGGACTACCAATGACTCCTAGAAGGAATGATGCAATATGGGTCATTGTTGATCATCTTACCAAGTCATCACATTTTCTTGCTATAAGAGAAGATCTACCACTTGAATGTCTATAAAGGCTATATATTAAAGAAGTTGTGAGACTTCATGGAGTACCCCTATCAATTGTTTCTGATTGTGATCCACGTTTTACATCAAGATATTTGAAGAGTCTTCAGAAGGCCTTTGATACTGAACATTGTTTGAGCACTTCACACCACACCCAAACAGATTGACAATCAGAATAGATTATTCAAACCTTAGAAGATATGTAGATATTATATTCACTTTACTTTCAGGGTATGTGGGATCAATATTTACCTTTGGTAGAATTTTCCTATAACAATAGATTCAATTCAAATATTCAGATGGAACCATATGAAGCGTTATACGGAAAGAGATGTCACACACCAACCTGTTGGGATGATTTTGGAGAAAGAAAACTTGTAGGACCAGAACTTTTGGAGGAAATGATGGAAAATGTGAAGGTTATCCACACCCACATAACATCGCCTCCAAGTAGGTAGAAGAGTTATGTTGATAACCAAAGAAAGGATTTGGAATTTCAGGTAGGAGATCATGTTTTCGTGAAGGTATCTCTATGGAAGGGTGTGATATGTTTTGGTATGAAGGGGTAATTGAGTCCTAGGTACATCAGACCAATCAAAATTCTATAATGAATTGGGGTTATATCTTACCAGTTAGAAATTCCACCATGTCTCTCCAATGTTCACGATGTGGTCCACGTATCACTGTTGAGAAAATACATGCCTGACCCAACTCATGTACTCACTTATGGGGAAGTAGAACTGGAACCCGATTTGTCTTATTGCGAAAAACCCTATCAGGATTCTTGATACCATAGAACAAGTTTGGAGAAACCAGATTACTCGTCTGGTAAATGTTCTATGGAGAAACCATAAGATGGAAGAGGCTACGTGGGAACCCGAGGAAGTTATGATGAAGAACAACCCGAGTCTTTTTACACTGTAATATTTTAGAAATTTTTAGGAAAAAATTCTTTGAAGGATGGGAGAATGTAACACCCCAAGCATCCATAATACACTTTAATTTTAATAATACAATAGCATGTTTTGTACGCAACTTCGAGGTTCTAACACACACCACAACCAATCAAAGTAGCCGTTATGAATAGTAATAACCACTGTTTGAAATTTTATAATTTTAATAATTCAAATTGGACTTAATTTTTGGATTCGGAATATAAAAATTATCTTAGGGTGAGCTTTTAGTATTTATTTGAGAACTTCCAATTCTTGATGAATAGCGACAAGTAATAAACTCTAATTAAAAACAACTATTTTAATCCATATAATTTATAGTGATAACTTATACTATTGAGTGGTTTTAAAGTATAGTTAGAATATATTTTAACCATTTAATCCAATTTTGTCCATTGGACATAATTTCACATTTAAACTACACATAAACAAGTGTCAATCATTTGATAGTTATTATTTCTTAAAAAACACAATTTTTGTTTTGACAAAGGGAATTATTTTTAAATTAATTTCTGCCACTTTTGTGTTTTGAATTTATAAAAATAGAATCCATATTTATAATCATGAGGTACAAATTGTGTAAATAGTTAACTTTTATTTTTAGACATTTTGAATAATTTATTCGGTAAATATTTTAATTACCATGGTTAAATGGTAAATCAGGAAAATAAGGGTAAAAAATAATATTATAATAATATTAAATTACCCTAACACTTGTACTAACCCTATTGGTGGATAAATGTCTGACCATGGGCATCTTTGGGTTAATTTTGGGACCCCATTGACCCACTTGTTAGTGATAATGACACTTTATATTAATTAAGTAAAAGTAAATACAAAAATAACAAAAGCATATATATTTTAGAAAACAAATTAACATAATGTTATATATGTTATCGTTTTGACTATAAATATTCATTATAAATATAAAACGATTTCATACAAAATGTTATTTTATTTATAATTTTTATACATTGAATAATTAAATTTATTTATGACACAATAATGATACATTTTTTTCTTTATTAATGAAAGAATCAAATAAATGGTATTATAAATGATACAATAAATACAATTTGAATGTTTTGATTACATAAACGAATTATATAGGTCAATATGAAATGTTAGGATTGATAAAATGAATTTATTTTGAATTAATAATGTTTTTAGGACTTTAACAAAAATCAATTATTAAATAGTGTCAAAATTGACAGAAAG
Source organism: Viscum album (assembly GCA_963277665.1). Taxonomy (NCBI): domain Eukaryota; kingdom Viridiplantae; phylum Streptophyta; class Magnoliopsida; order Santalales; family Viscaceae; genus Viscum; species Viscum album. Next base: position 1,014,325,756 of record OY728167.1, read on the forward strand.
GAACTTTTAAAACGAATATTATATTATTAATTTATATAATATTCCTAAAAATTTATGGATCGACCAAAAGACTTAAATAATGATTGGTGTATGATTAATTAACCACTTGGGGTTCTCTTGGAGGTATATAGTACATTTATTAAGCATATAATAAAAAAATACAAAGAGACATGGTAAATGTCAAACTATTTAAATAAGAGTTAAATCTAAAAGTTTAGGTTAATATAGTGTCCCATATAGGTATAAAACCTATTGGATGAGTGGTTTTAAACCCATCCCCACATTATATTTTAAATAAACTATTGTGGAGCCATTAAAAACCTAAAATTATTTTATTATAATATAATATTTATAGCTTTTCCTAAGGTGCCCCTCACCCCTCTTATAAAAGGGCACTTCCCCTTCTCTATAATTCACACCTTCAATGCCATTAGTATTAGACAAACCCTACCCAAATACCCTCTAAACAGTACTAAATTAATCCTATATGCCCTCATTTGGTAAGAAATCAATCTTAATGAAACCCTTTGATCAAATCAAAAAGAAGAACCCGAAGAAGAGGTAATAATTTCCCCACTCTCTTTTAAATTTTTTTCTTCTTCCACTTCCTTTTTTTTGTTGTTTCCATTATAAAATAATAACCCTAGTATATTATATATAATTTGATTTTATTATAAATATGGTAGAACCAAATTCATTATTTTATCCATCATTTGAATAACACTTCACCAAACATGCGTACGTACGGCTTACCGTCTCCACATAGTGTTGTAATTGTTATTTAACACATTATTATTTGGATGGTTATAATAATGATGTGTAATTGATGTAAATAATAAATTTAACATGATAATGATTCTTTATATATGATATACCATTGAATTATATATTATTTTAATAACAGAATAATGATATTGTCTATCAAGCGTACGTACGAATTACCGTCTCCACGAACACGATGAGATTCATTCCACCTCGTATCCATTCAAGACTAATTTTCATTCGATGATTAAATGTAATATTTTAATGATTTGATATCATTTTGGATATGAATAATATACATCCCATCCATAAAAAATATGACCCACAAAATAAATAATATAAAGGAAAACGAATCAGTTAACACCTGAAAGAACGATAATACTAAGATATTATTAATGAAGCAATGCTAAAAGATAATATATGACATCATATTAATGTATATGATTCTTGTATAATTTAATAACAATTATTCAACCATTATACAGGAGGTTAACCTACCATCGACCAAGGAAAAGTACATGGTAAGGGTTAATTTCACAATCTCATTATTATCCGAGGGTTTTTTTACGATAGTAACTACTAAGACCTCTTTATCATCCACATCCAGGTTTCTTAAATTGTATTTCAAAAAATTCTTACAATTTTATAGACTATGAGTTAAATTCATTTATACCCTTTTTTGACTTTCTAGAAGATGTTTATAAAGGAATCATTCCGTCTTTTTCCAAACAAGGTATTTTTAAACCTTTTTGTCAAAATTAAGGCAAGAATATCTTTTTTTAACATATTCGACAGGTGCGGCTATTTTCCGCCATTATAAAATCATTGAAGCTTACCGTAAAATATTATAATAATATTTTCAAAGTAAATTTTTTTCTTTTTTAATTATGTGACTTTTAAATGATTTCAAAAAAAGAGATATTTATCTCAAATAGTGTTGATTTCATTTATCAACATCCTTTGATGGATTTTAAGCTTATTTGAAGTTAATTTATTATGATACAAGACATCCATATTGTATTGAAGGTTTTGTGATATTTTTGACTATGGATGTGTTATTTTTATTCCATCCATGGTTTATGGAGAAAGTATTGACATTTTATATGCTAGTTTTAATACAAATATTTATGTTATTTTTAAACATGTTCATATAAGGAATGCATTGGACTTAGTAAGTGAAAGGTGGATCCTGCTATAGAACATCAATGCATCGGTAGGTCTCATGAGACAAACTTTTGTCCTGGCACAAGGCCTTGAAAAAATCTTATTTTTAGTCATGGCATAAGGCCTGGACTATGTGGTTATGATAGTCTGGCATTATGAATTCCTTCATTATGAAAGTTTTTGTTGATATTGCATTTGATTATTCGACTACTAGAATACCCATGTGAATAAGTAAATGACATTATTTCATTTTTTTCCATATTATGCTGAAGTTCAGGTGTAAAAGGGTTTTGTTCTAGATATACATTTTCTTAAATGTTTATGCTAATTTATGAAATTTTCTGCTGTATTGTTATCCTTACCGAGCATCTGAGCTCACCCATTTCTATGTCAGTGCTGCAAACGGAAGAAGGAGGAGAGTATGGAGCATAATTTTCTCACAGGAGAATGGGCCAGAGTGGTCTGGAATTTTTTGGGAAACCTCATAGGGTACTCTGGGCATGTTGAGACCTGGGAGCAGTTCTCGAGCTTGTGGGTGCAGGGGGGTGGCGGCAACGTGGAGGATAAAGAGGTTCGATCAGTGTTTTATAATGCTGGGTGCTGGGTTCTGTGGGATGCGCGGAACCGAGCCAGGTATGAGGGGTGCGCATCCACTGGGAGGGCGGTGGTGGCAAGGGTAAGGTGTTTGCTGATTGATTTTGTGAAAACGGAGAGGTTCGGGGAGAGCGTTCCATCGTTACGGGGATTGGTATCCCAGGGGATGGGAGGTGGGGAGGAGACTTCCAGGAGGCGGGGGTCGTGGGTTCGATGGTTTCCTCCGGTGGGCGGTCTGAAGCTGAATGTCGATGGGGCATGCGCGGGAGGGAATATGCGGGGTGGTGGGGTGCTTCGAGATGGCAGTGGTAGTGTGTTGCTGGCTTTCGCTGTGCACTACGGGAGGGGGAGCTCGGTGCAGGCAGAGGCCCTAGCGGTCCTTTCAGGGATATCTGTGTGTCTGGACAAAGGCCTGATGATGGAGCAAATAGAGACTGACTCGAAGATTATACATGATGCGTTACATGGACAGGGTACGATGCCGTGGAGGATTTCTTATACTATCAGACAGTGCAGGGCGATTATGGGGAACAACATAAGGGTTACTCATACCTGGCGGGAAGGGAAAAAGGTTGCGGACTACTTTGCCTCTATTGCAGCCCCGGGGGATATTTCAGTTTGGGTGGATAACGCCTTGCCAATTAGACCTGAGGGGGTCAATCTGATTAGGGGAGATGCACTAGGACTACATTATTTTCGCCCTCCGTAGGGGGGTCCGCGTTTGGTTATGCTTTTGTTTTGTTTTTATGTTTTTGGTGTTATGTATGGGGTCACTTGGAATTAATAAAAAATTGTATTTTTGGTGGTAAGACTTATGAATGTATCTACAGTTTCCAAGGCTACTAAACTAATGAGTATTTAAACACTTAAACTTTTGTGATCATGACAATGTTATGTAATAATGAACCGACTCTAAGTAACTGTGGTCAGGGTGTTATAGGTGTACAGGTGGGGGGGATGTAGAGTGTGCATGTGGGGGGGGGGGGGTGGGTGTGCAGTGGGTGGGTGGTTTTTGCAGGTGGGGGTGTGTAGGTTTTGGGGGGGGGGGGGTGCAGGGGAGTCTGTGGGGGGTGAGGTGGGGCTGGGGGGTGTACAGGTGGGGGTGGGCAGTGGGTGGTGCTGGTGGGTTTGGGAGAGATGGTGGGATACTTTTAGAATCCTTTCATATAAAGGATGTGGGAGGAAAATCCACACATATATCCACCTAGACAAGGGACCTACTCCCATTTGCACGTCCCATACTCATAAGCCTACCTCTCTATATATTAAATGAGTAATGCTTCTATCAAGAATTCACCTTCTAATCACATCATAAATTTTATTCATGTTAATTTGAAAAAATATTGAGTAATCCGTACAATATCATATAAGAAAACACCCTTAATCATCAAACCACGATGAATAAATGCATAAATACTCATTACCATACATCTTATCATTCCTAAACAATTCCTATAGATCTTCATTAACCCATATTTGTTCCACCAGAATCCAATGCCCCAACATTTTTCCTTTTTCAAACTTGATACTATCTTGTTATAAGTCAACAATCCCACCAAATTATATTTTCTCTAAAATATACTTCTCTAATCCTTTACACCCATCGTTTGTTTTTTATAACATGAATGAGAACCCAATTAAATCTCACATCTCTCAGTCACACCCTAGTGGAAAACCCCCCACCCCCATTGACACCTCGTACCCCCTGGACAACCCCACCCCCGTGGACAGCCCACCCACCCCATTAACACCCCCACCCCCTTGAAACCCCACCCCCTGAACACCCCCACCCCCTAGACAGCCCCTCCACCCCCATGGACGACCCCCAACCCCTATGACAATAACCACACTCTAAACCGCCCACCCTAGTGGACACACCATACCCCCGTGGACATCCCCCACCCCTGGACACCACTACCCCCTGTGGATAGCCCCCACCCCCTTGGATAGCTCGCCCAACCCCTGGACACCCCTACCCCCTGGGACAACCCCTCCACCCCCGTGGACAGCCCCCACCCCCTAGACACCCCAACATTCATGTTCTCAATTCGTTTGGTTTACCTCATCTTTGGATATTAAGGGTGGTACTATTCAATTTGATTTAATATTTATTACAAATATGTTTTATCCGACCTGACTATTTTGTAAATTTTCAATGTTTATTGGTTGTAATTTTATTTGAATTGTATTTTATAATTTGAAATTGAACTGTATTAAAACCTACTAAACCAACATTTTTAACTTGGTGAAAATTTCAACGCTTCAATTGTGATTTTTATAAGATTTTTATAACTCTAAGACCACTCTTTAACATTTTACTTGGTAATGAACATGATGGTTTGTATTCTTTAACAAGACGTATTAAAACCTGCATCACTACATGGGATAAAGAAATTTAATATTCTTTAATGTTGGAAACTGCTTTACCCCTTGTGAATCTAGTAGAATCAATGTTCCATGATATTAATAGACTTATAACACTTAGTAAATAACCATACTACAAAAAATTAAATTCATTTATTACATGTTGTATGATTTATTGACTTCATTATATATCTGTTCAAGCTCACCTAAAACAATGGATAGTTAAATTATCCATCAATCCCTCTATTATATATAATTTATTTTGTTTTTTGGGTTACACATTAGTTATCCTTTTCTATTTACTTCCATATTTGTTTTCAAATGTAGGAAATGAAACAAATTGAAGAGAGGCGACAAAAATAGATTATGGACAACAACTGTTGCATGACTAAGATAGTAATTTCACCACTAGTTCATGTAGTGAGTATATTTATTTCAAATATATATTTAAATAATATATAATGTCATGACTAATTTTTTTAAACATTTTTGCATTATCCATCTATTAAAATAATGTTATTAGATGAGCATCCTAGTATTTGTCCTAGTACTCAGGGTGTTCGTACGAGGTGGGGGAGGGGGGTATTAGAGAGAGATGATCGGGTCCACGTACCTGATTAGACCATGCCCCTCCCACTGACATACAACCTATCTCATATTCTAATCCTGGTGTGTCATTACACTAGTGCAGAAAACGTTTTTTACGTCACCATTTTTTACGTCAGTTATATAAAACTGACGTCATAATATGTAAAACGAGGTTTTTTACGTTGGTTATTTAATAACCGACGTAAAAAACCTGTGTTCGGTACACCTATAACGTCGGTTATTTGTATAACCGACGTTATAAATCGCGAGGATTCGTTTTTTACGTCGGTTATTTTTATAACTGACGTAAAAAACGCAGTTTCTGAAGGCCTTTTTACGTCGGTTATTTTATAACCGACGTAACAAAAGAATCCGCAGATGTTTTTGACGTCGGTTATGGAATAACCGACGTAAAAAAACGCGGATTTTGAGCCCTTTATAACGTCGGTTATCAAAATAACCTACGTAAAAAAAGAATCGGAGGAAGGTTTTTACGTCGGTTATTGAATAACCGACGTTATAAATGTTTTTAAAAAAATTATAACTTCGGTTATTGAATAACCGACATGATAACTCATTTAAAAATGTGGATTGTCATTCGCGAGTTTACCTTCGACAGTCGCGACTCGTCTCTCTCGCGCGTAAACCCGAATCGGCTCGTCCATTTCGTTGGTTTAGATTCGTTTTGCGATCATCGTTTCTCATATTTAATCTCCTCGGATCAATCATCTAAACTCGCAGCACTCAGGTAATCCTCCCACTCGTTCGTTTTTTTTCGCGGATAGTATATATATATGTGTTGTGATTTTTTTGTTGAAACTAGCTAAGATTCTTCGATTGCGAACCCTTTTAACTCGTTTTGGCACCATAATCTTATTTATCATCCCTAGATCTATTTGTTCGACTTGCAATATTGACTAATTTTATGATTTCACTAATTTTTCATCGTTTTCTATAAATCCCCGAGAGGGTTGGGGCGTGTCCAGGGGGGGTGTCCGGGGGGGTGTCCAAAGGGTTGGGGGGTGTCCAGGGTGGTGTCCAAGCAGGTCGGGGGTGGGGGGTTGTGTCCAGGAGGGGTGGGGGGCTGTCCAGAGGGGTCGGGGGGTGTCCAGGGGGGTTTACAAGGGGGTGGGTGGGTGTGGGGGGCTGTCCAAGGGTGTGGGTGGGTGTTGGGGGGTGTCCAGGGGGTGTCCAAGGGGGTAGGGGGTGGGGGTGGTGTTTAGGAGGGGTGGGGGGGGGGGGGCTGTCCAGAGGGTTGGGGGGTGTCCAGGGGGGTGTCCAAGCAGGTCGGGGGTGGGGGGTTGTGTCCAGGAGGGGTGGGGGTGCTTTCTAGAGGGGTCGGGGGCTGTCCAGAGGGGTCGGGGGGTGTCCAGGGTGGTGTCCAAGGGGATGGGTGGGTGTGGGGGGCTGTCCAAGGGGGTGGCGGCCTGTCCAGAGGGGTCGGTGGGGTGTCCAGGGGGGTGTCCAAGGGGTTGGATGGGTGTGGGGGGCTGTCCAAGTGGGTGGCGGCCTATCCAGAGGGTATTTGGGGTTGTCCGGGTGGGTGGGGGGCTGTCCAGAGGGTTGGGGGATGTCCAGGGGGTGTCCAAGGGGGTAGGGGGTGGGGGGTGGTGTCCAGGAGGGGTGGGGGGCTGTCCAGAGGGGTCGGGGGGTGTCCAGGGGGGTTTACAAGGGGGTGGGTGGGTGTGGGGGGCTGTCCAAGGGTGTGGGTGGGTGTTGGGTGGTGTCCAGGGGGGTGTCCAAGGGGGTAGGGGGTGGGGGTGGTGTTTAGGAGGGGTGGGGGGGCTGTCCAGAGGGTTGGGGGTGTCCAGGGGGGTGTCCAAGCAGGTCAGGGGTGGGGGGTTGTGTCCAGGAGGGGTGGGGGTCCTTTCTAGAGGGGTCGGGGGCTGTCCAGAGGGGTCGGGGGGTGTCCAGGGTGGTGTCCAAGGGGATGGGTGGGTGTGGGGGGTTGTCCAAGGGGGTGGCGGCCTGTCCAGAGGGGTCGGTGGGGTGTCCAGGGGGGTGTCCAAGGGGTTGGATGGGTGTGGGGGCTGTCCAAGTGGGTGGCGGCCTCTCCAGAGGGTATTTGGGGTTGTCCGGGTGGGTGGGGGGGGGGGCTGTCCAGAGGGTTGGGGGATGTCCATGGGGGGTGTCCAAGGGGGTAGGGGGTGGGGGTGGTGTCCAGGAGGGGTGGGGGGCTGTCCAGAGGGGTCGGGGGGTGTCCAGGGGGGTTTACATGGGGGTGGGTGGGTGTGGGGGGCTGTCCAAGGGTGTGGGTGGGTGTTGGGGGGTGTCCAGGGGGGTCTCCAAGGGGGTAGGGGGTGGGGGGTGGTGTTTAGGAGGGGTGGGGGGGCTGTCCAGAGGGTTGGGGGGTGTCTAGGGGGGTGTCCAAGCAGGTCGGGGGTGGGGGGTTGTGTCCAGGAGGGGTGGGGGTGATTTCTAGAGGGGTCGGGGGCTGTCCAGAGGGGTCGGGGGGTGTCCAGGGTGGTGTCCAAGGGGATGGGTGGGTGTGGGGGGTTGTCCAAGGGGGTGGCGGCCTGTCCAGAGGGGTCGGCGGGGTGTCCAGGGGGGTGTCCAAGGGGTTGGATGGGTGTGGGGGGCTGTCCAAGTGGGTGACGGCCTCTCCAGAGGGTATTTGGGGTTGTCCGGGTGGGTGGGGGGGCTGTCCAGAGGGTTGGGGGATGTCCAGGGGGTGTCCAAGGGGGTAGGGGGTGGGGGGTGGTGTCCAGGAGGGGCGGGGGGCTGTCCAGAGGGGTCGGGGGTGTCCAGGGGGGTTTACAAGGGGGTGGGTGGGTGTGGGGGGCTGTCCAAGGGTGTGGGTGGGTGTTGGGGGGTGTCCAGGGGGGTGTCCAAGGGGGTAGGTGGTGGGGGTGGTGTTTAGGAGGGGTGGGGGGGGGGGCTGTCCAGAGGGTTGGGGGGTGTCCAGGGGGTGTCCAAGCAGGTCGGGGGTGGGGGGTTGTGTCCAAGAGGGGTGGGGGGCTGTCCAGAGGGGTCGGGGGGTGTCCTGGGGGGTTTACACATCGATTTGTTTTATATTTCAAAATTATTTATATTCAAATTATGATTTTTTTTCATATAAACATATATTTGTATTATCTAAAAATATATATATATATTTACTATTTGTTATAGGTAATAATGAGTCGAATTTGGATTACGGCACATCAAATGAGCAATGAATATGAGGAAGGTGTTGATGCCTTTCTGGAATTTGCTAAACGAAATGTTCCAAGTAGTGACATTTTTTCTGTCCATGCCTGAAATTTCTGAATATGAAGAAGTTGAAAAGTAGAGAGAAAAAAGATCATCTGATTTGTCTTGGTTTCAATCCGAGTTACAACCCTTGGATTTGGCATGGCGAAACTGGACAGAATGTCACTGATGATAATGAATCGCAATATTGTAACTCCGATGGTATTGAAGAAATGATTCGCGATATTGTAGCAGAACAAATTGAGATAGAACCGACAGTTGCACGTCTATATGGTGATGACGAAAAACCATTATATCCTGGTTGTACAGATTTTACGGTTTTGTCGGTGGTGTTAAGATTGATTAACCTGAAGGCGAAACATGGATGGAGTGACAGAAGTTTTACAGAGCTGCTACAATTGATGAAATACATTCTTCCAAAAGATAACGATCTTCCAGATTCACATTATAAGGCCAAAAAAATATTATGCCCGATGGGATTGGGATACAGGAAAATACATGCCTGTCCGAATGACTGCATTATATATAGTAAGGAATATGAATTTCTGAAAGAGTGTCCTAAATGTGGGACATCACGGTACAAGGTGAAAGAAAAATCACAAGCTGATGTAGAGATTACAAAGCTCCCTTCAAAGGTATTTTGGTATCTTTCTATAATTCCTCGTTTCAAACGTTTATTTGCTAATTCACATGATGCAAAAAGTTTAAGATGGCATGCTGATGAGCGGGTATGTGATGGAAAAATACGTCATCCAGCTGATTGTCCACAATGGAAGAAAATTGATGCCCAGTACCCTACATTTGGAAATGAAATTATAAATCTTAGACTAGGCTTGTGCACAGATGGAATGAATCCATACCGAACCCTCAGTAGCACACATAGTTCATGGCCTGTTTTATTGGTAATTTACAACCTCTCTCCAGAAGTTTGTATGAAGCGCAAATATGTCATGTTGAGTATCATGATCTCTAGTCCAAATCAACCCGGCAATGATATTGATGTATACTTGTCACCGCTGATTGATGATTTGAAACTGTTATGGGCTGATGGTATTAGGGTGTATGATTCTTATAAAATGGAATATTTTCAACTGCATGCAGTGATTCTATTCACTATAAATGACTTCCCAGCATATGGAAATTTGTCTGGATACAGTGTTAAAGGGCACAAAGCATGTCCAATTTGTGAACAACAGACGTCATATTGTCAATTGCATCATGGGAGGAAAACAGTGTACATGGGTCATCGAAAGTTTTTGCCTATGGATCACCCTTATAGAAGACTAAAAAAGGCATTCAATGGCTCACAAGAATTTGATACTGCTCCAAAAACTTTATCCCCAGATTTTTATTTTGAGAGGGTGAAAAACCTTGATGTGACATTGGGAAAGACACAGAAATCTGGTAATGATAGACATATTTGGAAGAAAAGGTCAATATTTTTTGAGCTACCATATTGGAGGTATCATGAAGTCAAACATAATATTGATGTCATGCACGTGGAGAAGAATATCTGTGATTCTTTGATCGGAACATTGCTAGATATTAAAGGAAAGACAAAAGATGGGTTGAATGCAAGGTTAGACCTACTATCAATGGGAATACGTTTGGAGTTAGCTCCCACTCCTAAAGGAAGACGAACATTTCTTCCCCCGGCTTGTCATACATTATCGAAGTGGGAGAAAAGTAGATTCTGTCAGTGTCTTCATGATATCAATGTGCCTCAAGGTTATTCTTCAAATGTAAAAAATTTTGTCTCATTGAAAGACTTGAAGTTGATAGGTATGAAATCACATGATTGTCACGTCATGATGCAACAAATTCTACCAGTTGCACTGCGTGGAATATTGCCCATCCATGTCAGAAAGACTATAATGAGGTTGTGTTATTTTTTCAATTCAATTTGTAACAAGGAGATTGACGTGAATGCTTTGAACCTTTTGGAAAAGGATGCAATTTTTATACATTGTCATTTGGAAATGTATTTTCCTCCAACTTTTTTTGATATGATGGTGCATTTAATGATTAATCTGGTTCGAGAAATAAAGCTTTGTGGACCTGTATATCTTCGTTGGATGTATCCTTTTGAAAGGTATATGAAAATATTAAAGGGATATGTTAAAAATCCATATCGACCTGAAGCCTCCATTATTGAAAAGTATATTTATGAGGAGGTAGAAGAGTTTTGTACGAACTACATGGCTACGGCGCAACACATAGGTTTGCCTCCATCTCGCCATGAACGGGTTAATAATGAGGGAAAGGGGATTCGTGGCTTGAAAGTCAAATCACTGTCAGCTGAACATATGAAGAAGTTAGAATCATACATCTTGAATAACATAGCTGATGTTCAACCGTATATCACATTGCATATTAATGAGTTGAAACAATGTCATCCAAAGAAGAAAGAAATTTGGATTTTGAATGAGCACAACAAAACTTTTTTGCCATGGTTTAAAAAGACCTTGATTGGTAGATCAGATGTATCAGAGACATTAAAATGGATAGTGGGTGGTCCATCTTTAAATGTGATAACATGGTCCGCTTATGACATTAATGGCTATACATTTCATACGAAAGCTCAGGACAACAGAAGTACAGTTCAGAATAGTGGTGTATTGGTGTTTGCAGAAGCAATTCATTTTTCGAGTGCTAAGGACAGAAACCCAATTTCAGAATCAAGTGCATACTATGGAGTGATTGAAGACATATGGGAGGCTGATTACTTTAAAATTAAAGTTCCTGTTTTTAACTTTAAATGGTTTATCGGTAACAACAGTGTCAGACACGATGAATTTGGAATGACACTTGTTAATCTGAAAAGATTGGAAGACACATCTGATTCTTTTATAATGGCAACACATGCCAAACAAATTTTCTATGTAGTAGATCAATCAGATATGCAGTGGGCTGTTGTTTTACAAGGGAAAAAACAATATGTTGGTGAGGATGAATTTGATGAAGATTCTGATTTATGTGAGATCCCGACTTCCATGGAAAGATTAAAAGAACATAATTATGAGTATGTTGAAGACATGGTTTGTGCCATAAGGAACGATCACGACGAAGGAATTTGGGAAAACAATCCAACTGTACATTCCTAAAATTACAGGTAACACATGTTTATTTCTTGTTTACATTTAGTTTTTTCATATAATGTTAGATATTGTAAATTTTTTACTTATTAAAACATGTATCAAACCAAAATGATAAAACAATAAAAACCATAAAGAGGAGAAGTCCTAGGCGCACCAGCCGACCGGTGGGGGATCACCGGGTGGCCGGTTGTCCAGACAGCAAAGCTCTCTGGTCCACTGGCCGGCCGGTGATGATCCAGCGGCCGGCCGGTGGTGATCCAGCGGCCGGCCGGTGGACCAGACAGAGCCTTCCTCTCTGTCTGGACCACCGGCCGGCCGCTGGATCAGCACCGGCGGGCCGGTGGTGAGCCAGCGGCCGGCCGGTGACAGCAGGCAGTGGGCAAGTCTACTGCCTGGGTCCTCCAGCTGGCCGGTGAGCTCACACCGGCTGACCGGTGGACTCAGTGAGTCCACTTTTCAGCTTTCTTGGGCCAACTCCTTGGAAATCTTTTGCCTATCAACAAAAACACTTGAAAACAAGTTAGAACATAATAAGAGTGATTGTGATCATTAAAATCCAAGATAGAGGGGTACAATAGACTGTGTTTACCATGTTTATCATTGTTTAACATTCTTACCATATTACCATTGTTTACTATTATGTAATTTCGTACACTTTTCTATTTTCTGATTAAGTAGTATTACAATATTTGAATTTGTATATTTGTGAACTAATGTTTGTTTTTTTGATTTGAAGGAAAATGACAGATCAATCAGTTGATCAGCCACATGATTCTGGAGATGAGCATGTTGGTCATACATCTGGGGAAAAACATTCACAAGCTCCTATTACGAAAAAGAGTTCAAAGGTTGGTAAGCGTGGGTGCACACGTTTACCAAAATTATCACTTGCCCGTACGAAGGAGGAGAGGATATTCGTGGAGTTTGATGATGATGATCTTCCTAGAGGTCCAAATGCTAAAGATTTTAAGGGTTTTGTAACTCAGGCTAAGAGCAAAGTAAGCATTCTCTATGATGATTGGAGAAGTGTGGATAAGGCAATAATTTCTCAGCTGTGGGAGACCATTTTGGTAAGATCTTTTGCTATTGTTTGACTATTCTTTAAATGTTTCTAGTATATATAATATTTTTAACCTCTTTTTTATCAGATGACATTTGATATTCCTGACACTGGAGGAGTCAGGAAGAAATGCTTATCGTTGGATGCTAGGAGATGGAGGGATTTCAAATCAACCCTCTCATCTGATTTCATTTATGGTCATAGGAGTCGTGAGAATCCATGTCGTATATATCCTTTTATAGATGAAGACACATGGAGACAATTTTTTGAAAGTAGAAGAAAAGAATCATTTTTGGTAAGGGCAATGTAAACTTTTATAAGATTTCTTATATAAATGATCTTATTATTGTTTTGTTAATGATTACTTATTCTTAATTTAAATCAAACAAGGAAAGCTCATCAAGAGATCCAATCTAAAAATGTATACCCTCATAGTTTATCTCGGGGAGGGTATGCATTATTGGAAAAACAAATGATGGCAGAAAAATTTCAACAACTAAGAGCTGAGTCTTCAAGCTCTGGAGAGGTGGCCCCTCCATCCCCTCCATCTAGACATGAGAAATGGAAAAGAGCTTGGAAGGGAAAAAAAGGACAATATCTTTCGGAAGAATCGAGACTCGTAGTTGAGAGGATTGTAAGATATCTATTTTATTTATTTAAGTTTACTATTTTCGTCATATATTTCCAATCATTATAGAAATGTTAAATTAATTATTACAGGACTCTCTTGAGGAGCAGAGTTCACAGGGGACATTTACACCATCTGGGAGGGAAGATATTTTATCTGTGGCATTGGGAAAGCCCGAACATCATGGCCGTGTAAGAGGATATACGGTAGGTGTATCGGTAAGAAAAGTGTTGCCACGTTCCTCAACTTCTAACGTTGAGGGAGTTTATAAAAAAAATAGAATCCTTGGAGGCTGAAGACCATAATATTAATGCGACAATGGAGGACAAGATTAGATCATCGGTGCAGGTTATGTTTGCAGACTTGCAAAGACAATTTCAGGGTGCAGCTCCCACTCCACCTCTCCCAGTAGCTCCCACTCCCCCACCTCAACCTGCGAACCCCATTTTTGATCCTCCTCCTCCGCCGCATCTACCTACTTATTGTGAGATGTATGTTAATGATCCTCAACATCATATAGTTGCATATGGGATGGTATATTGTATAGGAGATACAGTTCATCATCAACAGTTAGAGGTAGAGAATCAGAGGGTCACTGTACAGGATATTATAGATAGATCAGCTCGGATACCATTACCTAGAGATGAGGTGACGACAGTTGGACATAGTATCGGCCATTTTTTACTTTGGCTATACAAACTTCTTCGACTCATTACCATAGAGGTATGGATGTTATATATTTTATTTTATATTTTTATTAATGTTTTATCATTTGAAAACTAATATATTTTTCAATTTATTTTTACAGGAATACTTCAAAGGTAAAGAAATACTGTATAGACAACAACAAAGACAGATAGCTATGACATCAGATGCAGATACTAGCAGTCTTGACAAATTGTCAAGATATTCAAATTTGTTGGCGGATCATTATGACTTCACAATGGAAGCTCATGTCTGTGGACGTGAACTAAGTGTGGGGATTATGAAAACTGATATCATGGAGTTTGTCACTGGAGATAAGTTGGGCATCAACGTGGTGCAAATTTTTATCATGTAAGTCTTAACACCTTTTCCTTGCGTTATATTTATTAAAAATGTATACTTATGTCTGCTTTGTATTAGGTATCTGTATAAAATTTGTGAGAGGAATGAGCTGACAGATGTATATGGATTCGTGGACCCACAATTGATTTCCCCTGAAGCATGTGCATTGGATGAGGAACAAAGAATGATTTATATTACTGATAGATTTGAAAAGAATGTAATCACACAGTGTTGGATGATGCCTTTTTGTGAGAGGTATGAAACACATCCCTCTCAAAGAGTTAATTATCTTTTAACATAAAAAACCACTAACGTTAAATTTCCTTTTATCAGGGATCATTGGATGTTAGGGGTTTTTTGCCCTAGGGAGAAAGCACTTTATTGGATATGCTCTCTCCATGATGATGTGCGAGAAAGTTTTAAGAATATATTGGAAACGTAAGTTTCAATTTCACAATAGTTTTATATATTATAATGAATTTTAAATTTACCCCATTCGTATTATTTTCTAACAGGGCATGGGTCCACTTTCGAAAAAGTGCAAAGAAAAGGAATTTCAAGATCAAATATGTACAGGCGAAGGTAAATATCCAATTATAATTTGTACATTTTGATTTATTACATAAAAATAATATATTGAATTTACACTCATTCAAACAGAAATGTCATGAGCAACAAGGCATCATCGAATGCGGATATTACATGTTAAGATTTATGTATGAAATAATAACAACTGGGACAGTTCTGAGTTTTGACCTGGTAAGATTTCCTCTTTCTCATAATATTTCAATTTGATTTATTCATTATACACGTTGACTACTATCCTTTTCCTTTGTAGCTTTTTGATGACCCTCAACCCTTTACTGCTAAAGATATCAAACACTTACAAGTGGAGTGGTCAAATTATTTTACAGGTTTGATTGACTTTTAGTTGTTTGTAATGTAAAATGTAATTTTGAATATTGTCAATGTAATTGTGTATTTCGTAGTCGTTTAGGTTGGATTTAGTTTTTTTTGAAGTTGACAGTGTATGTTTTGAATGTTATATAAGTGAATGTTTAATTTTTCTCTACTTCTTGTTTTGGTCTACTGTTGATGGTTTTTATGGTCTGGATTTTGGCATGGGGGGAGAGGTTCCAAGGGGGTGGGTGGGTGTTTGGGGGGTGTCCAAGGGATATGGGAGGGGTGTCCAAGGTGTGTTTGGGGCTGTCCTAGGGGTCGGTGGGGTGTAAATGAGGGTGGGGGGGGGGGGTGTCCAAGGGGTGGGGGTGTCCAAGGGATATGGGAGGGGTGTCCAAGGTGTGTTTGGGGCTGTCCAAGGGGTCGGTTCGGTGTAAATGAGGGTGGGGGGGGGGCTGTCCAAGGGGTGGGGGGCTGTCCAAGGGGTGGGGGGTGTCCATGGGGTGGGGGGGTACCCAAGGGATATGGGAGGGGTGTCCAAGGGGTGTTTGGGGCTGTCCTAGTGTTCGGGGGGGTGTAAATGAGGGTGGGGGGCTGTCGAAGGGGTGGGGGTGTCCAAGGGGTGGGGGGTGTCCAAGGGATATGGGAGTGGTGTCCAAGGTGTCTGGGAGTTCTGTCCAAGGGGCCGGTTGGGTGTAAATGAGGGTGGGGGGCTGTCCAAGGGGTGGGGGGTGTCCAAGGGGTGGGGGGGGGGGGGGTGTCCAAGGGGTCTGGGAGGGCTGTCAAGGTGTGGGGGGGTGTCCAATGGGTGTTTGAGGCTGTACTAGGGGTCTTGGGGGTGTAAATGAGGGTGGGGGGGGGGGGCTATCCAAGGGGTGGGGGGTGTCCAAGGGGTGGGGGTGTCCAAGGGGTGGGGGGTGTCCAAGGGATATGGGAGGGGTGTCTAAAGGGTGTTTGAGGCTGTACTAGTGTTCGGGGGGTGTAAATGAGGGTGGGGGGGCTGTCGAAGGGGTGGGGGTGGCCAAGGGGTGGGGGGGTGTCCAAGGGATATGGGAGTGGTGTCCAAGGTGTTTGGGAGTTCTGTCCAAGGGGCCGGTTGGGTGTAAATGAGGGTGGGGGGGCTGTCCAAGGGGTGGGGGTGTCCAAGGGGTGGGGGGTGTCCAAGGGATATGGGAGGGGTGTCCAAGGGGTGTTTGGGGCTGTCCAAGGGCTCGGGGGGGGGTGTCCAGGGGTCGTGGGGGGTGTCCAAGGGGTTTGGGAGGGCTGTCAAGGTGTGGGGGGTGTCCAATGGGTGTTTGAGGCTGTACTAGGGGTCTTGGGGGTGTAAATGAGGGTGGGGGGCTGTCCAAGGGGTGGGGGGTGTCCAAGGGGTGGGGGGTGTCCAAGGGATATGGGAGGGGTGTCCAATGGGTGTTTGAGGCTGTACTAGGGGTCGTGGGGGTGTAAATAAAGGTGGGGGGGGGATGTCCAAGGGGTGGGGGGGGTGTCCAAGGGTTGTGGTGGGGCTCCAATGTGGCGGGGGAGGGCTGGACAGGTTGTTAGGTGGGTATAGATGAGGGTGGGGTTCAGTTGGGGCTTGGGGGAGGGCTGGCATGGTTATTTTTGTTGTTTGGTTTCTGGTTGCTTTTTGGTGAGAGCAGTGCAATTATTTTAAAAAAAAATATATTGCTTCCACGTCGGTTATAAAATAACCGACGTGGTAAATAAATTGGTAGGGGTTTAGCACGTCGGTTTTTTCGAGAACCGACGTGCTAAACCGTTCCCGGGCCTTTTATCACGTCGGTTCTTAATATAACCGACGTGCTAAAAGGCCTGGGAATCGATTTACCACGTCGGTTATTGGACAACCGACGTGCTAAAACGTTTCCCATGCCTTTTTATCACATCGGTTATTTAAGAAACCGACGTGATAATAGCCCCGGGGAAGGGTTAATCACGTCGGTTATGTCATAACCGACGTGATAAACTATATCCCATGCGTTTTAGCACGTCGGTTTAGAAAATAACCGACGTGATAACCCCCCCCCCCGCGCGTATATTTATCACGTCGGTTATTATATGAACCGACGTGATAAACACTGTGATGTTAGGGATGTTACGTCGGGTTTTAAATAACCGACGTAAAAAACGTTATTTATAACGTCGTCCGTATTAACGTCGCCTAAAAACCGACGTAAATAATGAAAAATAACCGACGTAAAAAATGTTTTCTGCACTAGTGTTAGGGACACAGAAGATATTTAAGCCTCCAATGTTTTAACCCCCCCTTTACATTTGAGCCTCCTCACCTGTCTGTACCATATGTAATGATGATTCCCACTCCCTATCTAGCATTTAGCTAGCCATCTCTATGATATTGTTTTACTTATGCTTTTTCTATCCAGGATTTTATATTTCGTATTATTTGACTCCTTCTTCGCCCAATTATGTCCCTATAGAGCATACATTGAGACCCACTCCATCTGTAAATGATGTTCTTTCAGTTTATGAGGATCCAGTGGTGCCCATTGTTCAGACTACTGCAGGTATACTTATAAAACCCAAACAAATTTTTACACCATTATTTATTTTCATTATAACATGTATTTATGACATATTTTCTTCTCTTTCATAAAAAATGCATATATTTGTAAGAGTCCGGGGAGGGGGAATACACCCATGCGTGTGGTGTAGAACCGTCGCACACAATTGATGGTGGACTACAATGAAGATAATCAAATGATTGAAAAATTAGGGTAGTAATGTAGGAGTTTTTTGGCAACTCTAGTGAAATACCATGACATTATTCATTCCAGCTCGCTTTCATGGAGACATCTACCATATGAAGTCAAGTATAAAGCTTGGGTAGAGAAATTGGTTAAAAAATAATTTTTATTTAATTAAATATATTATTTTTTGTATTTATATGAATTTATATTTTGGTGTCAGCTATGGTTTAATTTCCCTGATGGTTAGAGTGGACATCCAGAACTTCTAAAGGATTTAGGCAAGCTTTAGAGAGATTATAAGAATGAGTTTTACTTTGGTTGGAATGCTAGAGTGGGCACATAGTTAGAGGCGGTCCCTGTCCTGGATGACTATCTGTTAGAACAATATTGACAGATGATTTCTCATTAGACGACGAGAAAATTTTAGGTATTAATCACATTAGAGGTATTGAAATGAAAATTGTCATGTTTTTTGTTAGTATTAACTATTGAATTTTATTAATGATTCATACAAAAGAAATAAAAAAATATTTATGCTAAAAAAATACGTCTACACATTGGGACGTACAATGATGCCAGATCATGAGAGGTAGCTAGTTTGATAGATTAAATTTTTTCTTTACGAATTTCACTTTCTATTGCTTCCTCCATATTTTATATGATTACTAAAGTTATTATATTCTTTTAGTTATGAAATTGATTATTTTTATACTATTTCTAATTATGGTTTACTATATTCAATGTCATTGAAGAGGCCTAAATTGATTAAATAAGGATGTGTGTCTCGATTAAAACTATTTTTCTCGAGTAGAAGGAAGAAAGATAGAAGTGCTGCTAATGAACCGACTCAACAACATATTGTATGTTTTACTTTGTATATTTGAAATTTTAATATCCATTTTTCAACTTAGAAATCTATTTATATTTGTATAAGGATACTTTAGAGGACCTTGATTCCCAGGAACCTGACACTTTTAAGGCAAAGGATCCCTTACATCAGGTGTTGGGAGATGAGCACCCTAGTAGAGTATGCTGCTGACTTGGGAATAATATAGTTCTGAAAAGGTATTGTCCCTCCTCAAGTATGAGTTGTAGTTCCACCAAGTTATATATTGTTATGGGACATGAAGAACATGCTGAAAAAGGGCTTTAGAGATGTCATAACAGTCTTCTTGGGAAAACACTACATTTATGAAACTAATGGAAGTTTTACATCCAACACTACCACCAAAGGCTATCACACATTGTGATGAATATATGTCATCAACGTGTTCTATATATGGTGCACTATGGGTAAGTTCTAGTGGTGATCTAGGCAATGGTGAGGAGGAGGCATAGCCGGAGGAAGAGGAGGGGGAGGAGGAGGCTGAGACGGAGGAGGAGGGTGAGGTAGAGGAGGAGGGAGATGAGGAGGCTGAGGTTGAGTATGAGGGCGAGGAGGAGGGCTTTGAGGAGGGCGGGGATAGTGATGGGGATGACGATGAGGATGAGGTTGAGGAAGATAATGACTGTGATGTTGATGAGGGAGATATTGATCTGTCACATTTTTTACTGATTTTTCTGACCATTAATATTTATTTATTTGTTGTGCATAAAATTGTGTGTGATTATGTAGGTCACATTATCTTTATTTTTTTACCTAGAAAAAAAATAAAATATGACTTTATTATTTTTGGTGACAGATTCACCCCTCCCCTAGATTTCCCCCCACCCTCATGGATAGCCTGCCCACCCCTTGTACAGCCCTACCACCCCCATAGAAACTCCACCCACCCCCCAGAACAA